>JAPQWV010000097.1:1800000-2285000 GCA_027422505.1 Craterostigma plantagineum | reverse complement strand
TTATCCATAATTGGCCCAAAGGCCCATTAAGGTTCTAAAACCCAACAATTTATATGTCTTTACCTTTTATGCGACTTTATTGAAGAGCATCTATCAAGCTCGATAGTAGTTATATTTACCCCTGATTCTCCTTCGTTGCAGGCTTCCGATTGTTGAACAGATAGATGCAAACGAACCTGTTATTTGATACAAGTTTGATAATCAGCATAGATCATGCGGCATCCGAAAACCATGTATGGTTTTTCCCTTTATGACTAAATTGTTGTGATTTGCGATTTTGCGAAAGATGTTGCAAGTATTATTCTTGAAAATTGCTAAAACTACAAAAGGATTCAGCCACCGAACCCAATGAATGGATCTATTATTCCTCTTGTTTGTTTTATTCTTCTCAGACCAAGTCTCATTGCTGGTAAAAGCCAAATGAAATGAAATAAAATGATATGCATAAGGGAAACAACCTAAGGAAAAGCAACTTGCGTTTTATTAATCTAACAATAGAGGAATTCTGTCCATGATCTGGCTGTCGTGTATCTACTGCCGGCCTTCGGGCGTAATATTGTATCATGACAAATACCAACTCAAGAGAGGATATAATGGAGTCCTCACAGCGAGTTCATCAATCTAATCCAACTACATTCCTAGTCTAAGCTGCTCAGCCATGCCTGATATCAGAGAATATTTCCTTTTCTTCCTCATTTGGCTTGTCTCCACCATCCTAATACGGAAGTTACTAAAGAAACCATCACACGGTCTCCCTCCAAGTCCTTTCGCTTTACCAATTATCGGCCATCTCCATCTTCTCGCGCCGATACCTCATCAAGCTCTGGCTAAGCTCGCTGCTCGTTATGGATCCTTAATTCACATATACCTTGGTTCAGTCCCATGCCTTGTTGCATCATCCCCTGACACCGCCAAAGAATTCCTCAAAACACATGAAAGCTCGTTCTCTGATCGACCCCAAGGTACTGCGACTGATTTTCTTACCTATGGATCTCAAGATTTTCATTTGCACCTTACGGTCCTTATTGGAAGTTCATGAAGAAGCTATGCATGTCCGAACTTCTCGGTGGTCAAACACTAGATCTGTTGCAGCCTGTTAGGCACGATGAAATAAAGCAATTCGTTAGCTTTCTGGCCGAGAAGGCGAATGATGGGAAGCATGTGGACATTGGCAAAGAGCTTATTCGAGTGACAAACAACATGATATCGAGTATGATAATGAGTCGGAGGTGCTCCCAGGATGAAAATGAATCTGAGAAAGTGAGGAAGATTATTCACGAAACCGCTGAGCTTACCGGAAATTTAATCTATCAGACTATATTTGGTTCTTCAGGAATTTGGATCTGCAAGGTTTTGGAAAAAGGTTGAAGGATGTTAGGGGCAGATTCGATGAGATGATGGAGGAGATAATAGAAGCACATCAAAGTGAACGGATGAAGATGAAGCGAAGTGGTGGACATGAGGAAGGTGTGAAGGATCTGCTTCATATTTTGCTCGATGCATCGGAAAATGAAGGCTTGGAGGTGAAATTAACAAAAGAGAATATCAAGGCTTTTGTCCTGGTAATGTGGCTTTCAATCCAAGTAAATACATAATTCATAGCGTCTTATTCGATTACCTTCGGCAACATCAAGTCCTTTACCTTTTGATCCTTACAAGCTCAAACATTCGCAGGACTTATTTGTAGCTGGAACAGATACATCAGCCATCACAACTGAATGGGCACTAGCCGAACTACTCAATCATCCCGACATACTGCGCAGAGCTGTTGAAGAAATCGATTCTGTTGTAGGAAAAAATCGACTCATCAAAGAATCAGATATCCCCAACCTCCCATACTTGCAAGCCATTGTCAAAGAAACGTTAAGACTTCACCCTGCAGGTCCAATCATCGTAAGAAAATCTAGCCAAGACTGCACTATCGTGGGCTATCACATCCCGGCCTACACTTATCTGTTCGTCAATGTATGGGCCATAAATAGAGATCCTGATCACTGGGAAAACGCTCTTGAGTTTAGGCCCGAGAGATTTCTAACGAGTGGAAGTAGCAGCAGCAGCAAAGGACAGCTGGATGTAAGAGGTCAACACTATCACCTTTGCTTTCGGGAGCGGTCGAAGGGGTTGTCCGGGGACTTCACTTGCAATGCATGTTATTCAGGCAACATTAGGAGCATTGATACAGTGCTTTGACTGGAAAGTTGATACGCTCGTGAACATGGATGAAGGTGTCGGGTTAACATTGCCAAGGGCGCATCCTTTGGTTGCTTTGCCTGTGACCAGGATCAATAACGTATAACTCTACTCGATAAGCGTACTATTGCATGTTAGATCTTCAAGCACATATTTGTGTTGTGGTTGCTCCGAAGATCTTTATGGATCTAAATTTACTTTCAGGGTTATGCTGTAATATAATGCAGGTGTTGATGTATCCCGAGTTAGTTGAGCCAGATAAGTAACAAAATAGCGTCCAAGCCGAGACACGCAAAACAAGTCATGGAGGGAGATCCGAATAGCACATGCCATGCATACCCTTATTCGGACAGTTCAACAAAAAAAAAAAGGTTCTAAATTAAATCGTACACAACTGCAACCATCAGCATAGCAATTTATTATTACATCCAGCATCTGTTTCAGAGTTGCGATGGTGGAGACTTTGGTAGGATCGTAAAACGTAATTCTTCCTCCGTAAATATGATAGAAGACTAGGATGGAGTCCGTTCACATCAAATAATAAATGGGGGCTGATTACGTGAAATGTTTGGTTGTTGTGTCAGTTTTTATGGGAAAAGTATCGCGAGGAGCACATTTAAAATGGATTTGGGGCTCGTAGGTGAATCATAATGACATGAATGCTGCTGTGTCGAGGATGTATTTGCTATATGTCCACTCCTCTCCTACTTCCTTTTATTATATATCATCGGGAAATAATCCAGCAGTTTTGTTGCTTACAAGGAGAATGAATGTGCATGACGGTTCGACTTTCACAGAGGAGGAGACGACTTTGTCGAGTTAATCCCAGAATTGCTTCAGAGATTTGTTGATACTTGTTGTTTTTTTAACGTGCGGAGAATTGATAGAGAGACGATGGAAACACACATATTCATTCACGTAAGCATACTGCTTTTTATACAAGTTCCTACATATATGAAATACTAACTTCAACCCAATTAACTACTAGTGTTTATCCACTAATTAACTACTAGTGATAATCCAAAATAGTAACTGACATACAGAAACTAACTTGGACAATCCTAAAACAACTTCTTAACACTCCTTGTTTTATGATCTTCAATCTTCTGAATCTGTTCTGAAACTCAGATTAGGCAGCCAAAAATGATTTCTCGAATACAGAAACTTCATGTTCTGCTCATTTCCCTCCACATAAGATGGACCGGCCTCAGTGTTTCTCGCATCGTAATCTTCTTGCATGTGGTCTTTGCAGAATTGTTAGTAGTTCAACTTGACTTGTTTCTTCTTCATCTTCACAGCATTGGTCTGATCGGACTTGTTGGAGACAGTTTCCAAAATAGCTTTTTCAGATTTCAGACCTGAATTTTCATCATTCAGCGGCTCGTCTGAATAAATCTGCTTGCCATATACTTCACTAGTAGGAGCAGCAGATTCTTTTGTATTCTGTTTGTCAGTTGAGCCAGTCAACTCCTCTTTCGACGGATTTAGACAAAAACTTCGCCCTCTCATTTTCACTTTGACTCTATCATCGCCGCTTGTATTTTTAATCATGCAGTAGTAATCCTCGAAGTGGACTTTGAAGCCCTTTTCATAAGTTGTCCGATACTCAACAGATTTTGATGAATATCAGGAACATTTAACACATCAGAGATTAACTTGGTACCTGAATTGGTTGAGATTGCAACGGTCCCTTTTCCGTGATCCGGTATGTATTTGCTATCTCCAACTCGAATTTCGAAGTAGTGTCGCTCCTCAGATCTCGAAACAGCGACTTATTATACGTCATGTGATTAGTACACCCGCTGTCGATGAGCCACTCGTCGCATGAATCTATGCTCGAGACATACGTAGCAGCAAAGAGATAATCCTCCTCCTCTTGATCAGTTGGCTGAGTATCAACAGCTTTTGCGACTTCGTGTTGCTGCTGATTTTTGTTTCTACAGATCACATGCTCGTGTCCTTTTTTATGGCATATAGTGCACTCGGCGTCGGGCCTTCCAACATCTAAACGGTGGATGACTCTTCTTCCCGCAATGCTCGCAAGGTGGATACAATTTTTTCTGATTTTCGTACCCCCTTTGGACATTCTCGTATTTTGTCGCTAGAACGTCGCCTACGTAATTCTTCTTCTTCCAGTTAGCTTTCGACGTGAAATGCGCCTTCGTTGCCAACGCTCCTTCGATTGGTGTGTTTTCTCTCATCATTCTCCGTTACTCTTGTGCTTGCCTGGCACTAAGTAACTCGGACAGAGGAATTTTTGACATATCCTTGGTATTTTCCAAGGTAATGATGGTTGCCTCGTACCATTCAGGAACTGTAACGAGAATTTTTTCGACAATTCTCGAATCAGTAAATTCAGAACCGTAAAGTCTCACCTTATTAGCGATCGCAAGCAGCTTGTCGGAATACTCCTTGATCGTCTGAGAATCCTCCATTCGTTGGAGTTCGAATTCTCTTATAAGATTCAAGATCTGCATTCCTTTGATTCGTTCATCACCTTCATATTCCTTCTTCATATAGTCTCATATCTCTTTTGCGGGTTTTAGAGACATTATCCGAGAGAAAATGGTGGACGACTGCGGCAAACAAACATGCCTTCGCCTTCGATTTCCTTGTTTTCTCTTTGTCGCTTTTAGTTGAGCCATCGTGGGATTGTTGGGAAGTTCGGGAATTTCGTAGTCTACTTCAACTGCTTCCCAGAGATCGAGAGCCTCCAAATACGTCTGCATACGTATTGTCCAGTGCTGGTAGTTTTCTCCATCGGACACCGCCGGAGCATCGTCGAGAAATTTGTTTCGGCTTCCATGATCTTCACAGGTCCCGGAATATGAATGCTCTGATACCAATTGTTGTTTTTTTAACGTTCGGAGAATTGATAGAGAGATGATGGAAACACGCATATTCAATCACGTAAGAATACTGCTTTTTATACAAGTTCCTACATATATGAAATACTAACTCCAACCCATTTAACTACTAGTGTTTATTCACTAATTAACTACTACTGGTAATCCAAAATAGTAACTGACATATAGAAACTAACTTGGACAATCTTAAAACAACTTCTGAACAATACTATATGTTACACCTTGTACAAAAAGTAGTAGTCATTCTGCAAAATAGATGCAGTCTAGAATTTTACTTATATTCTTTCAAGTGCTGTGAGAAGTTGTTCCTTAGAGGTAAGAAGCATGAATCGACTAGACAAACACTGAAGGATATGAACAAGTGCTAGCTTGAAGGAGCTAACTGAAGAAGCTTCTCTGCTTGGTCGGGGAAGAAGGTGATGAACAGATAGGCGCCTGGGAGTGGAGGATCGTATCAAATCATATCATTCATGTCATAGAGAAGAGAACCAACTGCTAGTAAAGTAAATACAATGAATGGTTTTACTTACAGATTAGAACAGTCCAAGTACTGCTGATATTTTGCCTTGTACTGTAACTAAACCGGCTTTCCCTGCATTTTGTAGCTCAGTCGAACCAACGGAATCAAATGTTCCTGCAGATTGTTATCTTCAGTCCGTGCTGTGATAATAAAATATAAGTTGACAAAGAAAATTAATCACCGCTTGGTACAGATTGGAGCCCTGACGTTATGCAGGCTATATTTTGGTAACCTGCGGCCTCTAATTTCTGGGCAGCGGCAGCAGACCTTGAATTGAACGAAGGAAGAAGCATTTCATTTCATTGGAATTATATTAACAATAATGCAAAAATGAAGCTTCTTGCACCTTAGCCCCTCCTGACAAACTAGTAAGAGCTTGCTGTCAGTCGGCGGGAACTGGCTTTGAACTGATTGCACAAATTCAGGATTGGGTTTTGTAAAAGGCAATCCAAAGAACAAACCAGAAAAATTGTTGTGCACCGTCCTCTTTATTGCCGTTCCTGTTTAGCAGCTAATTACATTGTTAAAACGAAGAAAAACGATGATGTAAAAAAATGATTCAATAATAATGGAATACCCAAATCGTTGTCGTTGTTCTCAATGAACAAGGGAACGTGATAGCAGTCTTTAATGTGGGCCCTCGCAAACTGAGTCTGATCGCGGACGTCTAAAACTGCGTATCCATCAACTACGGTGAGCTTCTTCGCCTCTTCCGAGTTCACAAAGTTCACTTGGGCTTTTATTACGAAACTACTGGTCAATCTTTTCCGTCTCAAGGCCAAATTGCTGAAATAATAATCATTAATTATATACAACTAATACATGCGTACGTACATAATTGCACACAGTACAGTACCCAGTACCTCCGAGAGGAGAATGTTGAACTTGTGGGGCAACATAATCCAATCCCAGCCATAGCTCCTCGATGAGTGAACCAAGTATTCTCTCTCTCTCTCTCTCTCTCTCTCTCTCTCTCTCTCTCTCTCTCGCCGAAGGGTAAGGTAAGATTCCCATTTCTATGTTGAGGCCTAACAAAGATTGGAACGGGTCCAAGCAAATTTAACATAGCGATTGGGCTTCTGCCACGTGGCATAGAGAATGTAATGGATTGGGTACGGTAGTAAAGTTTAATTTAACGGATCTATCATTATTATCATTATTATTACTGTTATTGTTATTTTACAACGTGGCAAAACTGGAGAAACAGACTTGAGGAGATCAGTCAGAGTTTAGCAATGGCCGGACATTCCATCGATCATCAATAAGCTTTGAATATGCGCTGGCTCAAGTCCCCTCTATGGCCAAGTTTCTTGGTACATATCTTCTTGTCTGTGAGGCAAACTTTTACCTATGCGAGAAAAAGAAACATTTTTCTGGAATCGTGAGGAAGATGCTATGAAGTAGTAAGATGGAGTTAGTGGTTCCTCAAAATCAGCACCAAATCCAATGTCGAAAAAAACACAAAACTCTTCATAACAAGAGATATATCCGAGTCATATATTTTATCAAAATAAATGAGTAGACAAACAGATAGGGAGAAGGCATCCGCACTCAAACTAATACTTGATTAGCTCATTATCTTTAAACGCACTCTACTCCAACTTCTGCTGCTCGTCTAGGCTTATTTTTCCGTCTGCTTCCTATCTGTCTATAGCCAACGGACTTGATCGAATCTGCGCCACATGTTTTGGTCTCCGCCACACCCCTCTCTTCCTTCACCGAATCAGCATTTTCACTCACTTCTGAAGAATCCCTTTTCCTCTTTTTTTCACCGTCTGCTGCTGTATCATGATTCACGATGCTTTTATCCATTACAAAGCCTTCTGTTTCCTCCCTGCTGCGTTCGCGTTCTTCTATCTTCTTGACATCATCGTTGTCATCAAAATCATCCTTCGACAGCTTTTGTGGCCTCCCTCTTCTCCTGGCTGGTAACTTTTCATCCTCAGCACTTACAATGTCGTCACGAGCATGAGCTTGTTTCTTTGATTTCCTCCCTCGACCCATACTGTTCTACGAGATTCAATAGGTCAGGCACAATCAAGAGACAGATTTGATGGTGGTAAGTACTACATAAAATCATAAGTCTGCAGAATCCATACATTCGTTTTCAAAATTAACACCTGGGCTGCTAAGTTTAAATCTAATACAATCCTCATGCGCTATATCGTCCTCAATGCGCTTAAATATTAAAAATCTAATGAACTGGAATTTACTTCGCGAGAAACATACAAATCCAGAATGGTAAAACTTAAATCTGGGAGCAGAGATACAGTGTGTAAGCAGGAAGCGAAAAAATGGAGTTCCTTCGTCCAATAGCAGAGAGACTCCCTATAGCTTTGCTTCACTAAAAGGATACATCACATCCAAACAAATAAAAAAAAAGGCAGTAAATAAATTAAAGAAATGAGATTCAAGTGCTTTTCTTGTGTATTCTTGATAAACCAGCCATCGGGCTCAGGATTGCTCTCTGATAATGCATCAGATTGCACCAATAAAGCGAAGAAATCGATTCATGATTGCACTGCAATCGATTCAAGAACGCGAGAACGAACTATATGTTTGCTCTAGTTTTTGTTGTTTTTGATGTTGAAAGTTACAATCCCCACCACGGAATAGTGCACCTACACGCCTTCATCGCCGTTGTTTTTTGCTGGTTGGTTTCATTATCATAAAGCGGCCCCAGTAAACTGGATTTACTCTTAGAACCCAGATTTTCCGATAAAATTGATCTACCGAAATCACGATCATGAGCAAATGCATAAATATATCGGTTAATTTGAAACAAAGAAAAAAGATAGTTTAGGAACTAATCAAATCATTGAGCTAACGGGAAAAGTACAACCGGTAAATCCGGCGTGGGGCGTGGAAGGTTTTGATCCTTTGTGATCAGTACCTATGAATAAGATAGAATGGAAGAAGGCCTTGGTTTATACCAACCAAATTCCTCCTTGTGACGCTAAATTTGACTTCCGACAGATAAGAGATCGAATCTTCAGACGTCCCCAAAAGACTATGAGGTCGTTCCTGACCCTGCTTCACCTTAATTGTTTCTAGCGATTCACATGGTATCATCAAATGATTCTTTGTATCAAAATTTAATCAAAATTTCTTAAGAACCCAACGGGTCCTTTCCCCTCGAATCAAACAACCTAAAGAAGGGAACACAAATTCTGGGAAGAACCAAATTTCCAGATTGGTTGTAGCATTAGCACTTTTATTTGCGAATCCTTTTGTCCCAATGAAAAGGCCGAATAAATTGGATTCGGAAGTAATACTACTGCGAGACTCGGCATTGAATCCTTTACAAACTAATGGATGTAACTACTTGTTAGCTATAAATCAAAAAATTGAACTTAGTGCCTTCTACTTGATTGAATTGGAATTCAAAGGAACAAAGGCGTGTAGCTTAAACAGAAAGATTGAGAAATAGAACCATCTGATTAAGGCAGGTACCATACCAGATGAGTGACCTTGATAAGAATAGCCAATGATGAATGTGAAAACGAAGTCTTGAGAGAGTGTGCCGGGGATAATTAAGATAAGTTCAATTGGAAAATAAAGATTAATCAGATTCGAAAAGTGGGATTGAAATTGAATTTATTTGTTTTCCATCTGCTAAGGAACTGAAACAACGAGTTGAGGTAAGGGAGTCCGTAACTACTATACTATACTTCTCGAGAAGGCCAGGATTGTAAGAGAAGAGAAGAGAAGAAATGCAAGAGGAAATAATAATAATAATAATAATAAAGATGTCAGTCATATTATAAAGTGAAAGGTTGGTGATTAAGTAATTATTTACATGGGCGTTTCCGGAAGTTGCGATGAAGTAGTATGAATGACGCTATGTATTATTACTCTTGTCGAATCGAAATGAAAAGAGATTAACTGCTGATTGGAAGGAGGTGACTGTCGCTTTGTATTTCTTCTACAACACCATAGCTCTCAACTCAAATCAAAAATGAAAATTGCAATGTTACTTAGATAGATAGGAATAGGTTATGATCGTCATTGACTAAAATGTCCCTTAAGTGGACGGACCACAAGCTGAGCTGAGCTGATTGCTGAGTTGAGTTGGGTTGGTGCCATAGCTGACGGAGGATGAACGGAATGGGGCCTAGAGAATTAGTATTTGAACCGCCAAACATAAAACAAAGCAAAGCAAAAGCCTTATTTTTCTTATGTGATCTTTCCCCCACAACACACACTAATGGGCCTAAAGAATTAGTATTTGGACCTACGAAGCCCACTCGACCTCAAGGACGAAAAGGTCGATCTTCTATTTGTAAAATGCACAGTTACTTGCATTTTATTTAGGTGTAATCTATATATAAATGCCTACTTGAATAAAAAAAAAGTTACAAATCAGTACCCATGTCAGAAATTTTACAGATAGGTACCCGATTTACTGTTTGTACTAGTAGACCATACCTTTCTGTGTGTGCTTAGCGTACCATGTCACGCCTTTATACGGTATCATATACGGTTGCTATAGGGTACCTAAATGTGCTAATACGGCGTACCATTTTCTCAACATATTACGTACCACCATACGATGTTATAGGGTACCTAAATGTGCTAATACGGCGTACATGCGGCGGATCGGGTACCTATGTGCAAAAAATTTATTCTATTAGGTACCTACATATAAAAAATCCTGACATGGTAGAAGTTTTTATCCAAATGGGTTTTATGTGTAAAGATCCCTTGATTTAGTTTATTAAGCACTACAAATTAGACTACTGATAATTACTCACATCGCCCTAGCGATAACGACAAGTCGATGGATAATTAACTCTCCGAAAAGCCGATATCTTCCTACCAATTAATCATCGCCTCACAGAAAAAACTTAAATCATCGCCTCACTAGCCTAAATAATATACTCTCTATTTTATTAAGAGCATATCCAATCGATCCAAAAACCCAAAATATATACTAAAAGTTCTCCAACCGTACACCAAACGCAAACATGTGTTTTCATCTTCTCTCTCCCGTTTTAAACGCATATATGCGTTTTGGGAAAGAGATATCCCAAAAAATGTGTTTGATGTTTTAAAGATTACAATACATACCCTTTATTATTTTAATTATTAAAGTACCCATATAAAAAATCAAAAATAAAAAAAATTAAAAGGACTCCTGTTATTAATAATTATTTTTTCTAAGTTTTTTATATGAAAAAATATTGAGTTTATTATTAATTTTGTGAAATTAATTTTTTCAATCGAATTTAAATAATAGTATGGTATGATTTGTAAAGTTGTAAGTTTCGTAGGTAATATTAAAAAATCGGATAGAAGAGAATATTACAATAATAATTTTTTAAGTTTGCGAATTGGTTTATCGATTGGAGAAGAATTACTGCATTCGACTTTGAGAATGCGTTTGGGTTTGAGAATGCATTTTCGGTTGGAGATGGTCTAAGAGAGAGAGCATATAGTAACAGCTCCTAAATTGATTGGTCTGGCAGTCAACATTACCATTCTACCCATTTATTTTAAATTAATCCACATTACCTCCTCTAAAATCATTTTTCATATTCATAAAGAAAATAAAATTAGATTTAACATTGTAATTTGCCTATTAAAATTTCAAATATAAATTAATTTTATAAATTTATTTAGTCACACACTTCAGTGTGCCAAAATACTAGTATCTATCTATTTTATTAAGGGAGAACACCTTAGAGTTACTGCTCTTCCAATTTGGTACGTCAGTTATTATATATTTTATCATTTAGTCCTCTTATTTTTACTTTATTTTAATTGTATCCTTTATTAATAACAAAGATACATGGCTAAATAGCCCATGGGGTCTCACAGGTACATCGTAAACCGGGAGAACAAAGGCCCACATAGGAGCAACAGACAATCCCAGAAGGGGAACAAACACTCCCACATGGGGAGAAAATGGTCCACAAGAGACAAAAAACCGACAGAAAACAATACCCATTGTCTACAACCAAGAATTAAAGAACCTATAACAGAAAAAATTATTAAGCTAAACCTACTATACTCTTCACTTTAACCTGGTCTTCGGCTTTTGGGTTTGTCTTCATCGGACTGAGGACTCCACAAGGAGAAAAGGCTCCCGACCTAAGGATCGGGAGAAATGAGGTCCCACTACGGCACACTCAAGGATGGCGAGCGCGAGACGGCCGATGGCGGAGCCCGACCCAACGTTGGAGGAGGGAAAAGCGGTGGAGGATTAAGACGGGCGGGCGGGCGGCTGGCGAGTGGCGGGCTGGCTGCCGACGACGACTAGACGACAAGCGGCCTCCTGCGTCATCGAGCAGAGGCGACGAGAGGGCGGCGGGTAGCGAAGATGGCGGTCGGCGACACTGGAGGGTGTCGTCAATGGAGTGAAGCGATTTTTTTATTATATGAGAAAAAGCAGAAAAATAGAAAACTAAAAGGGCTCCCCCAACCTCCGCTAATGGAGAAGAGGAGGGGGTTAGAGGGTGGTGTGGGGTTGTTGAGGAGAGGTGGTGGGTGGGCGGGGTGGGTGGCGGATGTGGGGTGATGAAAGGTTATGGTTTGAGTTATGATGAGAGAGGGAGGAGAAAATTTTTAGAGAGAGAATGGAAGAATGTATTGGCAATTTTTTTAATTATATCCTCATATATGCTTAATATACTATTATTTTATTAAGTGGGAGGGTTTGATATAATGGTCAATAGTATGCCAAATTAAACTTCATTAGAAGCATAATTAATAAAATTAAAAGAAAACCATCCACCATTTGATCGAAGTTTATTATGTCCTAGACCACACTTCGCACTTCGCACGTAGAATGGTTACTTTTGGGAAAAAAAAAGGTAGACGGGTTTATATTTTCATTGTTTGCTTGTGAACATTTATGAGCTGTGTCATGTGGTTATTAGTTTGTACTACTGTGGACCAAAAGGTGATTTATCATTTATATATCAAGTATATGTACTCATCAAGGTTTTAATTATATTACACGGTATGGGAATGAGTGCTATTTATTAGAGAAATTAGGGTTTTCTGATTATATAGTCGGAATTCTCTAGAATCGTATTTGGAAATTCACTTTTCAAAGACAATATTTGGACCCTATTTTCGAGTTGCATCAAATTTGTCCTGGGATAAGACTAGAGATTATTTCATGCGTTTTCGTGAATTTTTAGTGTCTTTGTCGAAACTGTTTTGCATGTATTTATAACCCTTGTTCAGTTGTGTCTTTTCGTAAATAGACATAACTCCTTAAAGAAGGTGTCTGTTTATTAACAGATAGTACCTTACAGCACACCCTTTGGTGTGAAACAATACATACCCTTTCAGGCGAAAGGGTGTTTTATGCAACAATACATACGCTTTTAGGTGAAAGGGTGTTTTATTTGGGTTCCGGAATAAATGCTTTACGAGCGTGCACTCCGCACCTCCTAACTCGTAAACGTCTTATTACCAATTAACTAAAATATACAACACTATTATGAACGTAATCTTTGATAGTATACATAATTTTACGGGTACTATTATTGAAAACGTAATCTTTACTATTACACAATGTTATGGGTGCTATTATTGACGACTTAACCGTTATGTTTTATGTTTACTCACGTTTACTTTGGAGGTGCTTTGTGTTTTGTCTGACGGTGTCCATTTCCGATATATAGTTTTTTAATCATCATATAATAATTTGTCGTACTCCCCCTCGCTCCCACTAGACGAACAACCGTTGATCGACAACTTATCTCTTAACAGAATATGATAAATCACAATTTATATATTGAAGGAAGAGCGATCGCGAATAATATGTAACTGGTTACAATGTGCAGGAGGGGAGGTCGTCCTTGCTTCTATCTCCACCATGAAATTCATTAAATAATATACACCTATATTCTATTTATCATCATTCATCTTGATATATAAATGTATATATACATATATAAAATATATATATGTGTGTGTGGATCGAAACTAAAGAGTATGATATTGTTCGTGTGTGATTGCTGGTGGCGAATGGTGATCTATATTGATGTAGTGTCTGGACAATAATTGAACTTGTCAGCACATATTTATACATATCTATGATATAAGTGGTGTCCGCGTTAATTAATTAAAATTAGTATTCCTGCACACGCATAGGAATGTGCTATAATATATCATATTATAATTTAAAAATATAAATTGATTTACTATTAAATTAAGGTCTTTATACATAAATAACCACTTGAAAAAAAACTTGTAAGTTAGTACTCTGTCAGATTTTTTTTATATGTAGGTACCTAGTAGAATAATTTTTTTGCAGATAGTACCCGATCCGCCGCAGGTACGCCATACAAACATTTAGGTACCTTATATCAACGTATTGTAGCACGTCATACGTTGAGAAAATGATATGTCGTATTAGCACATTTAAGTACACCATCTTTAACATATAAGGTACGACGTACAAACACAATTAGGTAGCCTATATCAATGTGTTATGGTACGCCATACACATACATGAAGATACGGCGTGACTGAAGAAACTGATAAACATTAAATAGGGTACCTATCTGTAAAACTTTCTGACATGGGTACCTATCTGTAAATATTTTATTCAAGTAGGTATTATGTGTAGATGTCACTTAAATAAATGAAGAATTATAATTAACTAAAAATAGTAAGTTAATAATTCAGTAAAAATGTAAGTAAAGGTAGTTGATGATTTTCTTTTTATTTTATTTAATTATTTTTCTAATAAAACTCAATTTACAGACTATTGGACGATTTATAGCAAGCCCTAATGCTAATTGTCGAGAGTGGCGAGCCTGAAACTCGCCGGAAGTCGCCGGAAGTCGCCGGAGAAGGTGGCTGGTCGAGGCTGGAATCTTGAAATGAAGTTATGCTGAAGAAATGTCGCGATGAGCAGCTACCGTCGAATCATCTGCGCGCCAGATCGGAGGGCCGAAGTTCAAAGTCGGGAGATTAAATGTAGACCGATGGATGGCACACGAAAGCAATCAATGGCCCAGATAGAATTGGATGAGATGGTGCGGATGACGAAGATCAGCCGCTAGATTGAAATCGAATGGTCCAGACTAATTTCACTTATAAAAACGTCATGCGATGTGTGCTTGGTCACGCGAAATGACGAGGCCACGTGGCGCTTTGAGAAACGTTGGATCAAACTAATCGGACGGATGAGACCGATCGCGCATCATGTTTTAAGTATGAACTTCATTAGTATAAATAGCAGATTTCCTAGTTCGACTTAGCATCTTTGAGCTTCTATATCTTTTCGTAGAGTGAGAATCTCGGTGTGCGTTAAACACGAAAGTTGTAGAGGGCACGACGGTGTGTGACTTTTATGTTGGGGTTAATACGAAAGGAGGCTCGGTTGATCCGTGGACGTAGGCCAAAGTTCGGTCGAACCACGTTAAATTCTGTCCAAGTGTATGTGTGTTATCTTGTTGTTTTTTAGTTCGATTGAGCATCCGATTGCTCAACTTGATTCATAACTTTAACATACACTTAATTGACATTGGATCCTCATTCGAGAGGTGTCCATTTCCTAACAAGTGGTGCGGTGAGCGTGGGCGAGAGCTCGGATCCCCGGAAAATGGCCACCGTGACCAAACTCGAGATGGAGGTGTTTAATGGAGCTAATGATTTTGGACTGTGGAAGCTCAAAATGAAGGCCGTGCTCGTGGAGAAAGGCTTGGAGGAAGGCTTGAAACCGGATGCAGAAATGAAACCTAGCACTTTAACCATAGCTCAAAAGAAGAAGATCAAAGAGAAGGCATATTCAGCCATCATTCTGAGCCTCTCAGATGGTGTGCTACGAAAGGTGGCCTCTTCGGTTGAGGAGCTTTGGAAGAAATTAGACTCCCTTTATATGACCAAATCCTTGGCAAGAAGATTGTACCTCAAGCAAGCTCTATATAGGTTCCAAATGGAGGGGCAGTTATTGAAGAGCAAGTAAATCTGTTCCAGATACTAGTTCTTGATTTGCAAAATATTGGAGAGGAAATCAAGGACGAGGATCAAGCTCTTTTGCTGCTTTGCTCTTTGCCAAAAAGCCATGATTACTTCAAGGAGGCTCTTCTCCATGGAAGGGAGAAGCTAAGCATAGAAGATGTGATGTCTGCATTGAGTACAAAGAAGCTAAATACCAGAATTCCACAAAGGATTGCAGCTGAACCACATTTTGCTGCCGAGCTTCTAAATGTGCAGAATCAGGCGAGATCATGGAAGAAGAAGGGCAAGGAGAAGGAGCAAGCTGAGCCTAGGAGGTGCTATCACTGCAATGAAGTGGGGCATTTTAGGAGAAACTGCCCAAAACTGCAGGAAGGAGGATGTGTGAACCCGGCTAACATTCATGATGATGGATTTTGTATGCTGAGGTCTTAGCTGTTTCTGAGCTCGAGTGGAGTGAAGAATGGATTCTAGACTCTGGCTCTAGCTTCCATATAACCTGCAATAGAGAGTGGTTGCATGACTTCAAGGCGCTAAGAGGAAAAACAGTTAGGTGGGAGATGGAAAACGCTTCGAGGTTAGTGGCTGTGGTTCCGTGAGAATGAAGCTTGCAAATGGGGTGTTGAGTATCCTAAAAGATATTAGGTATGTTCCTGAGTTGAGGAGGAAGCTTATATCCATAGGAGCTTTGGATAGGAGAGGATTCAACACACATATTGAAGCTGGAAAAATTCAAGTAAAGAAACAGGGAAGGCTGATTCTGCAAGGGTGTAGAAGGCAGTGTATCTACGTTCTCGAGGGTTGTTCCGTGGTGGAGAAGGTACTCATGAAGTTAGGAAATGTGATAGTTCGAATGGTGTGCGCGAAGAGCCCCAAGAAGCTCGGGAAGAGGTAGAAAGAGTCGGCTCAAAATGCAAGCTCGCACAGAAATTCTGAACCTGCTACTGAAGAAAGGCAGTTCGAGATGGAGACTTTCGACGATCTTTCCGAGCCCGATATGGAGTTGTTCGGCCACGAAATGAAGGGACCTCAAGACCACATGGAAGGGATGGATTTGAGGTGGAGAATAGCTCAAGCTCTATGGAAGAAAACGAAGTAAAATTGATCGAAAGTCGGGCTGTTAAATCAGTTTTGTCAAAAACTGAAGAAATCTGTTTTCAGATTTTTGTGCACGTGTTGTTGTGGATGCGAGGAAGAGCAAGAAGAAAATTATTTCTAGCCAAGGAAGAGTCTGTGGGGTGGCTCAAGTGGCTAGGATGGAAGGATCTTCGAGCCAAACGAAGGAAGTAAGCTCAGAGTTCGAGTCGATTCCAAGTGGGAAATTTCAATCCTACTTGGGGTCGGCAAGTTCACTCTTGAGGCTCGCAGCTCCTAGGGGAGCTGGCTGATCAACTGAGCAAGAGCGTATTGATCGAGGTGGAGCTTTGAAGGGGTTTCGAAGCTCATGAAGTGTGATTCTCAGAAACTGAAAACAGAGGTATGCTGGTTTTTGGTGAAGTTTGGGCGGCTGTAGCTGGCTTGTTTGGGCGGCTTGAGTTCGCGAGTTTACAGTCTCGAGGTGGAGATTGTCGAGAGTGGCGAGCCTGAAACTCGTCGGAATCGCCGGAAGTCGTCGGAGAAGGTGGCTGGTCGAGGCTGGAATCTGGAAATGAAGTTATGCTGAAGAAATGTCGCGATGAGCAGCTACTATCGGATCATCTGCACACCAGATCTGAGGGCCGAAGTTCAAAGTCGGGAGATTAAATGTAGACCGATGGATGGCACGCGAAAGCAGTCAATGGCCCAGATCGAATTGGATGAGATGGTGCGGATGACGAAGATCAGCCGCTAGATTGAAATCGAACGGTCCAGACTAAAGGCGCCATCTCACTTATAGAAACGTCATGCGATGTGTGCTGGGTCACGCGAAATGACGAGGCCACGTGGCGCTTTGAGAAACGTTGGATCAGACTAATCGGACGGATGAGATCGATCGTGCATCATGTTTTAAGTATGAACTTAGTAGTATAAATAGCAGATTTCCTAGTTCGACTTAGCAACTTTGAGCGCCTATATCTTTTCGTAAAGTGAGAATCTCGGTGTGCGTTAAACACGAAAGTTGTAAAGGGCACGACGGTCTGTAACTTTTGTGTTGGGTTAATACGAATGGAGGCACGGTTGATCCGTGGACATAGGCCAAAGTTTGGCCGAACCACGTTAAATTCTGTCCAAGTGTGTGTGTGTGTTATCTTGCTGTTTTTGAGTTCGATTGAGCATCCGATTGCTCAACTCGATTCATAACTTTAGCATACAATTAATTGACATTGAATCCTCGTTCGAGATGTGTCCATTTCCCAACACTAATAAAATAAAAATCGTATACGTAACTCCATTTTAAGTGAAAAAGAAGTTTAATCTATAGAAAATACCAATTTCAATAAAAAAATTTACAAATCAATACCTATGTTAGATGGTATTTATGTGTAAAAATTTTAATGTGTATGTATGTAAATGGTATTTATGTGTAAAAACGCCAAAAATATCATGTAAGTAGTGTAATTTATGTTTATTGTTTAAGTAACGAGGGGAAATAATGATATGAATTATGAACTATATTTGTCGACATGTTAAAGAGCTAAATTTATATTAACAGCCACAAATTTAGGCATAAAATAGCATTGATTATAACTTCAAAATTTACCGAGTTAAGCTACCATGTACACTGATAAGATGGCTAAATAAATACTCTCTCGATTATTTTATTTATTTGAAACCGTGACCGTAATTCATACAAGATTCCCCTACATGCACCATCCAATTGCCAGGCTGGGACCCACTGATCACCGCATAAAACAACTGTACCATACATGTGCTGGTCCACTGCAATACGTGAGATGTCGTCATATTGGTAGTGTATCTTTTGTGATTTAGAAAATTTTCCAAAAGTTTCACACTATCTTTGTAAGGTTATGATTATAAAGATAATAAAAATAAAGTTCACTGCCTGCAATAATATCGTATCGCATATGGTGAATTTATAGAAAAATATCCAATTGAATAAAATTTTTACACATAGGTACTCATGTCAGAAAATATTTCAGATAGGTACCCAATTTAATTTTTACCAGTTTCTTTAGTCGTGTCGTACCTTCCTGTGTGTATATTGCGTACCATAACACGTTGATATAGAGTACCTAAATATAGCATACGTCGAACCTACGCCATACCTGTTGTTACATAGGGCGTACCTAAATATAGCATACGTCGTACCATTTTCTCTTATATAGGGTACCAAATGTGTTGATATAGAGTACACAAATGTGTTGTATGGTGTACTTTCGGGGATCGGGTACCTATGTGCAAAATATTATTCTGTTAGGTATCTATATGTAAAAAATCCTGACAGGGTACTAAATTACAAGTTTTTACCAAATAGGTACTTATGTGTAAAGACGCCTAAAATCATCGTCTCTTGAAAATAATAAGGGGAAGTTGCATGAGTGAATATCACACCAACCAGCTAGTGGCATATCATATCTCAATTAAAATTTGAGTAATAGAATCAACTAGCCGCAGCATCTCTGACATAAAAAGCAGGCAAAAGATTAACGTCCAAAGCTTTGATTAACCAAAAGAACGTTCAAATAGCTCTCCACCATTGCTTTTTTGGCGTAGCTAGGCAAAAACGATTATTTAAGGACGCGCTTAAATCCAAGTATAACAATATCAAATTTAATCATCGCAGATAGCACCTGTTCCGTTGCACTTGCAACTCGTGCTATCTTTGGCATCTAGCTAGGTTTCTTTTTCATCATTTTGTTTTAGGCCAGCAGGGGCAATAATTTTTTATTTTTTGCTGCGCATACAATTACTACAACACAAGTTGTTGTGCGTCTCAGAGGTGACGAGTAGTAACTAAGGTAGAGTTCTACACACGTCGGTACTGGATAAATCGACCAAAAAATATCCGAGATGACGGAGTAGAGCATAAATAAAATTTATTCGTTACTTACTGTTAGTGATAATTGATAGTCACCAAAGATTTGGTAAACATCTTTGTCAAAATTACTTGCAACGATAATTTATTTGCTCGACGCCGACAATACACGTGGATTTGTACTCTTAAACAACATCGCTGGTTTGATTGATTATACTTTGTCGGTTAATGAGGACAATCTACATAACCCTGATTGATACCAATACTGTAGTAAAAAATAATAGCAACTAATATTTCATCCATCGTAATAAAAGAGAAATAGAATTTTGATAGTTAAGCATTTTATGCTTATGTAGTAGGCCTTGACTTTAGGATGCATTAATTAAAATATGACTGTAATTAGTAGATAAAAAACAGCATTAGGAAGTCTTGGACTGGTCTAGTAACGCACCCTTCAAAACCACGCAAGTGCCCTACACGTGTCACTGAATCATTCGCTTTGACCCCCAAACTTGAACGCCCTCGTTACTATATAAACCCCGTGATTTTCTTCTTCAAAACTCGCACAGTTGATTCCCTTGTTGAACACCACTTGCGTACACTCATAAATTTTCTTGTGAGCGTGCGTGAGTGTGTGCGTGTGTCTGTCTGAGTCTCACTCTTTTTTCTTCTCACGTGGTGCTTCTGGTGAGCTGTGATTTGTCGTTTGAGATCTCAGCGTTCCGTAAAGAGGTAATTTGTAATTATAGTCTTTTTACAGACGTGATAATATTTCGGTAATAAAATGTTCGTGCCTGTTGATTTTGCATGGTAATAGGTTTGTGAATTGAACTGTGGTTGCTAGGGAAAATTTTAGAATGTTAACGTGGTGTGGTGTGGTGCTGAATATCATAGTTTAATGTTATGATATCTGTCTACTTGTTTTTTTTCCTCTTTAAGATAAGGAGAGTTCGAGCGAGGAGTTTTCTGGTGAAATTTTTTTAAACTACGTTTCCTTGGAACGAATATGATTTTTCGACAAGCATTTATTTTGCCGACATATGATCTCGGAAGAGAATATTTGACAGACCAGTTTGCGGAGCCCCGTTGAAAATTTTTGATCTACCTGGAGGTGTGATTTGATCTTGTTATGTCAATGGAGATCCCCTACTGTAGAGTTCGGTTATTTTTTTCTTTCGTCTTTAGTACTATGTTAAACATGTGTGCCCTTTCAGCTTCTATTTGGGTGGGTACCTCCAAATCCACCCTTTTCGTGTGGGTTGGAGAAAAAAATCTAAGCTTTCAATAGGTGAATGCCTTGTCGCCTCACTGGACTTGAAACTTGGTTATATCTATGAATTACATTTTGCTGAATTACATTTTGATGGTGTTCGAATTGAAGTATATACAGTCGGATCGGCTTGCTCATGCGAATCCTGTCTTTGTTAACTAGTTATCGATTTTAGTATATTACGCTTCAGGTGTCCGTGTGAATCTCTAGCCCGACGTCAATCAATGCAATTTTGTCCTTTTTATTTTCTTTCTGATTTTATTTAAGCAGCGAAAGATAAAAAGATGAGGGAAAATGATGATATGACTGCGAAAAGAGAAAAGGCTTGACAAAGAAGATACCTTGAAAAGTTAAAAATGGATCTTAGAGATCTGGATGTTGGTCTGATGGTCCAACAATGCAATGCTGCACTATGATACGACATATGCTTTTCAATTAAAATTTGTGGCTTACTAGTACATGTTTGTTCCCGTTCCCCATGGAAAAATCCTTATTCCTCATTTCCAAGTGAACTTCAAAATTCCATCCATGTATACTGCAAGATAAAATCGTTATTGGACGTAGAGTAAATCTAACTTCACAGGCTTGCATGTATGATGTCTGCGGTGAATTTGTGCGGAATTTGGGCGGTTAATTTACATGCATAGGCTCAATCTTGTGCAACTGTGATGGATAAATCGTTATTCTGAAATGCAAACTGCAA
Organism: Craterostigma plantagineum; assembly: GCA_027422505.1. Lineage (NCBI taxonomy): Eukaryota > Viridiplantae > Streptophyta > Magnoliopsida > Lamiales > Linderniaceae > Craterostigma > Craterostigma plantagineum. The sequence continues at coordinate 2,263,610 of JAPQWV010000097.1, read as the reverse complement.
TGACCATTTCCCTTTGTTATAAATATACAAGTGACTATCTGCACGAACTATTTTGCTGTTCTTTCCCTCAATTACAGCTTGAAGATAGGGGAGAGTAATCTTCTATAAAAATGTTATTGTTGTTCAGGGTGTGTTGTAAACTCCGAAACATTCCTAGATCTTGGAAAATATGACGGTGACTCCGAATATCTCCGTTAACGATGGGAATCTTGTGGTTCATGGGGAGACAATACTCACTGGTGTACCGGACAACGTTGTATTGACTCCAGGATCAGGTGTTGGCCTTGTTGAAGGTGCATTCATCGGAGCCACGGCATCTGATAGCAAAAGCCTACATGTTTTTCCTGTTGGGGTCTTAGAGTGAGCACTGACCTCTCATATTGCTTCCGACATTTGTCCTCCATGATATAGTACACTTACATTACTGTCCAGGCTCACTTTGTTTCTCTTCATTTTCTAATTTTCATGTTTATATTTCCCTCCAACTCACTTTTAGCAAATTAAGAGTCGGCTATATCACATGGTTAACAGTTGTGGAAGGAATTGTTAATGAGAACGTGGTTACCAAACATTGTTTTCCATGTTTCTTGAATCAGGGATGTCCGTTTTGTGTGCTTATTCCGTTTCAAACTCTGGTGGATGACTCAACGCATGGGGACATGTGGGAAGGATATTCCGTTGGAGACACAATTCATGCTCGTGGAGAGCAAAGGCGAACATGAAGATGCCCCAACTATCTACACTGTTTTCCTGCCTGTTCTTGAGGGACAGTTCCGCTCTGCTCTTCAAGGAAACGAGAAGAATGAGCTGGAGATCTGCCTTGAGAGCGGTGAGTACTTTTCATCATGCAACATAAACCATTTGGGTCAATCATGCATAGAAACATGGTATACCCCTCTCAGGCGATCCCCCATATTCTGCTTTGCCAAGCTTGTAGATGCATAAATTAAAGAGAAAGACTTATACTCTTTGTGAGCAATGGTGTCAACTTACCATTCAAAACACTGTACGAAGAGCTCAAATATCCCATCCCATGCTTCAAATGCATATTTTTAGTGAAGCATATAGGATTAAGGGCAAAAGCATGAGAGATAATGCCGTAGAAATATAATCTTCGGAACGACCTTGTTTTTTGCTTTTCTTGCAGGAGATAATGCCGTTGAAACTGATCAAGGGCTTCATCTGGTCTACATGCATGCTGGAACTAATCCTTTTGAAGTGGTCACCAATGCTGTGAAGTAATGCATTCTTTCCTTTCTATGTTTGCAGATTCCTTGTCTTTGCATGCGCTTTTTTCTTAGTTAGTAGTACATGTTAGCATTTTCTCTACGTTTGCACATTCCTTGTCTTTGGATGCGTTTCTTACCTAGTTAGTGTTATTTATTTATTGAGCAAAGCTTTTACTTGCTTATTTCGTTCTATTACTTGCTCACGTACAAGAGAAAGATGAAGAGAATATTATTTTGTCAATAATTCATTCTTCTTTTGTTCTCTTACTACTTCATTCACGTACATATATATATATATATATATATATATATATATATAGTACACATGATAAGAAAGATGATAACTATGGACTTAATACTACACAATCTAATGCAAATCATGCATATCAATTTTATCGGCTATATCTTTGACTTTTGCACCCCATTTTTTTCGTTTTCTTCCCAAGAGATTTCCTAAGATGTACTCTATTGAATTGTCAAGATTTAATATGCGGCTTATTTTTGTTTTTGTTGTTTCTTTTGGTATTGACCCTTTTTATTGAGCTTATCCAACAGTTGTAGTACATGTAGCATTCTTTCTACAATTGCAGATTTCTCGTCTTTGAATGCACTTTTTTCTTAGTTAGCTAATTACCTTGTAAATAATCAGAGCTGTTGAGAAGCACTTGAAGACATTTCATCACAGAGAGAAGAAGAAGGTGCGTAGACATTTCAATTGAATAGTATGAGTGAAGGTAAGTCTTAATTTGACATATGCATTCATTTTGGACTACTTGCAGTTGCCCTCTTTCCTTGACTGGTTTGGCTGGTGCACATGGGATGCTTTTTACACCGATGTAACCGCAGAGGGCGTCGATCAAGGTCTTAAGAGGTGAAACTGTTTTCACTTTGTTGGGAGTTGTTGCCAAGGAATAGATTACGAGTTTGCTAATATATTATTTGCTTTTCGCAGCTTATCTGAGGGGGGCACGCCTCCTCGCTTTCTGATCATTGATGATGGATGGCAACAGATTGGAAGCGACATCAAGCAAGATGAGAATTGTGTTGTGCAAGAAGGAGCACAGTAAGTGACCTTTTCGTCCTTGAGTAATTGTATATCATAACGTGTCAATTGTTTTGCAGCATTTGACTACCCAATTGAGAAGTCCCTTCAAGTTTGTCCCTGCATTTATCACATAGCCTGCCTGCTGTTTCCTCTGACGTGCTGCTGCTTCTTGATTGTTAGGTTTGCCAACAGGCTAACTGGAATCAAAGAGAACGCGAAATTCCAAAAGAATGGGAAAGCTGCTGAACAGGATTCAGGTCTGAAACATGTTGTCCAAGATGCCAAACAGCAGCACGACGTGAAGTAATAACATCTCTAACTATGTTAATTTATAAGCAAGCAAAATAATTTGCTTTTTCAACAAACCATACTATTATATCAACTTAGGTTTGTGTACGTGTGGCACGCGCTAGCTGGTTACTGGGGAGGAGTGCAACCAGCTGGCCCTGGATTGGAACACTATGACACTGCCCTGGCTTATCCTGTGCAATCTCCTGGTGTAATGGGCAACCAACCAGACATTGTTATGGATAGTCTTGCCGTGCATGGGCTGGGCCTCGTGCACCCGAAAAAGATCTTCAATTTCTACAACGAGCTTCACGCTTACTTGGCTTCATGTGGAGTTGATGGAGTAAAAGTTGATGTCCAGAACATCATCGAGACTCTTGGGGCTGGCCACGGTGGGAGAGTTGCTCTCACCCGTAGCTACCACCAGGCTCTTGAAGCCTCCATTGCTCGAAACTTCACTGATAACGGATGCATTGCTTGTATGTGCCACAACACTGATATGATATACACCACAAGACAGACTGCAGTTATCCGAGCATCTGACGATTACTACCCTCGTGATCCTGCTTCACACACCATTCATATTTCTTCGGTCGCTTACAACACGCTTTTCCTGGGAGAGTTCATGCAACCCGATTGGGATATGTTTCACGTATGTTAGAAGCATTTCTCAATTATTTATGCAAAACGCAATTGCAGACTCTTCTATGTCATTTTACTCATGAAAAGTTGAATTCACATTACTATTTCAGAGCCTGCACCCAGCTGCTGACTATCATGCAGCGGCTCGAGCTGTGGGAGGATGTGCAATTTATGTCAGGTAATTCATAGCGAGCATTAAATAAATAGATATATTTTCATAAACCATAGATTAATATTTTTGGTTTGTTCAGCGACAAACCAGGTCATCACAATTTGAGCTCCTGAGAAAGCTGGTTCTTCCCGATGGGTCGGTTCTTCGTGCGCAATTGCCTGGACGGCCTACAGTGGACTGTCTCTTTGCTGATCCTGCCCGAGATGGGACAAGGTGTCTGGCCATATTAACCATTCGAATGAAAATGTGAATTCGCCGTTGACCTTTTGCCTTTTCTTTATTCAGCTTGCTCAAAATCTGGAACATGAACAAATGCTCCGGGATGGTCGGGGTCTTCAATTGCCAAGGTGCCGGGTGGTGCAAATTAGTAAAAAAGACTCGAATCCACGATGCCTCCCCAGGGACTCTTACTAGCTCTGTTCAAGCAACGGACGTTGATGGCATAGCTCAAATCGCTGGAGCAGAGTGGAATGGGGAAACGATAGTTTACTCCCAGAAATCAGGAGAGGTTATTCGTTTGCCTAAAGGTGCATCAATCCCTGTGACTCTGAAAGTGCTTGAGTACCAACTCTACCACCTCTGTCCTCTGAAGGTAGGTGACTGACTAGTCATTTTATGTTAATTTTTGTTTATTCGATTTCGACTAATTATAGTAACTAACACCACGTTTATTTTCTACAATAGAACGTTACGGAAAACATATCAGTTGCTCCAATCGGTTTGCTGGACATGTTCAACTCAAGCGGAGCTGTAGAGAAGGTTGAAGTCCAAAAAACAAATGAAATATTTTCTGATGGTTCCGAGACTTTTAGTGGCAGCAGCCGTTCAAAGCCGAGAGCTACTATCACACTTAAGGCCAGAGGATGCGGGCGCTTTGGCATCTACTCTTCTCAGCCACCACTGAAATGTGTGGTGGACAACAAAGATACTGAGATCGACTATGAAGCTGATACAGGACTTGCCACGTTCATCCTCCCAGTGCCCAAAGAGGAGTTGTACCTATGGTCTATCCAAATTCAAGTTTAACTGAGAAACTCAATCATCTTCTTTGGCGCATCATATGTTGTTGTGATCTGGAAACTGTTCCTTTAATAAGATCCTCCTTAGCATGCATGCATGCGATGCTAGAAGCGTAATGATGGATCGGCTTGCTCATGCGAATCCTGTCTTTGTTAACTAGTTATCGATTTTAGTATATTACGCTTCAGGTGTCCGTGTGAATCTCTAGCCCGACGTCAATCAATGCAATTTTGTCCTTTTTATTTTCTTTCTGATTTTATTTAAGCAGCGAAAGATAAAAAGATGAGGGAAAATGATGATATGACTGCGAAAAGAGAAAAGGCTTGACAAAGAAGATACCTTGAAAAGTTAAAAATGGATCTTAGAGATCTGGATGTTGGTCTGATGGTCCAACAATGCAATGCTGCACTATGATACGACATATGCTTTTCAATTAAAATTTGTGGCTTACTAGTACATGTTTGTTCCCGTTCCCCATGGAAAAATCCTTATTCCTCATTTCCAAGTGAACTTCAAAATTCCATCCATGTATACTGCAAGATAAAATCGTTATTGGACGTAGAGTAAATCTAACTTCACAGGCTTGCATGAATGATGTCTGCGGTGAATTTGTGCGGGAATTTGGGCGGTTGATTTACATGCATAGGCTCAATCTTGTGCAACCTGAACTGTGATGGATAAATCGTTATTCTGAAATGCAAACTGCAATGACCATTTCCCTTTGTTATAAATATACAAGTGACTATCTGCACGAACTATTTTGCTCTTCTTTCCTCAATTACAGCTTGAAGATAGGGGAGAGTAATCTTCTATAAAAATGTTATTGTTGTTCAGGGTGTGTTGTAAACTCCGAAACATTCCTAGATCTTGGAAAATATGACGGTGACTCCGAATATCTCCGTTAACGATGGGAATCTTGTGGTTCATGGGAAGACAATACTCACTGGTGTACCGGACAACGTTGTATTGACTCCAGGATCAGGTGTTGGCCTTGTTGAAGGTGCATTCATCGGAGCCACGGCATCTGATAGCAAAAGCCTACATGTTTTTCCTGTTGGGGTCTTAGAGTGAGCACTGACCTCTCATATTGCTTCCGACATTTGTCCTCCATGATATAGTACACTTACATTACTGTCCAGGCTCATTTTGTTTCTCTTCATGTTCTAATTTTCATGTTTATATTTTCCTCCAACTCACTTTTAGCAAATTAAGAGTCGGCTATATCACATGGTTAACAGTTGTGGAAGGAATTGTTAATGAGAACGTGGTTACCAAACATTGTGTTCCATGTTTCTTGAATCAGGGATGTCCGTTTTGTGTGCTTATTCCGTTTCAAACTCTGGTGGATGACTCAACGCATGGGGACATGTGGGAAGGATATTCCGTTGGAGACACAATTCATGCTCGTGGAGAGCAAAGGCGAACATGAAGATGCCCCAACTATCTACACTGTTTTCCTGCCTGTTCTTGAGGGACAGTTCCGCTCTGCTCTTCAAGGAAACGAGAAGAATGAGCTGGAGATCTGCCTTGAGAGCGGTGAGTACTTTTCATCATGCAACATAAACCATTTGGGTCAATCATGCATAGAAACATGGTATACCCCTCTCAGGCGATCCCCCATATTCTGCTTTGCCAAGCTTGTAGATGCATAAATTAAAGAGAAAGACTTATACTCTTTGTGAGCAATGGTGTCAACTTACCATTCAAAACACTGTACGAAGAGCTCAAATATCCCATCCCATGCTTCAAATGCATATTTTTAGTGAAGCATATAGGATTAAGGGCAAAAGCATGAGAGATAATGCCGTAGAAATATAATCTTCGGAACGACCTTGTTTTTTGCTTTTCTTGCAGGAGATAATGCCGTTGAAACTGATCAAGGGCTTCATCTGGTCTACATGCATGCTGGAACTAATCCTTTTGAAGTGGTCACCAATGCTGTGAAGTAATGCATTCTTTCCTTTCTATGTTTGCAGATTCCTTGTCTTTGCATGCGCTTTTTTCTTAGTTAGTAGTACATGTTAGCATTTTCTCTACGTTTGCACATTCCTTGTCTTTGGATGCGTTTCTTACCTAGTTAGTGTTATTTATTTATTGAGCAAAGCTTTTACTTGCTTATTTCGTTCTATTACTTGCTCACGTACAAGAGAAAGATGAAGAGAATATTATTTTGTCAATAATTCATTCTTCTTTTGTTCTCTTACTACTTCATTCACGTACATATATATATATATATATATATATATATATATAGTACACATGATAAGAAAGATGATAACTATGGACTTAATACTACACAATCTAATGCAAATCATGCATATCAATTTTATCGGCTATATCTTTGACTTTAGCACCCCATTTTTTTCGTTTTCTTCCCAAGAGATTTCCTAAGATGTACTCTATTGAATTGTCAAGATTTAATATGCGGCTTATTTTTGTTTTGTTGTTTCTTTGGTATTGACCCTTTTATTGAGCTTATCCAACAGTTGTAGTACATGTAGCATTCTTTCTACAATTGCAGATTTCTCGTCTTTGAATGCACTTTTTTCTTAGTTAGCTAATTACCTTGTAAATAATCAGAGCTGTTGAGAAGCACTTGAAGACATTTCATCACAGAGAGAAGAAGAAGGTGCGTAGACATTTCAATTGAATAGTATGAGTGAAGGTAAGTCTTAATTTGACATATGCATTCATTTTGGACTACTTGCAGTTGCCCTCTTTCCTTGACTGGTTTGGCTGGTGCACATGGGATGCTTTTTACACCGATGTAACCGCAGAGGGCGTCGATCAAGGTCTTAAGAGGTGAAACTGTTTTCACTTTGTTGGGAGTTGTTGCCAAGGAATAGATTACGAGTTTGCTAATATATTATTTGCTTTTCGCAGCTTATCTGAGGGGGGCACGCCTCCTCGCTTTCTGATCATTGATGATGGATGGCAACAGATTGGAAGCGACATCAAGCAAGATGAGAATTGTGTTGTGCAAGAAGGAGCACAGTAAGTGACCTTTTCGTCCTTGAGTAATTGTATATCATAACGTGTCAATTGTTTTGCAGCATTTGACTACCCAATTGAGAAGTCCCTTCAAGTTTGTCCCTGCATTTATCACATAGCCTGCCTGCTGTTTCCTCTGACGTGCTGCTGCTTCTTGATTGTTAGGTTTGCCAACAGGCTAACTGGAATCAAAGAGAACGCGAAATTCCAAAAGAATGGGAAAGCTGCTGAACAGGATTCAGGTCTGAAACATGTTGTCCAAGATGCCAAACAGCAGCACGACGTGAAGTAATAACATCTCTAACTATGTTAATTTATAAGCAAGCAAAATAATTTGCTTTTTCAACAAACCATACTATTATATCAACTTAGGTTTGTGTACGTGTGGCACGCGCTAGCTGGTTACTGGGGAGGAGTGCAACCAGCTGGCCCTGGATTGGAACACTATGACACTGCCCTGGCTTATCCTGTGCAATCTCCTGGTGTAATGGGCAACCAACCAGACATTGTTATGGATAGTCTTGCCGTGCATGGGCTGGGCCTCGTGCACCCGAAAAAGATCTTCAATTTCTACAACGAGCTTCACGCTTACTTGGCTTCATGTGGAGTTGATGGAGTAAAAGTTGATGTCCAGAACATCATCGAGACTCTTGGGGCTGGCCACGGTGGGAGAGTTGCTCTCACCCGTAGCTACCACCAGGCTCTTGAAGCCTCCATTGCTCGAAACTTCACTGATAACGGATGCATTGCTTGTATGTGCCACAACACTGATATGATATACACCACAAGACAGACTGCAGTTATCCGAGCATCTGACGATTACTACCCTCGTGATCCTGCTTCACACACCATTCATATTTCTTCGGTCGCTTACAACACGCTTTTCCTGGGAGAGTTCATGCAACCCGATTGGGATATGTTTCACGTATGTTAGAAGCATTTCTCAATTATTTATGCAAAACGCAATTGCAGACTCTTCTATGTCATTTTACTCATGAAAAGTTGAATTCACATTACTATTTCAGAGCCTGCACCCAGCTGCTGACTATCATGCAGCGGCTCGAGCTGTGGGAGGATGTGCAATTTATGTCAGGTAATTCATAGCGAGCATTAAATAAATAGATATATTTTCATAAACCATAGATTAATATTTTTGGTTTGTTCAGCGACAAACCAGGTCATCACAATTTTGAGCTCCTGAGAAAGCTGGTTCTTCCCGATGGGTCGGTTCTTCGTGCGCAATTGCCTGGACGGCCTACAGTGGACTGTCTCTTTGCTGATCCTGCCCGAGATGGGACAAGGTGTCTGGCCATATTAACCATTCGAATGAAAATGTGAATTCGCCGTTGACCTTTTGCCTTTTCTTTATTCAGCTTGCTCAAAATCTGGAACATGAACAAATGCTCCGGGATGGTCGGGGTCTTCAATTGCCAAGGTGCCGGGTGGTGCAAATTAGTAAAAAAGACTCGAATCCACGATGCCTCCCCAGGGACTCTTACTAGCTCTGTTCAAGCAACGGACGTTGATGGCATAGCTCAAATCGCTGGAGCAGAGTGGAATGGGGAAACGATAGTTTACTCCCAGAAATCAGGAGAGGTTATTCGTTTGCCTAAAGGTGCATCAATCCCTGTGACTCTGAAAGTGCTTGAGTACCAACTCTACCACCTCTGTCCTCTGAAGGTAGGTGACTGACTAGTCATTTTATGTTAATTTTTGTTTATTCGATTTCGACTAATTATAGTAACTAACACCACGTTTATTTTCTACAATAGAACGTTACGGAAAACATATCAGTTGCTCCAATCGGTTTGCTGGACATGTTCAACTCAAGCGGAGCTGTAGAGAAGGTTGAAGTCCAAAAAACAAATGAAATATTTTCTGATGGTTCCGAGACTTTTAGTGGCAGCAGCCGTTCAAAGCCGAGAGCTACTATCACACTTAAGGCCAGAGGATGCGGGCGCTTTGGCATCTACTCTTCTCAGCCACCACTGAAATGTGTGGTGGACAACAAAGATACTGAGATCGACTATGAAGCTGATACAGGACTTGCCACGTTCATCCTCCCAGTGCCCAAAGAGGAGTTGTACCTATGGTCTATCCAAATTCAAGTTTAACTGAGAAACTCAATCATCTTCTTTGGCGCATCATATGTTGTTGTGATCTGGAAACTGTTCCTTTAATAAGATCCTCCTTAGCATGCATGCATGCGATGCTAGAAGCGTAATGATGGAATAAGTGCAATGTGTATCAGTTGTTATTTTATCTGTTTTAAATTCATCATACGCATTATATTATATGTTATGTATTTTTTATATGAAGATTAGAAAGTAAAAAAGCTCAAGTATTTATTGATATTTTAATAGCACATTGGCTTCGATCCTCTTCAAATGCTCCTCAGCGGAAGATGAAGAGTCTACTTGGGTATTAACTATATTCTCGACATTATACGTTGAAGTTATTATCGAACGATTTTAAATGTACGAAAGATTGCTTCCGTTCTTCTCTTTGTTTGGATGTTGTGTACGACAATAAAAATATTGTTGATCGAACGATTTCTTTCTTATCACTGAAGGTTGTGGGACTACACATTCTCAGACCACTGAATCCTCCACCAGCTTTCTGGACTCGGTTCCACTACGGACGAGGTACGCGTATTATGGTTGGTATGTTTTATTATTTTGTCATAAAATAGCGTGTACATATAAGCTTTGGCTTGATTTAGTAAGTTTAGTCGAGGATGGAAAAGAGCTTCTAAGGTTGTTGGAAGGACAAGTAAAAGTTATATGTTTAACTTGTATATCATATACAGATAGAATGAATGATCACTTATATGGCAGCAAAACAAAACCAAAATAATAGTTTGACTTTGGACATGATCTTCAGAGATTTAGGCTGCAACAAAATTTAAAGGCCAAACAAAGTTTGTTTGAGACCATCAACTTCATCGAATCATAGTCTTAAAGAGTTACAGAAAGAATCCAACCGACCACGCAGTACCAGACAGAGGGTGGGAAACTGGTTAATATTATTAGGCTGCTGCACATTGATACTATAAAATTTATAGGTCTTTCTCTTCCTTCCTCAGGAAACAGAAGACAGAATCAACGATCAATTCCTTCTATCTTATCTTCGACCTCAGAGTAAAGCTGCCTTAACCTCTCAATGTTCTCTGCAGAGGTTTCCCAGTAACCACGGCCGTTAGCCTCCAAGAATGTCTGAACAAGCTTTCTGAAGGAGTTGGGGTTGGTGTTCATGAGCCTGTTTAGCATCTGCTCGTCTTCGATGAAAGTCGTGTTTGCTTCTTCATAAACCCAATTGTCTACCTGCCCTGAAGTTGCGCTCCAACCCACCGTGTTTGTGAGGCGTTTCTCAATCTCACGAACTCCTTCATATCCACTCTTCAACATGCCTTCGTACCATTTCGGGTTCAGCAACTTTGTTCTCGCATCCAGGCGCACTGTCTCGGACAGTGTTCGCACCTAAAATCCAGTTTCTTCGGTTCATACCATGTTTTCCAACTACTAACTAAACTATGAATCACAACAGTAAGAAGAGAAGAATATACACCAATGTTGTTGTACCTGTGCATTGGCTGTGGTGGTGTCAGCAATATAAGCACTGGGCTTCTTACCATCTTTCCTCAAGTTCTGTACGAGGTTTGTAGGGTCGGAATCGAAGTAGTGACTAACATCCGTAAGAGAAATCTCCGACGAGTCGAGGTTTTGGAACGTGGCATCTGCCGTACTGAGAGCCATCTCGAAGATTTTCCGTTTCTCCATCATACCAGTACCAGGGGCATCACAGTCGAAGGCAAAAGATTTTCTGCTCAAGTACATGTCTTGAAGCTGCTTCTCATCGTTCCACGAAGAGTTCTCAACGGCAAGGTTAACGTTGGACGAGTAAGAGCCTGACGCGTTTGAGAAGACGCGCGATGCAGCTTCACGCACGCTAACGTTGAGTTCTTTCGCCTGTTCCATCGCATGTTTTCTGACGTAGTTTTGGTCTTCGGGTTCGTCCAGCTCAGCAACAAGTTTTATAGCCCGATCAAGGAGATTCATCTGCAAGCAAGCATAAAACAGAAATGTAATTCTAGTAGCAGTAGTAGAATGAGGAAATATAAAAAGTATGTATAGTATATACTAACATACCTGATTGATGAAAAGATCTCTGAAAACGCCCGAACAGTTTACCACAACATCAACCCTAGGCCTTCCCAGCTCTTCAAGGCTCACGGGTTCAACGCGGTTCACACGTCCAAAGGTATCTGCAACTGGCCTTACACCAATCATCCACAGAACCTGAGCCAGTGATTCGCCGTAAGTCTTAATGTTATCTGTACCCCACAATACGAGAGCAACTGTCTCGGGATACTTTCCTCCATTGTCGACCTTTTGCCTCTCGAGCAACCTATCGACAACCACCTTCGCGCTCTGCATAGCTGCTGTTGTGGGAATAGATTGTGGGTCCAAAGCGTGGATATTTTTACCCGTGGGCAAGACTTTCGGGTTTCTAATCGGGTCACCTCCGGGACCCGGCTCGACGTACTTCCCTTCCAGAGCTTGCTTCAAACTTCCCAACTCATTGTCAGCCACGACCAGCTTCAGGCATTCTCCTAGGAACTGAAACAAGACTCTGAGCTTTTCCCTATCGGCCCTGTAAAATTTTGTGTCCGAAAGGTACTGAACCCAAGGCTCGTTGATTCCGAAGCCGAGGATCTTCGCTAGCTTGTCTGTTACATCAACAACCTGCCCTTTGTTGTTTGTTGTTCGGTTCACGAAAGCAGTGATCGCTCCGCGTGATGCCTCAGTGATCTGACGAAGAAGCTCAACATCCTGTAAGATACCTTTGTCGCTTCCTCTGTAAACATCCTCAATGTTTCTGCCCACAGTCTCGGCCAATATTGAAGGAAGAGAAGAGATATCATCTTCTGGACGATCCAAGGCCGCAATGTTCACCAAAGTGGCTATCGCCTCAATAGCAGAAGGAGGCTCACCGATCACATGAAGCCCACAAGGCAGTAACCTGGATTCTATCTCCATAATCTTGGAATACACTTTTCCAACGACCAGGTCACGTTCTTTAGCAGATATTTCAACGCCTTCTTCTGGGAGTTCGACGTCTTTGTCCAGATTGCACTGTCTGGCCGTACCAATGATGGAGTTGACGATCTGAGGGCCACGACCCGAGTCTTTAAGAGATTGGTAAGAAGAGATGAGCTCGCTCAGCTGCTTTAAGCCCTTGTAGAGCCCGGCGTTTTCGGCTGGAGGGGTCAAGTAACTGATGGTGTTTGCATAGCTACGACGTTTGGCAACAGTCGCCTCGGATGGGTTGTTAGCTGCGTAATAATAGATGTTTGGGATGTTCCCGATAAGACTATCTGGGTAACAAACATCGCTCATGCCTACTTGCTTCCCAGGCATGAACTCTAGAGAACCGTGGGTACCAAAGTGAAGTACAGCATCAGCTTTAAAGATCTTCTCCACGAACGAGTAATAAGCAGCAAATCCATGATGCGGGCTCGCGGACTTGGAGAAGAGAAGCCTCATGGGATCTCCCTCATAGCCGAAAGTGGGCTGAACACCGATGAACACATTGCCATACTGTTTGCCATAAACCAGGAGGTTTTCACCATCAGAGTTCAGATTGCCGGGAGGTTTTCCCCAGTTTTCTTCCAAAGCAGTTGCATATGGTGTTAAGCTTTGGTACTCCCTCACGCCCATCTTGTACGCCACGTTGAGATTCGGGCTGTTAAACTGGGCCTCTTTGTCTTGAATTACGTCTTCGATTAGAGCTTCGGCAGTTTCGGGGAGTCCCTCAACGTTGTATCCATCATTTTTGAGATCTTTCAGGACAGAGTAGATGGAAGAGAAGACGTTTAGGTATGCTGCAGTTCCAACATTGCCTTTGTCTGGAGGGAAGCTGAAAACAGTAATTGCCAGCCTCTTCTCAGTCTGCATAGAAACAAATAAAATAGCTTCGATGTCAGTAACTTTCTTGAGATCAGTGTAGCTCACACTTCCGTGATGGTTAAGATAGGTACCTTTGATTTCCTCTTCAGCTCGGCCCATTTGATGGCTCTGGTGCAGAGCTGCTCCACCCTTTTGTGAAGGGCATGTGACTTTCCTGTAATAATCACAGAAAATGAATTGAATAACAGAAACAAAATGATGTGGACTCTTTATAAGAATAGCCTAAGCATCAAATGCCCAAAGGAACAAATTCAGAAAAAGGTTGAAAAAAACTTGCCTGATCGAGGGTCACGGCCAGCAAAGACAATAGGTTCCATGCCACCATCGAGCTCGGGCAAGGCCACTTGAAGAGCAACCTGAATCGGATGAAGCCCCAATGTACTATTCAACCACTCCTCGGTGGTCTGAAATACCAAAGGCAACGCCACAATGTAAGGCACATCGAGCTTCATCAATGCCTCCACTGCCCTAGGATGGTCTTGCCTCGCCGGACCGCCCACTAGGGCAAAACCGGTAAGCGACACGACAGAGTTCACCATCGGTTTCTTCGTGATGGGATCAATAAAGAACTTCTCGACAGGGCCCGAAAAATCAAGACCACCAGCAAATATTGGAATGACTTTGGCTCCTCTAGCCTCGAGTTCCATGATCACAGCCACATAATGACTCTCATCACCCGTAACAATATGACTCCTCTGTAAAACAAGTCCGATGATGGGAGCATTTGGACTCTTAAGCTTGTCGTCTGCGTCTCTTCTCGTGCCATACCAATTCAAATATTCCTTTACATCATCGTACATGCAAGGTGCCATTGGGTGCCAAATCCCGCTGTCCAAGTACAGAACAGGATCTGCATACTCGATCTTGGTCCCTTTCAGAGCCGGAATGTAAGAACCAGAAATCATCTTCAAAAAGTTGACGAGATTATCAGATGAACCTCCTAACCAGAACTGTAGGCTGAGTATGTACATTCTAGCATCTTGAGCCTTATCGCTTGGCAGGTACTTTAGAACCTTAGGTAAGGTTCTGACCAGCTTCAACATACTATCGGCAAACCCAGCAGAGGACTTGTTCTTCTTCTTGAATAACTGAAAAAACGGGCTTTTCGATTGGCCGAGCTGAGACATGCTGAAAGAACCCAACTTGTTAAGCCTCATCACTTCGGGCATCGATGGGAAGACCAATACAGCATCAAGCCTGTCCCTTTCTTTCTCAACAGCAGCCTTGACTTTCAAAGCCAACTCCTCCACAAAGATGAGGGAGCCAATGAACACGTTGGCGTTTTCGAGATCGTCGCAGAATGTTTTGTAGGTATTTTCATCCCTAAGCTCCTCGACTAAGTACCCAACAACTTCAAACGACGCATGCTCTCCTTTTTGGTTGAGATTTTGAACTGCAGCCGTGAGTGCTGACTGATACTGAGCTTCCAGAACCACGTAGACAATTTTGACCGTGGGGAGGCCTTTAGAGTTCTTTTCGGGCACGATTCTACGTAGCTCGGGTGTGGTTTGAGTGAACATGCCATTGCCAATTACAGCAGCACATTTGAATTTTTTAGGTGTGTTGGTTTGGTGGAGTTTCTTGGGAAGAAAAGAATGCAAGAAATAGCTCTTTTGCGAGAGGGGTGAAAGGTGTTCTACCTTTGGAACTGGAAGTGTAAATGGCGAAGAAACCAAAGACGCCATTGACAAGAGCCAGCTCGTGGTGATTTCGAAAACAAACGTTCGTAGACAAATGCACGACGCAAAGAGTTGGGAAGAAGATAGAGCTTGTATTGTAACAGAACGGTGAGTGTGAATTATGTACCTTCAACCTCTGTGGGTTGTTGCGTCTTCAAGACTTCTCTGAAGCTTTTCCTATGGAAGTTTTGTTTTATATCTCTTCTGATCACAGTGGAGGAAGAGCAAAACCAATTCGTGAACTAGTTAGTGGTGAAACAGAGGGACACGTGTCAACAAGTGTAGACATCTTTATAAGGTTGCTATTGTGTTTCATGGGATTTTAGGAGAGAGACGCGAAGTAGGATTTGTTTTATCCGTTTGAGTAATTAATGAAGAAGTTTCTTGAATTCTGATTGGCTGGTTTGGATTTCGTCGAGTTTTGGAGATCGAAGAGAATGGATGAGAGAGAACACCAAGAGATTTTATTATGGTCAATTCGCAATCAGGCCCATTAAGGATTTGATTTCGAATTCATGTCCTCTTTGAGAATGTTTTAGTTTAGGTTAAAGGACCCATTTTGTGGTGTAAAAAAGTGGTATGATATGAACTGGTATAAAATGATTGAGTGTTACAAATTTCAACATACTGGTATGTCAAAGCAATGAAGTGGTACTGCAGAAAATAAACTTATCTGATGATCATAAACTGGTACCGAATTATGATTTTATGTTACAAACTTTGAACATACTGGTATGAAACAGCAATGAAGTGATACTTGCAGAAAATAGGTCCTTAAAACTAAATTTTTTGCCAAGAGGGTCTGAATGCTAAATGATAGTTATGTAGGGGCCCCGCATTTTATTAACGTCACTGTATATCAGTTTACCTTTTGCTACTGCTGAGTAAGTGAGTATGTGACCCTCGTTGAAAAGGATTATGATATTTTCAAGCCCTTCCATTCAAGCCAATCATAAATTAACTCAACAGAAAATTTACTTGTACAATGAATGTTGTCAAGATTGTGTACAAGAATGTTGTCAAGATTGTATTAAATAGAAACTCAACAACTGAAATCATTTTTTTTTCCTGAACATTGTTCAGTCAACTTGCATGTCTGAAACTGCTTCGTTTAAGATAGCTTGAAGCTGGTTGACTCTTCGCTTAGTTAACTCAATGCAATCCTGCAAGTTTTAGCACGCCACAATCTCAGAGATAATAATCTATTACCATCAACCAACGAACACAGCACAGAAATGTACTCCCATTGGATTGATGAGCGCATCTATCTATCTTTATTGAAACAACAAATTTATCTAACCTGAATTGTTGAGGTCAGAGCTAGTCCAGGTCCACCAGGTTTATTAACGGACACGAGCTGAAACGCAGAGTCGAGTACCACGGTCAGAAACGTCTCCATTATGGACTCTTCTTCACAAGTAGGATCCGCCAGAATATACTTCTTGTAGATAACGCATGTCAAAGAGAATGGTATACAGTTTAACTTTAGTTTTCTCTTCTCTTTATTGACAGTTTCCTTCGCCTTTGCTACTTCACCAATATCGTCAGATACGACGACAATTTTTCCTTCATCATTGAGAGCGACTTCTGGAATCCGCACTGCAACATGTGGAGAAGCACAATAAGATTTTAATGTCCTCATGAATCAAAATCTAGCTGCATTTGTTGTTAATAATAATAACCAGGCCCTCACAATGTGATAGAGCTGCCACCGCAGATAGCAATGCAGCATCAAAAAGTGAGCCATCAGCATCCAAACAATATATGTCCTGTGAGGGTATTATTAGCAATCCAAAGCCATCTGCGCAGATGTTCGCAATGATATGATCGTAAGGTCAGGGGAATAAAGATATCTCACCAGGTATGCCATCCAAGCAGCCTTGCCACTGACCAAAGATAATTCTTTCAAATCCACCATGCCAGAACTACATCAATGAAAAAAACATATGCGAGGTTACAGAATCAAGTGTTGACAGAATAGAACCTCCTCGCGCGTATCACAGTTAGCAGTCAGATAGATTGTTGTTTCTAAACAATCTATAATATATAATCCAATAACCAATGTTCTAAAAATTGCGGGGCTTGATCCCTTGCCTCAAAATGGTATCAGTTACTTGCTTTGCTAGCACCGGTGCTATCTCTGCTGGCCTGCCAGGGCGAACCAGAGGAGAACAAATTGGAGGCATATGGAAATCAATGGCTAGAAAAAGGAAATAAGAACCAATAAGTTCTCTCCAGTGAAGTCAAAAAACACAAAAGAGAGGTCGGTCTAATAAGAAGAATCGATACAAAGGACTCCTACCTATGAACCCCTCATCAGGTCTCTCCGAGGGAGTCATGACTTCCAATTTAATGGCAGCCAACATAGTCTTAGCATTGACATGAAAGAAAAACGACATTTAATCCGAAAATGAAGATTATTTCACCTAAAGAGGTACCACATATTTTCCGCTAAACAACTAGAAAGGTAATCGATACACTTACAGTGCAGCCTATCTTTGCCATTGCGGATCCATTAGCAGATGCAACAGCTCCTAGATTGTCCAAAAAAAAAAAAATTTCCGCGATCGGTTGGAGGTTGTGACATGAACTCCCAACAAGATATTTGAATTGTATAAACTTTAGCATACCGAGCATTACTGTTGTCTCTCTAGCTACGCCAAGAGGACGACCATCGGATCTTATTGATTCAACAAGGTGACGCTCGTGAAAGCGTAAAGGAAAAAGACGTCTGAAGGCATCTACTTCCATTTCTGAGGACAGGTCATTTTCTCCACTAAGAGTAGCCATTAACTCTAAGATTGTCCTGTCACAAGGATCAAACGCAGTCAGCAACGGAATCAGAGGGGGGTCACGGGGTCGACCGACCCCCCGGCGGCGGGCGCTACAAGGGTGGTGGTTCGTGGCGTCGACATCGAATTTTTTGTTTCGAGAAGATTCGTGTGGAGGAAGAAGATTGAGAACCCTAAGTTGACCTCTTAGTGGGCTGAAAATTTATTGGGCTGTATTTTAATTTAAAAATCGTCTATGTGCCAATATTGCCCCTCAATTTTTAATTACTCCTCCGAAGAGATCACAGACAGAATCACATTCACAGCACATTTGTTAAGTTTGAAGTTCAACTCTTTCCATATGTCATCAATCGAACAACGGTTCCTTGACCAAAAGGTTCATCTTCTCATGTAAGAAAACAAGTACATCTTCTCTTCCTTGTTTCAAGAGTAATTTCCTCAGCTTCCCAAAGGTATGCCTACCTGGTCTTATGCCTCTTTCCATCATATCCTCCATAAAAATGCAAGCCCTAGACACGTCCCCCTTCTCACACAGCCCATTTATAAGTGCAGAGAACGTGTGCATGCTCGGAGCAAACTGTTTCTTTTCCATATATCTCCACACCTTTAGAGCTCTTTCGACTTCATCTCTCTCACAGAACATCTTTATCATCATCGTGTAAGTGTCGGCATCTGCCTCGCAAGTTTCCATCATCTTACGGAACACCTTAAAAGCCTCATCTGTCTCCTCACGACCGATCAAGCCATTTATGAGGATATTACAGGTCCTAGAGTTGGGCCTCACCCCTTTCTTCTCCATCTCGTACACAACTTTATACGCGTTTTGGAACTTATTTACTTTGCAGAAAGCAGTAATCAATGCGTTATATGCAGCGACGTCGGGGTTAACTCCACTTCTCTCCATTTGAAGGAATGTGTCAATAGCATCCTCAATTCTATTTTCAATCCCATATGTATGTATCAAGACACTGTAGATAAACGACGTAGGCTGAACTCCACTGAATTCCATATCGGAAATAACTTCAACTGCTTCATCTGTTTTACCCGCTTTACAAAGGATGTCAACCATAATCCCATATGTCACGATATCGGGACTACAACCAGAATCGGTCATTTCACTGAATATTTCCCTAGCTTTAGGCAAACAGGGTTCTCTTCCCCAGCCTTCAAGCAAAATGCTATAGGTCTTGCAATCTGGGACAAACTGACCTTTCATGGAATAAAAAATCTCCTGAGCTTTCCGGACATTCTTAGACTTGCACAAAGCACTCAACAGCCCGTTAAATGCAGCGAGATTCGGAGTTATGCCGTATTTAGTCATCACATTGAACGTATAGACTGCTTCATCCACTTTCTGCGCCCTCGCATACTTCCTCATGATTATACAGAAAGTCTCGATATTTAGCAATCCTTTGCTCCGCATGCTGTTGACGAGATCCCACACTATCTCATACTGTCTTATCTTCGCCAAGGACTCGATCATTACATGGTGCGCTCTGATACTGTGGGAATAATGGCGTTGCTTGCCGGCCCATTCAAAGAAACGATGGGCCAGCATTCCGGCATTTTCAAACTTCTCCAGCACTTTTTCAACTATGTCTTCCGAAACCCTTACACCGCTCTGATCGAGCGCAATGTCAATGCCTACTTTGGGGCACGAAGTCATTAATTTGCAGATCTTTTTCACTACATCAATTGAATCTTGAGCTGTATCTCCTGAATTATATAGTCTGCGAGCAATCAAATTCCTAAATTTGTTCCTAAGTTAGAGAGAGAAAAAAAAAAACAGAATTTCAGAAAAAGCTCCTGCCTGTTGAGTTTACACTTTACAGAATAGCTCGAGTGAGCATTTTATCAAACATATTGAAAGCGCAAGTTGACGGACGAAACATTGATCTTCTCAATTAAATGCAAAATCGGAAGGGCACGAATTCTATAGAGTAGAAATTAGAAACTTACGGCTGCGCGCGCTCCTTGTGTGCTCTTCTTGGGATAGCATTCCTCAAACATGACATTTTTACGAGCCTAGCTGAAGGGTTTGGAAACAAAAATAAGAATATATATATAAAAAAAAAAGACAAAAATAGCTTCTACACACTAACGGAGATACAAGAGCAAAGCAAGCAAAAATTGGCGGAAGCTTTCTGAAAGAATAGCAGAGATTGAGAGAGAGATGTGTTGGGCGGCCCATCGAATTAGCGAATAGTAATTTAATGGTCTGTCAAGATGGGGTGATAACCAATTTCATATCTACGTAATTTGATTATTTCTATTACAATATTTCAATCCAACATGGCTGTCCATCAATAGTATAAAGCCGAGCCTTAAGTTAAGACAATGAAAGGACTATGGCGACGTGATGAACCTGCAACGTTCATGGCAGCACACTGTAATAATTTATAACGATTATTGCTTTGCTTGAGATGATAATGATGATAGCAGCAGCTTAATGAAACCAGTTGTGGTTGGGTCTCGCTCAGGCCCCTAGCACATAGGAGGCCAGTGAGGCGGTCGCCTCAGGCCAACTTCGGAGTTGGGCCCAAAATTTCTTAGACATGTATATATATACATATTATCAAAAAGAATATTATAGTTAAAACTTAAAAATAGATATATAAAAACTGTTAGTGGACTGCACAAGTTAGTTGGGCCTTGATGCTAACCAAAGAAAGCCCAAATATTTTAATTTACTAAAAAAAAAGGGGAAATTTTTGTTCAGTCCCCTGTCAGGGTCTGAAATTTTTGTTCAGGCCCTATCAGAAAAAAATTAGTTTTAAGGACCCGATTATTCAGTAACAATTTATTGGTCTGCAGTAACAATTCATTGTTCCCACAATAACAGTACTTTATGAATAACGAAAACGATCATCCGATAACAATTCATACACACTTTATAACAGTTGGTCCTTATCTTTAAATTTTACGAAAAGTTGGTCCTTTAAACTAAATTTTTTTCTTAAAGGTCTTGATACTATTTTTAATCACTTTTGGGGCCTGAATGATAATTTACCCAAAAAAAATCCCAAACAAGACATTAAAGCTTTTTAATAAGGGAAAAAAAAAGGAAACATGATGTGGTTTCTTCTTCTATACTAATACAATGTAAAAAGGTTTTGCTTAGGTTAAAGGATGCCGATATCTAATAAAATCCTTCACTATTTTCTTATGGGACCGACCAAACATCAGTGTCTAGTGATCTTTAAGGTATATTATGCTGCTACTTATTTTATTAATTTTGCAGGCGCAATTTAATTTTTTTCTTTCTCGACAAACAATGTTTTTATATTTTGGTTAGATTTTGTTTTATTCCATGTTGTTTTTTTTTTCGAACCTTTGAATTGTTTTTGCTACATCTCACGTTCGATAAATCTTCTTTGTTCCTAACTGAAAAACTGAAATGAAAAAACCGAACCGAATTATAAAAACCGAGCGAACCAAACTAAAAACGTTCGGATATCGGATTAAGTATTCTCGAACATTGCACTATAAAATATTTATTTTTTTTTGTTTATTTATTTTAGGTATACCGTTGAAATTTGCGTTATATTATACGTATCATACTGCATTTGGAAAAAAAATTACCGATCAGGGACCCGGAATTTAAATTTCGCTTAAGGCCCGTGCTTTCTCAGCTACGGCCCTGGGTCTCGGCTCCATTATTTTGCTTGTAATTGCTTCAGCAGACCATAATTTGCCAAAGCAAACCTCTTTTCTGTATATGTTCACAATTTAATTCACACACACATTTCCTCATCATAATATGACATACATTCCTTTTTTCCATTCATCAACTAAAATTTCGCCAAGACTGGTGTTATCAACTGCATCACATTTTTATTTTTTCTAACCAAAACAATCATATAAAGTCAAGTAACCTTGTAACAAACATTGTGCTTTTGTTGAAATATAGGAAACGAACTTATATTAGTTCTTTTTATATGATTCCCGACCATTAATATATATATATATATATATATATAGTATATAATAAGCAAAAGCTTGCTCTGAGTCGCTTGATTAGCATTTAAGCATAGTTGAACTTTTTGCCTATTTTAATTATAGACCAAGTCAGTCCCCGATTCGTGCTTGATATCATCTTATGGACCACTAACAGCTAGAAAGTCAAACTCACACTCGACTTTAGTATTATATGTATGTTGTTAGAGGTTGAGGCTGGGCCATGCATGAAAGAACATTGCTTTGTGTACTGCGAATTATTTATACTATAATAATTCAGTATATCATCATCTTTCGTTAGCCGATACCCCTGCTTTACATCATAGGTAAAACCCTCACTTCTCCAAGTTGAAATAATTGGCAATGTTGGTAAATTGGTTTTCAGCTGAGATCTCTTGTACTCACATTAATTCCAAAGGCTATAGTATTATAATTTTTTTGGAAATTTTCACTAAAAAACAAAGAAAGAAAAACAGGAGTATAGTTAGTGTTGACATTTCCAGCCTTGCACCTACCGCCCTCCATCTTTGAAAAAAAAATATAATAAAATAATATTATTAATATTATATTATAATATTATTTTATATATATAAAATAATGAACGGCTGATATTGAAGGGCGACGCGGCGGATTCCTGGCCACCCATTTCGAGTGGTCCAGAAGAGCTGAAGACATCTATAAATAGGCTGAGGATTCTTCAGTTATTATCATCACAAGCTCATTCGAGTTTTACTATATATAGAGAGAAGTAGTTCAAGTGAATTGTGAGGTTATCAGTTCAGGTAGAAACTGATAGGGTTCCACATCCACAGAGAGGTGTGAGGTAAACACGAGTGGTAAAAGTGAGATAGTAAAAATTCGAGGGTTGTAATTTTTACTATAGTGAAGATTTTGCCGACTCGGCCGTGGTTTTTCCCTCTTCGTTAACAGAGGGTTTTCCACGTTAAAATTCTGGTGTTCTTTCTTACCTTACGGTAATTTTATTTTTACCGTGGTAGTTACTGTGCGGGCCCCACCAAATTTACCCCGTGGGTCCCACTTCTCCTGATCGTCGTGCCGAGTCAAATCGAGACCTGTTCCGCTGCGGGGCCCACTGACCACCGCGGGGCCCACCACCATTCCCAACAAGTGGTATCAGAGCCTGATAGTATTCTGAGTATGCTCTGTGGTTGCAGCTTTGACTGATCTTCCACATCAGAAAAGATACTAGTAGGTTGCTGGTAGATTTTGACGGCCACATGGAGAACGACGGAGGAATGATCAAGCTGACAGTAACAAATTACTCCATATGGAAATCGAGGATGGAGGATTACCTTTATTGCAAAGACCTCCATGATCCAATCGAAAATGGAGGCAAGATGCCCGAAGGCGGGAATGCTGACCTTTGGAAGAAATTGCAAAGAAAGACGCTAGCTGTTATCCGCCAATGGGTGGACATTAGCCTCTACAATCACGTCCGAAATGAAACAGACCCCTACAAACTCTGGACGAAATTGGAGGGTATGTACGAGGTGACAAATGCGCTGAGCAAGGTAGTCATGATGCGGAAACTCATGAATGTGAAGCTGAACGAGGGACGATCAGTTGCTGAACATCTGAACGACTTTGAAGGGCTGGTAACTCAACTCACAAGTGCCGGTCTAGTTCTTGATGATGAGCTACAAGCATGTCTACTATTGGGATCTCTACCTGATAGCTGGGATACGTTGGTGGTATCGCTCACCAACTCGGCACCAAGTGGTAAAGTCACGATGGAGATGGTGAAAAACAGACTCTACAATGAAGAGCTGCGACGGAAGGATGCTGCCAGTACCAGTACGGGAAATCAGGCCTTTGTCATGGAGAATAGGGGTCGGAGCAAGAGTAGAGGCCCAAAAGGATACGACAAGTCGAAAGATA
Organism: Craterostigma plantagineum; assembly: GCA_027422505.1. NCBI lineage: Eukaryota > Viridiplantae > Streptophyta > Magnoliopsida > Lamiales > Linderniaceae > Craterostigma > Craterostigma plantagineum. The sequence continues at coordinate 2,239,927 of JAPQWV010000097.1, read as the reverse complement.
GATCCAAGTCCAGGGAGATGAGGAAGTGCTACCATTGTGGTAAAATTGGCCACTTACAAAGAAACTGTAGGCTTCTCAACAGAAAACAGAAACAAGATGATGACAAGAACACGTCTGCAATTGCCTCCAACGATGGTGGAGAGGTTACTCTGGTGAATGAAGCAGACTGCTGTCATGTTGCGGATGCAAGCACCGAATGGGTAGTGGACTCTGGTGCCTCCTACCATTGTGTTCCAAGGCGTGAATACTTCTCCACATATAAGGCGGGAAACTTTGGCACTACCAAGATGGGTAACCAAAGTGTTTCTAAAATAGTGGGGATCGGTGATATCTGTATCCAGACGAGCGTGGGGTGCACATTACGGCTGAAATATGTGCGACATATTCCAGACCTGCGTCTCAACCTGATTTCTGTGAAGGTGCTGGACAATGAAGGATTCTATAACGAGATGGCGAATAGCAACTGGAAACTCACCAAAGGATCGTTGGTGGTAGCGAGAGGAAAGCTATGCTGCTCGCTCTACAAGATGCACGCAACGATATGTGCTAACCAACTTAATGCAGTTGAAGATGATGCTTCTCCAAATTTGTGGCACAGACGGCTGGCGCACGTAGGAGAGAAGGGGTTGAATGTCTTGGCTAAAAAGTCCCTCATACCAGTAGCCAAGGAGAAAGCGATGAACCCCTGCGATCATTGTTTATTTGGAAAGCAACATAGAGTTTCATTCGCGAAGAGCTCAACCAGGCGAATGAAGAAGTTGGAGTTGGTACACTCTGACGTATGTGGACCCATGGAAGTCGAATCTCTGGGAGGTAGTAAATATTTTCTGACCTTCATTGATGATGCGTCTCGCAAGACCTGGGTATATCTGTTGCGGACGAAGGACCAGGTGTTCTATTATTTCAAGAAGTTCCATGCGATGGTGGAAAGAGAAACTGGAATGCCGCTAAAGTGTCTACGCACAGATAATGGTGGTGAATACATCTCTCGGGAGTTCAGAGATTATTCCACGAAACATGGCATTAGGCATGAGAAGACAGTTCCTGGCACTCCTCAGCAAAATGGTGTCGCAGAGAGGATGAATCGAACCATTATGGAGAGAGTCCGAGCGATGCTCAAAATGGCTAATCTATCCAAGTCATTTTGGGGGGAAGCTGTAAACACTGCAGTCTATCTTATCAACCGACTACCTTCATCGGCGTTGGATTTCGATGTACCAGAGAAGGTGTGGACCGGTAGAGACATCTCATATTCCCATTTGAGAGTGTTTGGCTGCAAGGCGTTCATGCATGTGCCCAAGGAGCAAAGATCGAAGCTTGATGATAAATCAAATCCTTGCATCTTTGTTGGGTACGGAGACGAGGAGTTCGGCTACAGACTTTGGGATCCAAAGAAGAAGAAGACTGTTCGAAGTCGAGACGTAGTATTCCATGAGCATGAGATCATGGGCGACTCAGATGTGGATGTGACGAAATCCACAGGTGGCGGTGTAAACGATTATACACCAGCCAGCATTCCATATGACGGTGCCACGGATGAAGGAATGCATCAATCAGAGCCTGAATCAGAAGAGCCAGCCATTGGAGATGATGAACCTGTCATAGATGAACAGACTGAAGGTAATGAGCAGGGGGAGCCTTCAGATGTGCAAGAAGCAGTTGAACCTCATCTGAGAAGGTCAACTAGGGAACGCCAACCATCTACGAGGTATCCGAGTTCTGATTATATTTTGATTACTGACGAGGGGGAGCCAGAGAGCTTCCAGGAAGGACAATCTTGTAGGGACAAAGATTGTTGGACAAAGGCCATGCAAGAGGAGATGGATTCTCTGAAGAAGAATGATACGTACGAGTTAGTTCGATTGCCGAAAGGAAAGAAGACACTCAAGAACAAATGGGTGTACAAATTGAAGAAGGATGATGGCAAGCTGGTCAGATACAAGGCTCGATTAGTGGTCAAAGGTTTCACTCAGAGGAAGGGGATCGACTTTGACGAGATATTTTCACCGGTCGTGAAGATGAGTTCAATCAGAGTCATACTGGGACTAGCTGCTACCATGGATCTTCACTTGGAGCAACTCGACGTGAAGACCGCATTCCTGCATGGTGATCTTGATGAGGAGATATATATGGAACAACCAGAAGGATTCGAGGTTAGAGGTAAAGAGGACATGGTCTGCCGGCTGAAGGATCAGGGGTTCAAGAGAACAGTGGTACAAGAAATTTGATTCTTTCATGGTGCATCAGGGGTTCAAGAGAACAGATGCAGATCCATGTGTTTACGTCCGAAGATACTCTAACGGTAAATTTATCGTTCTTCTCCTGTATGTTGATGATATGCTAATTGTCGGACAAGATGCAGAGATGATTAGCAGGTTAAAGAAAGATTTGTCAAAGACGTTTGACATGAAGGATTTGGGTTCGGCAAAGCGGATTCTCGGAATGGAGATTACCCGAGATCGGAAAGCTGGGAAATTGTGGTTATCCCAGGAACGCTATATTGAACGAGTTCTAGAGAGGTTCAATATGAAGGATGCTAAGCCAGTTAACACGCCACTTGCCGCGCACTTTCAGTTGCGAAAGAAATCCAGTCCATCAACAACTGAAGACGGAGAAGATGTCCCAGATGTTCCATATTCATCGGCGGTCGGAAGTTTAATGTATGCCATGGTGTGTACGAGGCCAGATATCGCTCACGCAGTTGGCGTTGTGAGTCGATTTCTATCGAATCCCGGGAAGTCACATTGGGAAGCAGTGAAGTGGATCTTGAGGTACCTGAGAGGAACTTCCAAATTATGCCTAACGTTTGGAAGTGGTAAATGTTTTCTTACAGGCTATACGGATGCTGATATGGCCGGTGATCTCGACAGCAGAAAGTCAACGTCGGGATACATATTTACACTCTCAGGGGGAGCTATCTCATGGCAGTCGAGGCTACAGAAGTGTGTTTCTTTATCAACTACTGAAGCGGAGTATGTTGCAGCAACGGAAGCTGGCAAGGAGATGCTATGGTTGAAGAGATTCCTTCAGGAGTTGGGAATTCAGCAGGAGGAGTACATAATATTTTGCGATAGTCAAAGTGCTTTGGACTTGAGCAAGAATACTATGTATCATTCGAGGACGAAACACATCGACGTTCGTTATCATTGGCTCAGACTAGCTATTGAGGAGAAAGCGTTCAAGCTGCAGAAGATCCACACGGACAAGAATGTTGCGGACATTCTGACGAAGGTGATTCCCAAGGAAAAGACTGAGTTCTGCGCCGAGCAAGCCGGCATGGGCTATCGCTGAGGCGGTAGGAGATCTCTCCCGCAAATAATGAATGAGGCTGGAGGGGGAGATTTGTTGACATTTCCAGCCTTGCACCTACCGCCCTCCATCTTTGAAAAAAAAATATAATAAAATAATATTATTAATATTATATTATAATATTATTTTATATATATAAAATAATGAACGGCTGATATTGAAGGGCGACGCGGCGGATTCCTGGCCACCCATTTCGAGTGGTCCAGAAGAGCTGAAGACATCTATAAATAGGCTGAGGATTCTTCAGTTATTATCATCACAAGCTCATTCGAGTTTTACTATATATAGAGAGAAGTAGTTCGAGTGAATTGTGAGGTTATCAGTTCAGGTAGAAACTGATAGGGTTCCACATCCACAGAGAGGTGTGAGGTAAACACGAGTGGTAAAAGTGAGATAGTAAAAATTCGAGGGTTGTAATTTTTACTATAGTGAAGATTTTGCCGACTCGGCCGTGGTTTTTCCCTCTTCGTTAACAGAGGGTTTTCCACGTTAAAATTCTGGTGTTCTTTCTTACCTTACGGTAATTTTATTTTTACCGTGGTAGTTACTGTGCAGGCCCCACCAAATTTACCCCGTGGGTCCCACTTCTCCTGATCGTCGTGCCGAGTCAAATCGAGACCTGTTCCGCTGCGGGGCCCACTGACCACCGCGGGGCCCACCACCATTCCCAACAGTTAGGGCGTGCATGATACCGCTCATGCGCAACAAGTGGTAGCAGTCTACCGACCAGGCGGCAATTGTCCCGGCTTATTTGTAGTATAAATAATAAATTCTTTATAATATACCAACGTGTCTTTATTTCAACAGTCACTAGATCACATGATTGTGCTTTCCCAAGCTTATAACTGATACACATCTTCGCTGTACTTGAATGAATACCTTTCTTTTAATAGGTTATAAGCATCATAAGCTCATCCTGTATCATCATTCTTCTCAGGAAGAAAAGAAGAAAAAGAAAAGGAATGTCGGCCATTTCATCGTCATGCATGGCTATAATTCCAATTCTATATACGTACGTTACGTACATAAAGATGGGCTATAGCGAGCAAAGGTATCATCTGAGGTGGGCTCAAGGTCAATGTTGTCTGACATTTAGGCCTCATAATATCAAAGCCTTATTTTGCCGAATCGAGAGGACCCAAGATTCATCACATGCATGGGCAAAGGCGCAAAGCTAACTAATATAGACTAATTACTACAAATGAGCTGAGTTCCTATCCTACAAGAAGAGAGAAGGCTAATCTTTTATTAAGGTGTCGTCGTCCATCAGTAAAGTCATAATAAGATTGAGACTTTTCATCTGGATCACTCTCTAATTTAATACATGTAATTATTGGTTTCCACTAATTGATTTGAGTTTTGACTATAATATTGGGTATAATACCCACCTCTCCATAACCAAGAGTGAACAGAAGATATTCTCGGCTGGTGTAGGTAGGTAGTATCCATTTTATATCGACCAAGTTATATTCATTATTCCCCATGGCATAGGGCATTTTATTCCCCCATTTAGTCCTTCGGCATGTTCCTACGGATGAAGTGAGCAAATTGAATTAAAAGGCACAGTGAATCCGTTAGAGTAAGTAGTAATTTGTTTAAGAATAAGAACACGCTGATAATGATGAAGACGCGCACGCAATGCAATCAACCATCAGCAGAAAGTAGCAGCAGCAGCACACTTTTAACATATAGTGAGTAACACACACACACTTTACCAATTTCTACACATCAAACGTATCATCCACCATATACACGGTATTATTAATAATACAAAAAGGCACGGCGGACCACTGAAAAGCAAATCACGCGCCCATATGATATATGTAGTATTTATTATTCAACACTACTGACTGGGCGTATGATGAAGTTGGTGATTATGATGATGATGATGATTATAAGAGTAATAATATGATATTATCTAGCTTCACTTCAAACGCTAAGCAAGAATATACTAAGCTCGGGTCCTCCATTGCCATCCGGGTTCAACATGTAATAAGCCTCTGAGTCGCGATTGCCCACCACGCGCTCAAACTTCGCCCTCATGTACAACAGCTCCCCCAGTTCACACGCGCCGCCACGGCCGTCCTCCAACATCGGTATGACCCCAGCCCCTACTGATATGGTTTTGACGGTGTTTAATACCCGCCAATCCGAATCGCTGCATTCCCTCGAACTTGCATAGCCGCACTTTCTACCGTTACAGTACATGGTCCACGCGCCGCCACCGTAACTACCGGCCGAAGACATTTCTTTGGTGTTTGACTTGTTCTGAGACTCTAGTGCTATCCTCACGAGCCCCGATGACATCTCTTTGACAAGGGTTGAGGTAGAAACTGGTAGTTCGATCAAGAAAACAGGGTCGGATCTCGGGTCGATTTGGACGGAAAAGGTGACGTGTCCACGCCTGTGGCCGAAGAGGGTTCCGGTGACTTTCCTTGGGGAGTTGGATATTAGCGGCCGCCGGGTGGTTGCTGTGAGCCATGAGGTGATGCATGTGGACGGCTCTAATTCTAAGGTTGTTGGTGAGGAGACGACGACGACTCTGCTGAAGATGGACAGTAGTGATCGGAGGAAGGTGGTGGTGACGCGCTGGAGGGCTGCGGCGGTTGTATTGGGTCGACGACGGACGAGGGCACGGTGGCGGTGGTTTGAGCAGCAGGGGCTAGATGACGTGTTGTATGGGATCACCTTATTATTACTGTTGCTTATTGATTTGTAAGAAGATATTGATGATGATGATGATGATGAGCTACTAATGGTTCTTCTTGGGAGTGGGGGAACTATTTCGTTGTCGTATTGATGTCGTCTCATATTTGATTTCATGTGCCTTTGCGTCTGTTGTTGGGCACGCGAGAAGAAACCAGCAAGGCTTGCGCTCTATTTATACATGTATTTACTCTTTACAGACACAGTTGCGTGAGTCATTTGAGTTGACATATTATAATGAGACGAACGACACATTCAAGGAGGGCATTGTAAGTAATTGATCGTCCATAGAGCAAAAGCTAGTAATTTACACAAGGCATATATGTAATTAAGGTTGCACATAAATGACAATGACCGTAGATTAATAACCATAATATCTTTGTCAACATTGATTTGGAATAACAAAATAAAGATGCTGCGATCATTCACTCATATGCAACTCATAAATTATAGACTAAATAATGATACGAAAGGGGCTTCTTCATTAAACATTTGGCCTTAGTAAATATTAAAAGTTTTAGTCGGTTCCAAACAGCTTGTTTTCTTGTGCTAGATAGAGCCAAATCATATGGCTGGCCAACATTTTATTTACGGCCAAGACTTATTTACTGTGTTTGCCACGTTGTAAATTTTGGTAACCACTAACATAATTTATATAAATAAACCATCAAAATTATTACATAATTTACCGATTGAAAATAACACAATAATAGTGTATAGGCCAAAAATGCACACGAATACTAATTGTGTAATTTTTTTTTTGAAGATGATTTATATTTCAATCTTGACGAAGGTCCACATACAATAAATCAGCTATAGCCTGACAAGGTGGGGATCGACCCTCGCTATTGACTCCAAGGTTTTTAGCTAGGAAATGAGCGACAGAATTACCATTACGTCTGACTAAAGAAAAAGAGACCGAATCGAAATCAGCAACGAGTGATAGACAGTCGTTCAGAATGGAGCCGATCAATGTAGAGTCCACGCGTCGATGTTGCAAATAAGAGATGACCTCGGAACAATCACCCTCAAGATCAATACTACGCCAGTTCCACAGTCGAGCCATTAAGAGAGCCCATCTAGCGCCAAGAGCTTCAATAACTATAGGATCAAACTCCCCCGAGAAAAACTTCGACCACCAGCCGACACATGCACCATCACTGTTACGGGCAATCACGCCGAAAGAGGCTCCATTACGCTCCTGATGAATCGCTCCATCGAAGTTAAGTTTAATTTTGCCAATGCTCGGGGGACGCCATCTGGGAGATTGCAGAACCGTGTCGGCCGATATAGAAGTAGTTGTAATTGGCAGATGTTGAGCTCCATCCATTGCCTTCGTCATCACCTTTCTTGGGGAAAACATCTCAGATTCCATGACCCATTTATTGCGAAAATGCCAAATAGCCCAACATACCGATAGAAGGAGTTCGAAATTCGGAGGGCTCAGAAGGTTATGTAAATCCCGCAACCATGTCGTTACAGATGAAGACCAGGAGCGAACAATCTTGAGTGGCAAGCCAGATGCCTTCCAGACCAATTTGGACTCGGGACAGTCCATGAACACATGCCGTTCATCTTCTCGAGGATCGCCGCAACGTTTACATACGGCTTGAGGAAAGCAGTGGCGGTCGACAAGGTTAGCAGCTGTAGGCAGGGCTTTCATACAGAGCCGCCAGATGAAAACCTTGACCTTGGGTAGAACCTTAGCATTCCACAAAAAACCCCACTCATTGCGCCGCAAGCTTGAGGAAGCGTGGTCTCGAGGCACCAGATGTCGGGCCACGTGATATGCGGACTTAACCGTGAATGCACCGTGCTTCGTATAGTGCCAAACGACTTTATCGGGACCATTCATCACACTTAAAGGGCAGCCCAAAATCACGTTCACATCAACTGGTAAAAACATGGACTGAACTAACGATACTGACCACTCCCCCGTCCGCGAAGAGAGGAGATCAGCGACAGTCATATCCTCGAATGGCCTACGAACCGGGGTGATGACACGAAAAGATCTCGGTCGTGGAAGCCAGGGGTCCGTCCATACATTAATACTCCGTCCGTTTCCAACTTGCCAACGAAAGCCCGCCCGGACAATCGATCTTGCAGCAATGATGGCCCGCCATGTGCTCGAAGGTCTCGAACCGATGGCCGCATTCATAATGCTGCCGTTTGGGAAATATCGCGCCTTAAGCAGTCGAGAGAGAAGGGATTCAGGCTGAGTGAAGATTCGCCAAACCTGTTTAGCAAGAAGAGCCATGTTAAACAATTTAATATCACGAAATCCCATTCCACCTTCGGCTTTTGGCTTGCATAAGTTCTCCCATGAGACCCAATGGAGTTTTTGTTTATCGCAAGCGCTCCACCAAAACCGAGAAACCATTCTCTGAATATCCCGAACCAGTGAAGATGGCAATTGGAAAACACTCATTGCATACGTCGGGATAGCTTGCAGAACGGCTTTGATGAGTATCTCGCGGCCAGCTTGGGAAAGCATCTTTTCTGACCATCCTCGTACACGCTTCCAAACTCTATCCCGTATGTAGTTGAATACTTCCTTCTTGTTCCTTCCCATGACTGACGGCAGCCCAAGATAAAGATTGTGTTTGGCTTCTCGGCAAATACCAAGAGCCCCGCAACAAAGATCTCGAGCCCGATCACTCACATTTGGAGAGAAAGCCACTGATGATTTCGAAAAATTGACCATTTGACCCGAGGCTCTCTCATAGATTGTCAGTATATCATGTATCACCCGCATGCTTTCATCGCTCGCTCGTGTAAAGATCAATGTGTCATCAGCGAATAGGAGGTGCGATACAACTGGAGCCCCTTGACATACTGCTATCCCATGCAACACCCGTTCCATCTCAGCCTTCTTTAGTAGACTACTGAAAGCTTCAGTACAGAAAAGAAACAAATATGGAGACAAGGGGTCACCTTGACGTAGACCCCTTTCGGGAGTAATACGCCCAAAGCAACGCCCATTAAGCACAAAAGAATACTCGACCGAGGATATACAAAGCATAATTAGTTTAATGAACGAAGGATGAAAACCCAGCTTACATAGTACTCGCTCCAGAAAGGACCATTCCACCCTATCGTAGGCTTTGCTCATGTCCAGTTTAAGGGAGCAATAACCCTCTCGCCCTGTCTTTCTCTGATTCATCGCATGGTTAGTTTCGAAGGCAATAAGTATATTATCAGTAATTAACCGATTGGGAATGAAAGCAGATTGGTTAGGGGAGATAAGTTGGTCCATGAAATGTTTCAGCCTATTTGTAATGCATTTGGATGCAATGCGGTAAACGACATTACATAAGCTGATAGGCCGAAATTGGGTAAGGTTGACGGGGCTATCACACTTGGGGATAAGTACTATATGGGTTTCATGAAAAGCCGGGAAGTCAGAACCACTATTGAGGAAATCAAGAATCAATTTAGACGTTTCCTCGCCAACAATATCCCAATATTTTTGGAAAAATATTGGCGAGAATCCATCGGGCCCCGGTGATTTATATGGAAACATACCAGACAAGGCCGTTCGAACCTCCTCTTTAGTGTACGGCTGAAGGAGCACCTCATTCATAGAGTCTGTCACGCATGGTTGAATCTCCTGAATAGCTCGAGTAATCTCCGAATCCGAAGGTTTTCGTGAAGTAAACAGGTTACGAAAATGCCCAGCAACAGTCTCCTCAATATCCGCACGACTTTCGCACCACACACCTAGCTCGTTTCGAATTCCTTTAATCTGATTTCTCCGTTGTCTTGTAGCGGCGGCACGATGAAAATAACTAGTATTCTTATCACCATTGCGAAGCCATTCGCTTTTACAGCGCTGCCGCCAGTGTAGTTCTTCCTTTCGAAGTATCGTATTAAGCTCATTCCGCAAAGAGGTCTCTAGCGTCCGAGAACAGTCATTAGGTGGTAGATGTGTAATATGAAGGAGTTCCTTTTCAATTTCTCTTTTTCTTGCATGTATCTGCTTGAAAGTCCCCTGACTCCATTTAGATAATTTAGATTGGCTTGCCTGTAACAACGTCCAAGCACGCCCGGGATCTTGCATGCCAGACGGCCCTTGCCAACAATCTCGTATAATCTTCTCACACTCATCGTCCAACATCCATTTTGCTTCAAATTTGAACCTGCGGTCAAAAGGGTCCCTAGTTGTGCGAAGAGGTTGCAAATCAACAACCAGGGCAGAATGATCAGAAGAGAAAGTGGGAATATGACGCGTGACCGCATGAGGGTATAGATCAATCCAGTCTGACGAAGCACAGGCTCTGTCTAGGCGCTCATAAATAGTATGCGGAGTTTTCGTGCGATCAGACCAAGTAAATTGTCGACCTGAGAACCCTAAATCTGATAAGCCACAATAGAGTAGACAGTCACGGAAGTCAGAAATTTGTCGTGGCGGGCGAGGCCGACCACCCAATTTCTCCTCCTGATCAAGAATCTCGTTAAAATCCCCAAAGCACAACCACTTTGAATGATCTTGATCGCTTAATCGAGATAGGAGTTTCCAGCTATTTTTTCGCTGTATTGTAGATGGATCACCATGAAAACCCGTAAGGCGCCAACATCCATTAGAATCACCATCGTTTATCGATATATCAATATGATAGGTCGAGTAGGAGCGCAATGAGACGTGCATCTTCTTATTCCACAACATAATCAGCCCCCCTTTTCTGCCGTCCACCTCAACACATAAGCCATACATATTAAACTTTCTTTTTATAAACTCAAAACGAATTTTACCACATTTGGTTTCAATAAGGAAAATCACGTTCGGCTGGTAAGAACGAACGAGATTTCCCAACTCGTGAACCGTAGAGGCTCCTCCCAAGCCCCTACAGTTCCAACTGAGGAGACTCATTGCTCCCGGCGGGGCTGACCCGCAGCCTCCGCCGATGATTCAGTAGTGTCCATGTAATCCGAAGTAGAAAGCATGAGCCGTTTAGCTGCTATACTAACATCCCCAGATTCGAGTTTCCTCTTTTTGGGTAACAAGTCTCGCATCTCAACAACGTCCGGGTCAGCACGAGCTCGAGCCCTAGCTTTCAAACTAACCCGTCTAGTCCCTTCGCTAGTAATCTCAGATGGTTCCTTTTTGATGGGAAGTAGTAACTGTAGTTCTTTTCCAGCGGGAATGGCTCGATCATCAGTGGTAATATCAATCGTAGAGGACCCCGGCACATATTTCTGGAGAAGCGTTTGTACAACTGCAGAAGGTTTATAACCAGGGATAATGGCAGATGGGTTTGTGGATAATGGCTTGTGGACAGGGGCTGGGGAATCATCTTTAATTTTGATAGTGTCGCTTGGGATTCTAGGTATACTATTGGATGAAGGGAGCTCATTTGGATTCTGGTTAGATTTTGGTTTTGGCTGAGAGGCTACAGGTTTCAGAGAAGAAAACGCTGGTGGTATGTTGGGATTCGGGTGAGGAGCCGATTTAGTATCAACCGGCAAGGTATAATTGCTTTGTTCAACTGAGTGTAAAGGGTCGGAGTTGGTCATACTCAAATCCTGTTGGGCCTTAGGAATAACAATCACAGTTTTGGGTGTGGAAGTGGTTTGGGTTGCCGGGGTGGGGATAGTTAGGGATTGTTTTTTGGGAAGTTTAGGAGATTGGCTAGAAACGTCTAGAGTTCCCGTATTAAGGCTATAGTGGGTGGGAGATTTTGGTGGGTCTTTAGGGATATTAAATGTACCTTTTGGATAGGGAGGACCAATAAGGGAAGGGCATGACTTTGGGGATTCCTCACACGTGATTAAGGATGATTGAGCCTGCTTTAAAGCTAGAATCCCTGAAATTGAGTAATCTTTGTCCATTGATGTCGCATCTTTCCAAAAAACATCATCCGGTGGAGGAGTAGGGTTCCAGCCATCGGCATGCGGACTCCGGCGGTGCTGTAACGCAGATCCTTTGATTCTCTCCGTTGATGCTGCGTACTTTGTAGCTCTAAGAGAAGGGCTATACGGATACTTCTGGCCCGGGTCCTTGTAGTCATCCTCAAACTGAATTTCACAAGCTTTCATTGTATGGTCTAATAAGCCACACAGATAACAAAAATTCGGTAGGCGTTCGTAGGTAAAGGCTATCACCATCTCATCTCGACCTTCTACAAGAAGCTTCATGAATCGCCTTAGTGGTTTCGTGATGTCGATGCGACAGCGAACACGAATGTAAGGAAGTGACATTGATTTCTGACTGTTGTCATACTCAATATACTCACCCAAATTAGATCCAATGTGCGATATCATCTTCTCCGTGTTAGCCCAGTACGGAAGGTTGTGGATCTGAACAAAGAACTCACATTTATCCATGTCTACGCTGTTTGGGTCAGACCCTCCCTCAAGTCCATTAAGAACTATGAGCTGTTTTTCAAATGCCCACGGAGAAGATTGTAGGACCCGAAGCCTATCCACTCTATGGTTAAACAAGAGGAGAAAACGATGATCGTCAAGTTTCTTCATCTCAAAACCTTTGACAGTATTAAAAGCCGACGTAAGGGTCTTCCTCATGGCCTCGAAATTGAATGTCCTCCGTGACAGGATACGACCAACAGCCACAAAAAAACCATGCTGCCTACCCAAGGAAGAGTCGATATCAGAAATATGTATGCCTTTCAGTTCCTCCTCCGTTGAGTCAACACCATTCGGATCCATTGACTAGAGAGCTATTTCAGAAGAGTATCCTAGCGTGACAGATCAATAATTTTGGTGTCCTCTGCAATACAATAAAAGAGAAAGAAACAAACAACTCGTCAAAGTACTGGATAGGTCGAGCGAAAAAAGAGAAAGGAAAAAGAATTATCAGTTGATGATTAAGAAACGAATGACACCCGGCTAAAAGGGAACAGAGATAGACGAGGCGAGATTGCTGGTGAGTTTGCTAGCGACATGGCTTCTTGGATAATCCGGATTGAAGCACGTATGGAGAGGGGGGCCCTCATGATGGGGATAGAACACTCAGACAGAGAGAAAAAGACCACTCATGATGAGGGAAAAAATCTAATTGTGTAATTAGTACTATATTAGTATCGGCGCTTGGTACTTGCGAAAAGTTCCATATGGTATTTTTATCATCACCCGTCCATTGGTAAACTCCTCCCGTGGCCCATTTTTTGTTGTATAGACGAGTAAATTAACGCAGAGATTCACTAAAGTTTTTATTGTGAACGAAGAAGTGGCGAAGGAATACACTTGGAACTTTCACGGCTTGTTATCTATTTACCTGACTACTACATGTTGGAACAAAAGAAAAACATCCTCAATTACATGTGTTGGGCTTGGGGTTTTACTTAAAACTGGGTTACTACTACAAATGACCATATGCTAAGCAAAACACGAAAGAATTCCCAATAGCCATCCCTCCCTCATACAGATAGACCCAACACAAAAAGCGGCCCTTTTTTACTTCACAACTGCCTGTCTGTCTGTCATTTAACTAACTATAGTACATGCAGCAGATGCAAGTGAAGTCAAACTCGTTCTTTCGCAGTATCACTTGATGAGCCTGTCGGGTCAAGTCGAGTCAAACCCTCTCTTCTTTCATTATAAAATAGCCGTTCATGTTCAGGTTTAGGGTCCCAAAGCCATTCACTCCTTCCTCGTTTTGTAGTAAACAGCTCCAAAAAATCAATGGATCCAACTCTACTACTAACCTCCTCCTCTGTTAGACTTGGGTGTAATGATGTTGTTGTTGTCGTCATGGTGCTTGTACCAGCTCAAAGCCACCTCAATCAACTTGCTCAACTATCTTCTCTAATTGCATCCTACGGCCTGAAAGTCCACTTCATCGGCACCGAGACTCACAACCGCCAAGCCAAACTCCGATGCAACGGCGATCTGTTGTCAGGCATCCAATTCCACGGCTTCCCAACTCCTCCAATATCCGCCCCCGATCCAAATCCCCATTCTTCGGACAAAACGCCGCTGCATTTTGCGCCGGCGACTCAAGCTTATGGGCCTCAGACAAGCTGTTACCTCGTTCGTCAGGGAACAGCAGCAATTGCCTTCCTCAAAGAGGGTCGTCCTAATATACGACAGGATGATGTCCGAGGCTGTCAGGGATGCTGTTAAGATTTCTGATGTGGAGTCATATGCATTCAACTGCTTGTCGGCTTTCAATCTTTTCTACTCGTTGTGGGATGCCAAGGGTAAGCCCTTCCAATTTGACGGAGGACTAGTTGAGGAGGAGGAGGAGTTTCCTTCTGTGAGTGAGCTCATGCCAGAGGCAGTTCTACAGTTCATACTGTACAATGATATCCAAGAGAGATGCGGAGATGTACACAACACCAGCAGAGTCATCGATGATGCTTTTGTCAATCTCATGGCTAGGGAAGAGATCAGCGGCGGCAAAGACAAAATACAGTGGGCTATCATGCCAACGATTCCTAGGAAAATCGAAAAAAGGAGCAGCCACGAGTGCTTGGAGTGGCTCCACAAGCAAGAACCAGCATCGGTTATCTACGTTTCCTTTGGAACAACCGTTTCCCTTTCAGGGGAGGAAGCAAGAGAGATAGCTATGGGGCTCGAGCAGAGCAATCACAAGTTTCTGTGGGTGCTGAAAGACTCGGATAGAGCCGATATTTTTGCGGAAGAAGCGAGAAAGATCGGACTACCTCAAGAGTTCGAAGAAAGGGTTGGAGACAGAGGATTGGTGGTAAGAGATTGGGCTCCTCAGCTGGAAATTCTGGCACACAAATCGATAGGTGGATTCATGACCCACTGCGGTTGGAACTCTTGCTATGAGAGTATGAGCTTTGGGGTTCCTGTAGCGGCTTGGCCCATGCACTCTGATCAGCCCATCAATGCCATCTTTGTGACGAGAGTGCTCAAAGTAGGATTCATGGTGAGAGAGTGGCACGAGAGAGGTGAACCAGTGAGGGCTGCAGTGATCAAGAACGTCGTGGAGAGGTTGATGGCATCAGAAGAAGGAAATGAGACTAGAAGAAGAGCAAATGACATCAGCATTGCCATTAACAAATCAATGGAAGAAGGTGGTGAAGCTTGCAGGGAACTCGATGCATTCATTGCTCATATAACTCGGTGAATAAGGGTGGGTTTTGTTTCAGTCAAACAAATGCATTCGCCATTTAATGTTATGGTGCATTTCCTGCTTTCTGTTCAACTTAGACAACACTAATGACATAAATCATTTCATTTGATTATCTTCAGCTCTGGTGTTGTGGTTTGGTTGAACATTGAGTCAATTTGTTTCGAAATACATTGAGCAAACATTGCTTAGCTATCTATCTATCTAACTATCAATCTATATTCCCTACATATGTCATCAGAATTGCAACAACAACAGATAGCATGATGGAACAATCCCATTCCTCTGTAGCAATTCACTTGCTGGCATTCAATTTAATAAAGAAGTATGGAAATGTTCATTTAAATCTTCTCTTTGATTCTCCGTAAGCAACCACCCCCGTTACAGTCATTGTGTAGCCTGCGATGCCAATAAAAGTCACTGGGTTTCGGAAGATGAGTATGGATATCACTACAGCGACTGCCCCTTTAGCATTGCCTAGCACCTGAAATGGTTTGAGACAAATTGGTCAAACAACCCTCTATATGCACATAATATATATATATATATATATATATATATATATATATTATAATATATATATATAGAGAGAGAGACAGAGAGAGAGAGGGGGGGGGGGGGGGGGGGGGGGGGGGGGGGGGGACCTGGAGAGTTAGGGCACTAGTATGCTTGGTGACCAAGAAGTTGCAGAGATTAGCACCATAAGCCATCGTTGAATTAACAAAAAGAAGAGGCCACATGAATTTTTGTTGAGCTCCAAGTGAAATGACTGTGCTCCATACATTAGGCTCCATTAACAAGGCAGCAGGAAGCAAAACTAAAACAGCGATCGGGGACATATAAAGCATCAGATTCATCGAGTTCAACTTTTCCCTGCAGTGACATAAACTATGCTGCTGTTATAAGCTGATTGCTAGCGAACAGCGCAGATAAGACAGGTCCTTTTTAGTTGTTTCCATACCTGATAAGCTATAGGAGAGATTACACTTTCTATTTTTTACAAGAGAAAAAAATTACCCTTCGTTGGAGAGGAGGACTCCTTGAAGCACGGATTTGAAAGCCCTTGCAGCAGTTGCACTTACACACATAATGAATCCAAACAAATGGAACATTGGCTCACCCTGCAAGTAAAGTCAACATATTGTTTTATCTGAGACTGAGATCAGTTGGACATCTCATCGCGAACGCACTCGCCTACACTAGTTCGATGTAATAGTAAAATTCAACTTTAAAGCAATGAACGATTCAGAATACTCAACCGCCTAATGACCGTTGATGTTACAACAGGAAAAACGGATAGCTCTGATCAGACGACTCAAGGTTTTTGACATCTGATATTCAAACTACACCTTAAAACCAAGGTCAGATCTTTTTAAAACGAGAAGAGGCAAATATTCCAGACAAGATCACACTTTTTTTCATAAGACAAAGAAAATCAACAATTTACCATATGCCAGGAATCGACATCGGCATCAATTAGAGGCGATCGAACTTTTTGCAATAAATCACAAATAAAACACACCAATCAGACCCATAAAAATCATATCTTTATGACAAACCACAGTTTGACCAAATGAAATTCTACGTTAAGAAGCTCCATTTGTGAAAATAAGCAAAAAGATCCATACCCCACTTGCAATGACAACTCCTCCCACCACAGGCACGAGACAGCTATAAGTAGCCCAAGCCTCTCTCTTCCTTGTCATCAGATAGGCAAACAATGCAGTGAAGAAGGGCGTTGTTGCACCAACGGCCTGATTAAATGACACGGCCAAATACTTCAATGATATATTCCCACCAACCACAGAAGCACAGAACACAACACTTAGCGTAGCAATCCTCAAGAACTGTGACCTCGATTTGATCCTCTGCGCGGGGACTATCTTGAGGAATATGATTGATACATAACTGAGGACAGCACATGCTGACATGTGGCACATTGTGAGGAAGATTGGGAAAGAGAAGCCATAGTTTGATAGAAGGTACTTGTTGAGGAGAAGAACGCCAATGTTGGTGGAATACCATAGGCCTATGAGGGTGGTTATGAATATAGCTTGTTTCTTCGATGCTGATGATGCCATTTTCTCCGCTGTTTGATAATACTTTTTTTTATCTCTTTGATTCAATTCGATTTATGGGGTTGGTGGATTTTCCGAGCTACCGAATGGTGAGATGTGATTTTCTTGTGTCGGTGAAAGTGTTTAGTTTGTGTGATTTTTACGATTCCGTTGGGACACGACTATTTTCGTGGTGCGTAGGAATGGAAGCGATGGTGTTTGTTTTTCGGGCGTGTGTGTATGTATGTATGTATGTAGGTATGTGTTCGTTCTAATGGGAATGTTTTGTGCAGCAGCAACTAGGGGTGTTCATTCGGTAAAAATTGAACCGAACCGAACCGAAAATTCGGCTACCGAAAAATTCGGTTTTTTATTTTAAGAACCGAAAACCGAACCGAATTTAATCGGTTCGGTTTCGGTTAAAACCGAATTTTTTCGGTTCGGTTTCGGTTAAAACCGGAAAACCGAAATAAACAAGAAAATTTAAATTTTGGGGAAAAAATAATATTTTAATACCAAAACCGATATATATATACTAATTAATTTATTGAATATATATAAAAATAATTATATTTTAATACAAAAATGAATTAATTTACATATATATTAATTAATATATTAAATATATATATATTTTAATTAATTTATTAAAATTAGGTTTTTATTCGGTTAACCGAATACCGAACCGAAAAAACCGAAAATTTCGGTTTTCAATTTTTAAGAACCGAAAACCGAACCGAACCTCGGTTCCATACCGAATTTTTAGTTTTCGGTTCGGTAATTCGATTAAACCGACTTTTGAACACCCCTGGCAGCAGCAAGTCATACACAGATTTTTCTCCTAAGTTTTCTTTTAAAATTTGATTTTATTATAAGCATTGACTAATTGTCATTCATTGCTCTTGAGACTTTTGTAATAAATCTCTTTAATTTTAGCCTTACCTAGTTAGTACTAGCCAAGCCAGCCTGTGCGAATTTTCTATTCAATTAAACGTTTGCACCAATTGGTTGACATTTAATTACTCTTCGCCTCAGCTGACATTACTTAAATTTGGGCCGACGGGCAATGATTTGGGCTTTACACACCGCCACGCGAGCCCAACCGTGGATTTCCCAAATATTCAGATTACACAAAAATCCGACACAGTAAAAGCTTACATCATCACAACAATTCACTATCGAGTTCTTCCACTCTCGCATGAATTTTTATTTCCCTTCACTCCAACTTACAGCGGACTTACTAAATAGAGGAAAATTGAAGAGTCCAGCGCATATAATTAATTCTGCAATCCGAAGGATTACAGTGATTCAGCAGAAGCCAAAGGCTTCAACTTCTTTGGCGGGGGGTTACCACCGGCCAACACCACATAGGCATAGAAGCAGAGCATTGCCGCACTGATATGATTCAACAGATAATGAAGTTATCAGAGAAAGGAAATGCAAATGGTATAAAAATCTACAGTTACAAATACCTGATCACAACATTAAACCCCGCGGGGAACAGCTTTTTAGTCTGCAAGAGTGCATTGTCAATGCTAATGGAATTGAATATCCCCACATATTATATAAAGATATGTATGTATAAATTTGGTGAGGGTAAAACTCATACCAATGCATAGGCCTGATAATTCTTCCATAGGAGGGCCACGGAGAGTACTGCAGGTTTCAGAACAAGGCAAGATCCATTAACCATGTTGTTGTTCTTTTAAAACTATGATCATGGCGACATCAATTACCAATCCACTCTTTATTTTCTTAAAGTAAAACACTAATCAAAGAGCTAATTTTCAAAATCTCTTTCTATTGTCTGAAAATGAATTACCTGCTTGACCCAATATGAACGGTAAGCTGGATTTTCCTTGTCTCCAGACCTTTAAACTAAGAGTACTCAGGGCCAGCAGAGCACCTCCAACAAGCACACCAGTGCTCAAACTGCCAAAACTTCTGGAGAAAATGAATCCAACAATTCCTCCACTCATGACAATACCACCTGTGGTTAGATAGAATGGAGCTGATCAAACGCAGACTACATAATTTTTTCTCAAAGAGGTGAATCAATTCCCAAGCCATCAATCTCAACACTCACCAAAAGGGATTCCGAGACAAAAATCATGGATGATGGCTGCCTTTTTTGGTTGGCTAGAAGTGACAGCTTCATGGAAGCGGGCACTCGATGGATCTGTGATAGAGGGTGTAGTAACAGAAGTTCCATCCCGTGATATTGGCGCATCATCCACGTAACTTTCGGTGGTCGTATCCTCCAAGTTGGAAGATTTTACTCCACGACCATCACTGCTCATAACATGTAACACCTGAAGAAGCAAGTTAGTTAGGATTGACCTCAGCAACAAAAGCACACCAGCATCACATTTACAGCTTCCACGGCAATCAAGGATATCCTTCACTCACGCCGGGTTACATACTCTTTTAAATGTTCAAATCAGCAAAGAAAAAAATCTGAGCCGATAATTCCTACAGTTTCCACCACATTCAATGTATGATATGCACACTGCATCTACGAATAATATCAAGTGAATCAACTTCCCAGCTTGTACCTCTAAAAAAAAAGACAGTTGCCTAAGATGAATATCATCTTCGACTAAGCATAAAATCAACCAGTTGGTATTATTATTTTGTCAATCGAAACCGAGAACTCGTCAAGCCCTAATGAGTAAGCCACTTACAGCTAGCAAAATCAAGCTTCGCCCGCGTAAACGAATGTATTTTGAGAAGAAAAAAAAGTAGGTTAACTACCTTTCCGGGCATGACATTGGTTCGATGATATCGCGATCTAGAGTGGAGCTGGAATCTACGGCTGTTTGCTAACGAAGAGAAACACGAGAATTGAGCAATTGTTGACATGGCCGCTGTATCTGCTACTGCCGAGCTTGAATCGACTTTCCAATTGTTGTTTTTGGGTGAAAGTGAGATGCATAGAACGGAAAATGATTGAATAAAAAGATGAACAAATATCAAGATGTTGGTCAAAAGAGATGGATTGACTTTTACACAATCTCTTTGACTTTTCTTTCTTACGGCGCCAAGCCAAAACCAAAGCCAAGCCGAGCCCTTGTAGTTGTTATTAACCCGAACAAGATCGAGAACTAATAATGTCTGACTGATGAACTCGCGGAAAATTGATTGATATATATTCGCAGACAATTTCAATTGCAACAAAACATAGATTAGAACAATCTGAATCGACAATACATAAATAACCAAAGATCAATGATGATCTACGTAAGATGCCCTTCCCCTATGTGTTTTTGTTGGGTAATGGTCTTTCTTCTGAAAACTCATGAGTTGGGTTGAGTATGATTCATGGAATCTCATCAGCCTTTGCCTGGGAGTACTGAGCGACCTTGACTTTGCACTGGCAGATTCTGTGGCAGGAAATAAAACAGGGGAGCTCGGTAAGGAACAACCATGGTCTCCATGTTTTACGTAACTGAAAGATCTCCTCGGTGGTGTAATACTATTACTACTCGATGTTTCTTTAAGCTTCATTTGTGTTAGGTCGCCAAATCTGTTGTCTGAACAATAATAGAAGAAGGGCTTTAACTTGTCACCTTCTCCACATCGACGGCGGCTCTTTCTATCCTCTGAGTACGATTGATCATTTCTCAGCTCCTGAAAAAATGAAAAGGATTCCCATGTGATAAATATAAGGAAAAAAAAAAAGAGAGTCTCTTATTTATGACCTACCCTGTGTGAATATGAATACTGCTTCATGCGATCCCTTTTAGCAATAGCTTCTTGCTTATGCTGTAAACACCTTGCTGCTTCCATCTCATTCTTGGAAACCAAGCTCAAGTCCCAAACCTGCCGCCCTCATTCATAATAAATGAATCTCGTGTTGTTAGATAGAGTAGAGCAGACTAGAGTGGTCAAAATCTGAGCAAGTAGGTAAACAAACACAAAATATGTACCGTGGACTCTCCCCTTTGGCTAATGCTTCTTCTTCTTCTTCGTCGTCTTGCTTCCCCATCAACATATAAAAAGTCGGACAGAGTCGATGATGGTAGGCTGTAGAACATCATCGACGCTAATGCCTTGACGACTTTTCTCCTCACTAACTCCCCACGAATCACTGCCTGAAGCTTGACTAGTCCCTTTAGAGCACCCGACGCCTTTCTAGCCTTCATTCATATGGTAAAAACCAACAACTACATACATGAATAAATCAAGAGTAATTAATAACCTTCAAAAATGGAGGGGCCAATATAGATAAAACTCACAAGATGTCCACGGTATGCACGCTGGATTCTAACAGCTGCGGAATACTTTATCTTCTTTTCTAGTTCGTATAGTTTGTTAATGTTAGTGAGGCGGACGACCTCCGTTGCAGCATTTGCAGCAGCCACAGCAGCTTCTGCAGCAGCAGCCACAGCAACAGCCAAAGCATGCTTTCTCTGCTCTTCAGTTGCTTCGCTTAGCATTTTCCATGGTCTATTGTTATGTTCCCTAAACTTGAACATCTCAACGAAAAAAAAACAATTTCCAGTTCTTTTCTTTGAGGAGTCCCTAGTAAAAGTATTACGTAGTAGATGCAGAATTTATCAGACCAAAAAAGCAGCAGAAAATGGATGGCGGTGCATGCCTTACCTCTTTAGATTTCGGTAATTTCGTCTTGGGGATGAAGAAGAAGAGTTTCCTCATCATGTAAGTGACCCAACTACATTTTTTCTTTCCCATATGAGGACGATCGACGGCATCTATTCTTGTACTAGTCTGATTTATTAATTCGATTCAGTCATGCAATATATGGCGTGCATCAGGTGTAGTAATAAATATCAAATAAAAGATGAAAAATGGAAGAGTAATAGCATGTCACGAGTTTCCTCCAAGAAGAACAAATCGGTATAAACTACTCATTTGTTGCATACCAAATAAGCTGGCTAACTAACTTAGATTTATATAGCCATGCATGACTATATATAAAATGGCCAACATTCCTTCTCTTCTCTTTTTTCTCTTCCCTGAGAATAATGATGATACAGCATGAGCTTATGATATTATACCTATTGAAAGAAAGGTATTCATTCAATTACAGCGAAGATGTGTATTAGTTTTATAAGCTTGGGGCACAATCATGAGCTAGTGACTGTTGAAATAAAAAGTCATGCATGTTGCTAATATTATAAAGAATTTATACTATACTACAAATAAGAGCCTCAGTTAGTCTAGTCATTTTATGGGACCATTGTCGTCTTCGTCGTCTCTAACACTCCCACGGTAATGGTATGCGTGTCCTTTTCACCAATAAAAGTTTCCTCCTATGTTCTTTGAATTAATGTGAGTACAAGGGATCTCACCTGAAAACCAATTTACCAAACATAGGCAATTATTTTCAACTTTGAGAAGTGAGGGTTTTACCTATGCTGTAAAGCATGGATATCTCGGCTAACGAAAGATGGTATATACTGAATTATTGTAGTATAAATAATACGTAGTACACAAAGCAATATGTTCTTTCATGCATGGCCCAGCCCCAACCTAACATGATACATATAATAGAATACTAATGTCGAGTGTGAGATTTGACTTTCTAGCTGGTAGTGGTCCAAAAGATGATATCAAGCACGAATCGGGGACTGACTTGGTCTATTATTAAAATAGGCAAAAAGCTCAACTATGCTTAAATGCTAATCAACAGGCAAGCTTTTGCTTATCATATACTATATATATATATATATATATATATATATATATATATATTAATGGTGGGGAATCATATAAAAAGAACTAATATAAGTTCGTTTAATATATTTCAACAAAAGCCCAATGTATGTCGTATTATGATGAGAAAATGTGTGTGTGAATTAAATTGTAAACATATACAGAAAAGAGGTTTGCTATGGCAAATTATGGTCTCTGAAGCAATTTCAAGCAAAAAAATGGAGCCGAGACCCCACCACAACTTGTTTCACTTTCATTAAGCTGCTGCTATCATCATTATCATCTCAAGCAAAGCAATAATCGTTATAAATTAATTACAAAGTGTGTCTGCCATGAAAGTTGCAGGTTCATCACGTCCCATTTTATTATAACAGAGACTCCACTCATGCATGAACACGCCATAGTCCTTTCCTTGTCTTAATGCTCCGCCTTATATGATGGACAACCAGCCATGTTGGATTAAAATATTATAATAAAGCTAGTTATGAAATTAAACTGGGCCTTCTTCTAAGCCCATTTTAATAATTCACTATTGGTTATCACCCCATCTAGACAGACCATTAAATTAGTATTCGCTAATTCGATGGGCCGCCCAGCATATAGGTTATCGATCGACGACTGTCTGTCATAGTGTGATGATCGCATCTCTTTCATCGGCGGCTTTAATCTCTGCTATTCTTTCAGAAAGCTTCCGCCGTTTTTGCTCGAATTCGTGTTG
Organism: Craterostigma plantagineum; assembly: GCA_027422505.1. Lineage (NCBI taxonomy): Eukaryota > Viridiplantae > Streptophyta > Magnoliopsida > Lamiales > Linderniaceae > Craterostigma > Craterostigma plantagineum. Next base: position 2,216,400 of record JAPQWV010000097.1, on the reverse strand, counting down.
CTCTTGTATCCCGGTTAGTGTCTAGAAGCTATTTTTGTTTATTCTTTTCTTTTTTGATATTCTTATTTTTGTTTCCAAACCCTTCAGCTAGGCTCGTAAAAATGTCATCTTTGAGGAATGCTATCCCAAGAAGAGCACACAAGGAGCGCGCGCAGCCGTAAGTTTCTAATTTCTACTCTAGAGAATTCGTGGCCTTCCGATTTTGTATTTACACTATGAGAAGATCAATGTTTCGTCCGTCAATTTGTCTACAATAGGCATTCGAGGAGAAAGTTTGGGCTGCTCGAGAAGCACAAGGACTATGTCGAGCGTGCGCAGGCATACCACAAAAAGGAGCAGACTATCCAGGTAAATTTTGTGTTGCTCCTTATGTATCGTGTATTTTGTCATTCATTAAAGTGCGTGGCTTAGTGAAATCATCATCTGTCTTAATGCGTGCGTCTTTTTGTTTTTAGAAACTTAAAGAGAAAGCGGCATTTAGGAACCCCGATGAGTTTTACTTTAAGATGATCAAGACCAAAAGTGTTGGTGGAGTTCATAGGCCAGAGTAAGTTAGCATGCCCTTGTTCTTTTTTGTTTTGTTTACTTTCTATCCAAATGTCGACTTAGAGCTTTCACCGCCTTGCGACTCGTCCTATTTGTATGAAGGAGTGTAGCCAATAGGTATACCAAGGAAGAGCTGATGTTAATGAGGACCCAAGACATTGGATATATCTTGCAGAAGCTTCAAACGGAAAAGAAGGTTCTGCTCGTGGTTCCATCTATATTTATTCTTTTACTGCAAGAAGCCGTGCGCCCTTTGGTTTTACATGAAGATATGCTTTTGTTTCAATGCAGAAAATTGAGAGGCTAAAGGCCACATTACATTCCATTGATGATAATTTGCCAAGAAAACATGTTTATTATGCTGAGGATAGGTAAGCTATTATCCCCATTATGTGAGCTCGAATGTTTATCTCATTTTTTGATATAGGGAAGGGATGAATATTATATATTTTTGTTGATCAATTTGTGTACATTGAATTGCTAAGACGTTCCTTAATTCATTTAGATACTAAGAAATATAAGGTGAGACATTGAACGCCGTTTTACTACTGTGAATTGTAATCATGCATTTTGTGTTAGGGAAGAAGCCCGCGAGATAGAAAGGAAGATCCCTGAGAGCAGAGAAAAACTCACTTTGGACAACTTGCCTGAAGATATTCAGCGGTACTGATTTATGCCAAACTAGTTTCTTATGCTCTATCTTGCATTGTACTGCATGCTAACGAGTGCATAGATTGCTTATTTTACAAACTTTTGCGATCACAGAATGTTATTTCCTTGCAGGAAAACAGCTGGTTCGTACCGGGAACTAGAGGCTAGAAAAAGCAGAGTAAAAGATCTGGAAAAGTTGTACATGGACAAGGCAATGGAGAAAGAACTACAGGTAGTGTATTCATAAGTCTGAATTTCATTATTACTTTCTATGATCACTTATTATCATTTGCTATTCGTACTTAATACTTTTTTCTTTGTCCCTTTTGATAGAAAAAGGGCAAGAAGCGCAAACTTCGTGAAGACGAGATCGTTAATCCAACCTCAAGGCCTGTGTACAAGTGGAAGCAAGAACGAAAACGTTAAATATTTTTTGCGTTTTTATACGTCAATGGAGAAATAGAGCTTGTAATGGTGGTTTATCTTATGGGAACTCGTTTACATGGGTAAAATTCTTGACATGGAAGATGATCGCGCATGCTTATGAGAATCATTTGCTGTAGTAACATTGCATGGAAACGGGTTCAAACAAAACTTTTTTTGCAGGAGGTCCTTTAAGGAATCATCTGATATCGTTATACAAGATTTCGAAGTTCTGCTTTATGCGTCATTACATGAAGCTGCTCAAATTTCTACAACACACCTTGTCCTTGTCAATAGTAGGCTGTTTGAATTACCCTGATAATAATCTGGTAACAAGATGCTCTGCAATGGCTAAACTAGCGGTTAATCCAGGTGACTCGATACCCAAGAGGTTTATGAGACCTGGAATCCCATGAACTTCTTCACCCTGCATACGACAACTATCAAGTCTTCAGAAAAGAAGCACAAATTCAAGGTGCTCCAAGGTTATTTTACCTGTATCACGAAATCCGTGGAGCCCTGCTTTGGACCCGAAAGTTTTGGTCTGACACCAGCATAGCCAGGTTGCAGCGATCCATCCTTGAGAGACGGATAATACCTTCTTATTTCTGGGTAGAACCTATCAGCACGACCTCCACTCACCCTATAATCAAATCTGAAGAAAAAAAGGGGCAAATTTACGCAAGATTTTAGGTCTCGGGCATAAAAGAACAGAACCAAAGATCTTACGAATTGAGGAAGGTTCCAACATCGTCGATGGCGTCTATCCATTCAACATCTGGACCAAATCTGACTTGACCATTTAAATCAAGGGTCACGTGAACCCCAAGCCCGCCATCCTCGGGTATAGGATAGATCAAACGTTCAAAAGGAGGCGGCCCAACATCTGATAAAGTGAAATAGCAGCCGCGAGCGAAGTAAGGTTCTGGAATAACTTGATTGTCTAATCCATCAACTCTCTTACAGAGAGATACTGCGCCGAGTCCAGCAGAATTTATAACAATTCTTGGCATAAGAATTAGATCAGGTTTCGGCGGATAGCAGCCGTCCCAGTTTTTAAGAGCTTGGCTTTCACAAGTGTAGAGCTCGACACGATTATCTTCGCAGCGGCCACCTATTACTGTGGTATTGTAAGAGAAAACTGCCCCACAATTCGTGGCGTCACCCTAAATGCTAATTTCAGGTCAGTAAGCGTGTAACAACTCCAAAACAAAGATATCCTACAAATTCCTGCAATCTACATCATAATTGAATATGATTTTTTACATACCAGTAAAGATAGCATAAAAGAATGGCTATCAACAATCCCTGAAGCAGGAGATAATAATGCCTTTTCGCAGAATAATTGTGGTTCCATCTGCATAGCTTCACGGCTCTCCATCATCCTCAAACCTTCAACTCCATTCTCACTTCCCCGAGCCATCAAATCATTCAACCTGGGAATTTCTGAAGACCTTGTGGCAACTATCAGCTTTCCAATTTGTTTGTGAGGAATGTCGCGATCTTTACAGTACTCGTACAGCAAATGTCTTCCTCTCACACAGAGAGTCGCCTGGAAAAACATAAATTCAGCATCGATGATCATCATATTAAAGGGTTTCAAGGAAAAAAAAAAGCTAGGAATAATTACATTAGTCCAAGCGAAGTCCTTCAACTTCGAAAATATTCTAGATAGGAACTTCAAGAGCCATATGCGAAGCATATCTAAACAATATAGTAATCTTCTAAATTGGTTACCTTGAGGGAATCGCGAGGGTAGTAAATTCCAGCGTGGATGACTTCACTGTTGCGAGAACTGGTCACTGTTCCAAACGTCGGACCAGACTCTATGACCAAAACTTCTCTGCCCAGCTTCATCGATAGCTCCCGCGCAATCGCTAGACCAACAACGCCGGCGCCGATCACTACGGCGTCCACCGATTCTTTAGGCGTTGTTAAGTGGTGAATCGCCGCCGCTATCCTATCGTGCACGGACGGCGGCTTCTTGAGTGATGATGAGATTTCCGTGAGGGCCTTTAAGAATCTTGCCGGAAAACATCGTTTCATATGAGCAATAACTGGATTTCGAATTGGTCGGATGAATCCTTGGTAAAGCTGCAGTCTCACCCTTCACCGTCAGATGTTTTAACGATTATATCGTAAGTCGTTTCTCTCAGATACATATTACATAAAATTATCTTTGACAAAACAGAAATAGCAATTTGTACTCCGTCATTGAAGAAAACATTGGTCGTTCTAGCTTATCAATTCGTCGACATTCCTCCACTTCGGTAACTCGGTTCCATGGCCTCTGTCTTATTACACGACCATGTTCAGGAAAGTTTATGCAATTACTCGAGCCCCGTCACTTGAATTTTTTTAAATATCATCGACTCATGTACCCATCTCATACTTCTATCATCACAGCTTTAAAATCATGCAAAAGCATTCAAACACTGAAGAAAATACATGCTTCAGTTACAGTCTTATACGGGAGAGAACCAAATTTTGACATAGCTTCAAAGTTGACATCCTTATACATTCAGTTCAATGATCCCTGTAGTTCTGTATCTGTGCTCGAGGCTATAAACGAACCCAACGCATATAGTTGGAATAGGGTGCTGAAAGCCTGTGTAAATTCAGGGCTCGACTTTTCAGCATTTCGTGTTTACAAACTGATGAGAGATAAGGGCGTCTCCTGTGATGTTTACACCTTTCCTATATTGAGCAAACTTGTCGCTTTGCCTGAAGGTGGTGGTGGGAATTTAGCTGCAGTGATTCATGGGATGGCAATTCAAATGGGCTTTGAGTCTGATGTTTATTTCGCCAATACGATGATGGATGCTTATTTGAATAGTGGCTGTTATTGTAGTGCTATAAAGCTGTTCGAAGAAATGCCGTATAAGGATATAGTTTCTTGGACATCGATAATTTCTGGGCATGCCTGTGTAGGAGATACCGATTTGGCTTTTCGCTTGTTTAGGAATATGCGGAAACACGTTGAGCCTAACGAAGTAACCATAATCGTGATGTTACAGGTGTGTTCTTCTTTGGTCGAAGGCAAGCAATTTCATGGTCTTGCAATAAGATGTGGTTCTTTGGTTGATCGGTCATTGAAAAACTCGATCTTGAAAATGTATGCTGATTTCGGTGCTGTGGACGAATCGGAATCTCTCTTTGAAGAAGCTGATGAAGGAGATATATGTGCTTGGAATATCATCATCAATTTGTATTCGTCCTTCCAAAATACTTCATCAATGCTAAGTCATTTCAATTTGATGAGGAGTGAAGTAGAGCCAAGCATTGAGACACTAACTTCGCTTGTTCAGTCTGGAGACTTTTTTCATGCTGCAGTATTACATTGTCTGATCTTTAAAAGTGGATTTTCTGATGAGATTTTGACAAATAGTTTGTTGGACTTGTATGCAAGATCTGGAGATTTGGAGTCCTCAACTCAGTTATTCAAGGAATTATGCCCCAGAAGCCATGGCTCTTGGGGTGCTATGACATCAGCATTGATTGAAAATGGTTCTCTCGAAGAGGCTATTCGATTGTTCCAAGAAATGATATCCCGAGGAATTCCACCTGGAATTGAAAATATGAAAAGTCTTGTAATTGCAACTACGCAAATGGGCTCTTTACGACTGGGCAAATCCATTCATGCTTACTCTATAAGAAGTTCCTTCCTCAACTCCGACGTAAGCGACGTTCAATCACTAGAGACCTCTATTCTTAACATGTATTTTAGGTTTGGAAGCACCTCCTATGCAAGAAGATGCTTCAGCAGAATCTGCATGAAAGATATCGTAGCATGGTCTTCGATGATCGAGGGCTTTGGGGCACATGGATTAAGTTCGGAAGCGTTTGAGACTTTCCATCAAATGAAGAGCCAAGGAATACAGCCCAACAGCATTACCTTCTTGAGCTTACTGTCAGCTTGTACGCATTCTTTCCTCTTACACAAAGCATGCGATGCCTTGAACTCCATGAGATGGGAGTACAATATTGAGCCCGGCATAGATCATTACACGTGCGTCGTGGACTTATTAGGCCGATCGGGTAAACTAAAAGAGGCATTGCAAGCGATTCTGAAGCTCGTGCCTTTACCTGACGGGAAAATCTGGGCTGCTCTTTTGTCGGCTGCTAGAGTTCACGATGACCATAAAACAGCAGAATATGCAGGAGAAAGGCTGTTTGAATTGGAAGGCGACAACGCTGGGTATTACACGCTGTTGAGCAACTCACGAGCGAGTGTAGGAAAGTGGGACGAAGTAGAACGAGTTAGAGGCGTTATGAAGGATATGAATTTGAGCAAGTGTCCGGGCTGGAGCTGCTTAGAAGTAGATGGAGTCGTTTGCGGCTTTGTCTCTGGCGATAGATGGTCGCATTGTGGAATTTACACCACGCTTGATCAATTGAATAGCCATATGCTGTTGCTGTAAGTAGCTTTTTGGCTGGGCCTTTCATGATTAATTAAATGGTCGAAAGAGTTAAACATAGTTGCTTTTAGAGGTGAAAGATGTGAGCATTGTATGTTAATCTTTCCTATCCAAACTGAGGATCGGAGGACTAAGGAGTTGGTTAATCACCATATAAATCTCAACTCGTATGTTAGAATGCGTATAAATCCAGTCGTTTGTTGAAGAAGCAAACATTAATCCAGTATTCACATTTAAATAATAAAGATGATATATAAAAAAAAAAAAAAAAAAGTAGGCAGGGCCAGGGACGTCTCTAGCTATGGCCCATTCACAATCCCGTGATCTTTGAAACCCATGCCCAATTCAAACCTTACGCTTCATAATATTTTTCTTTCCCGCTCTAAAGCCTTCAAATCTCTCTCTCTCTCTCTCTCTCACACACACACACACACAAATGCCACCAACCTTCATCTTCCCTCAAAATCTATCATCCTTGGAAGACGAACGATCCGAGGATGCCACAGGTCACTCAATCCTCACTGTCCAAAAGGCAATCCCTATCTCTGACCTAAGTCCCTCGGATCTTGAGGAAGTCGTGAAAGGTAAGTCTTACCCCCTTTTCCCCTCTCCCCCGAACCCTAATAAATTGAGTCTAAATGTAACTTGTAAACAGGTGTGTCTTTCGATTTGTCGGATAGAGAAGTGTTCTGCGTTGAGGAACAGGAGATATTTGACCGTGTTTACTCCTTGGTCAAGGCTTTTGGGAGTTTGAGTGGAGGTTGCAAGTTCAATCTGGTCGAGTCGTTGAGGTCTAATTTTAGTGTACTGTTGCCATATGTTGATTCGTTGTCGAGGACCCCCGAAGAGGATGACGTGGAAGATACCTTGGTCGATAGAGTGACGTCATATAGAAATGCATTTAAAATTTACACGTTCTTTCTTATGCATATCGTGATGATCGAGGAGATATCAGTTCCTGGAAAGCTTAATGCCGATAAAGTAATTACATTCTTCTGTTCATGGGTTACTTTAGGAATCTTTTGTGTTCTTATTCCGATTCGATTCACCTGCAAGAATACTAATATGCAGAAATATGCTAATCTTTTGTTTTTCCATATATTTGTGTATCTTCGATGAAATGATCAAAAGTTGTTCTAAGTGCTTATAGTTAGGAGATGTGATAATTATAGATGATTCTTGATATTTTGAAAAAGTGAGAAAATAAGTATTACTTGTTCACTGATGAAGATGATGTTCTTGATGGATGCTTCCGCAATCGTGGGCCATGGGTTTGAGTTTCTGCAACCATGGGCTAAACGTTGTAAAGTCGATTTGCACTGTGATTCTCTTTTTAGCTTTCCCATCATCTAGTAGAAGATGTTGAATGTCTCGCTTTTTAGTTTACAAACGTTACAGTTGTTTCTAATGTGAGCAGGAGTCTTAATCTCATTTTAATCGTCTAGGTTGCCGCATCTAGTAAAAAGAAACATCCTGTCAATACATGGAACTGGGAAGCTATGAGGGGTAGAATTTTGATTTTGATGGCCAACTCGCTAGAAATCAACCTGTCTACGCTTTTTGGGTCATGTGATGTGGATGAAAATTATCTGTCTTTCATTATGAAGTGAGTTAAATCTCTTCATACTTGCTTTAAAAAATTGTTGTTTTGATTATTTACTGATTTGAGGCATGGGTTGCTGCAGACATTCATTCTTGATGTTTGAAAATGCATCAGTGCTAAAAGATTCTGATACAAAAGACGCTCTCTGCCGTATAGTTGGGACTTGTGCTACAAAGTATCACTATTTAGCTCAATCTTGTGCATCCATATTGCACCTAATTCACAAGTATGATTTTTCTGTTACTCACTTGGCTGATGCTGTTTCTGGAGCTGAAAAGAAATACTCGGATGGAAGCCTGACTACTTCCCTCGTTAGGGAGATTGGAAGGACAAATCCAAAAGCTTATGTTAAAGATACTGTTGGAGCCGAAAATGTTGGGCGGTTTCTGGTAGAGCTAGCTGAACGGTTACCAAAGTTAATCTATACTAATGTTGGCTTATTAATTCCACATTTTGGAGGAGAATCGTACAAGATAAGGAATGCGCTCGTTGGAGTTCTGGGTAAATTGATCGCGAAGGCCTTTAATGATGTTGAAGGTGAAAGTTCAAAATCTATTCGACTACGGACGAAGCAGGCAATGCTGGAAATTTTATTGGAACGGTGCTGTGACGTCTCAGCTTATACCCGTAGCCGTTGTCTTCAGGTGTGGTCTGAATTATGCGAGCAGCATTCTGTCTCTATAGGTCTTTGGAACGAGGTTGCATCAGTGGCATCTGGCAGATTAGAGGACAAAAGTCCAATAGTCAGGAAGGCGGCACTTAATTTACTTATTATGATGCTACAGCACAACCCCTTTGGTCCCCAAATTCGAGCAGCTTCATTTGAGGCAACACTGGAACAATACCGGAAGAAGATGGATGAGCTCTCACCAAACCTTCCCCTCAATGGTGCAGATGAACTTTCATTGGATAATGACATTTCTGGTGGAGCAAATGGTGTCACCAATGAAGAACTGGAAGATAATTTCAGGAATCAAGAGAGCTTACCAGATAGTTGCTTACCTGAAGTGGGAGATCAAACGGGACAGGTTGGAAGTTCCATTCCTGATTTTGGAAATTTGGAACAAACACGAACATTGGTTGCATCATTGGAGGCAGGCTTGAGATTCTCTAAATGTATCTCTGGGACAATGCCAACTCTTGTTCAGTTAATGGCTTCATCATCTTCGACAGATGTGGAGAATTCTATTCTTTTACTCATGAGATGCAAGCAGTTTCAAATTGATGAATCTGAAGCCTGCCTGAGGAAGATGCTACCGTTGGTACACTCTCATGTCTTTATTATTATTATTATTATTATTATTATTATTATTATTATTATTATTATTATCATCATCATTATATCATTTTATTACATGATTAAGATATGTCGAACATAAGTGATATTTATGCGACAGGTGTTTTCTCAAGAGAAATCAATTTATGAGGCTGTTGAGAGTGCATTCATCACAATATATATCAGGAAGAGCCCATTGGAAACTGCCAAGAATCTTTTGAATCTTGCCGTTGATTCAAATATTGGAGATCTTGCAGCCTTGGAGTTCATCCTTGGTGTGCTGGTTTCCAAAGGGGATATTACTTCTAGTATGGTAAGTGTTTATTCCTTTGGGAAACATGATTTGAAATTAGTTTTGAGATGAGAAGGCGGAATGGAATTCTACGTAAGACATAAGGTTTGAATAACTGTCCATGAGATCACACATTACCATGAAACATATTCTAACCATTTTTTCTCTTTTTTTTTTGCCAAATATAATATTGTGCTCCTTAACATTCTCTCAAGTTTGTGTCCTAATGCTTTTACTTCAACAGTTATCAGCACTGTGGGATTATTTTTGCTTCAATATTAATGGAACTATGCCTCAGCAAAGTCGTGGAGCTTTGTCGGTGCTCTGTATGGCAGCCAAATCTTCACCTTCTGTTCTAAGTTCCCACATACAAGACATCATTGATATTGGATTTGGTCGTTGGGCAAAAGTGGAACCACTATTAGCTAGAACTGCTTGTTTATCATTAAAGAGGTTGTCCGAAGAGGATAAAAAAAAGTTGTTATCCAACGGCAACCGTGTTTTTGGCATTTTAGAAAGCTTAATTACTGGATATTCAATACCTGAAAATATATGGTATGCTGCTGCTGATAGTGCCGTAGCTGCTTTCTACTATATTCATCCTTCTCCTGCGACGCTAGCTTTGGATCTCGTGAAAAGATCCCTTATGTCTGTTTTCAATCTTAACAAAGGAGGCGAGGAAAGTGATCAGGGTTTTGAAAGCCCCAATGTCTACACTGCTGTTCAAGTCGCAAAACTTAGCAGATTTCTATTTGTTGTCAGTCATGTGGCCTTGCACCATCTCGTCTACATTGAATCTAGTGTTCGAAAGGTTCAGAAATCAAAGTCCAAAAAGGAAAACAAGGAAGCTGAGTATAAGGCATTTGATTCTGATATACCAAAGGTGGCAGGTTTATCGTATTAAATTTCAGGGGTCGGCTTCTAATTTCTCTGCGTGTTGAAGAGTCAGAATTTTTCGTTTTTGCTGATTTGTCAGGACAAAAGCATCAATGCGGAGTTGGGTCTTGCTGCCTCTGAGGACGCAGTGCTTGATAGTCTTGCAGAGAGAGCGGAGAAAGAAATTGTTTCTGGAGGTTCTACCGAAAAGAACTTCATTGGACACTGCACACCTTTCCTATCAAAATTGTGTAAAAACTTTAGTTTGATGCAGAAGGTACCATTTCCTTTCTATGGCTTCTGTTGTAAGATACCTCCATTGACATACTAGTCAAATGGTTGAATTTTACCTTCCACTCCAAGCGGTTTTCCTTTTATCTTCAATTTTCCATATCCTTTACTGAGTCATCTTGCTTGCAGTATCCTGAACTACAGGTTTCTGGAATGCTTGCTTTATGCCGTTTTATGATAATTGATGCCGAATTCTGGTAAGAAGTACTTTCAACATACTTGTGATTCCATTTTTCTGCTTCTTACGCATACAGTTTCCTTGACTCTTTTTTCTCCCTTAAAATGATAAATATGGTAAGCCTTAAAGAGGTCACGTGTGTGCTAACTGCTGGGTTATTTTGTTCCTACTATACCATGGTCTAAATTTTGTTACCATGTAACTTTGAAGTGAATCAAATCTGCAATTGCTATTCACTGTTGTGGAGAATGCCCCATCGGAAACTGTTCGTTCGAATTGCACGATAGCTATTGGTGATCTGGCAGTACGTTTTCCCAACCTGTTAGAGCCATGGACAGAGAATATGTATGCTCGGCTTCGAGATAAATCGGTTCCTGTCCGGAAGAATGCTGTGTTGGTTCTCTCTCACCTCATATTGAACGACATGATGAAGGTTTGTGACGCACTTGTTTTGCTTGTTCCTTTACCTGTTAACCTCATGCAATATAGATGAGCTTGACCATTTATATACAGGTGAAAGGATATATATACGAAATGGCCATGAGATTAGAAGATGAAGATGAACGAATCTCAAATTTGGCTAGACTGTTCTTTCACGAACTATCCAAAAAAGGTAATTTTCTTAAATGTACTAATTTCCCTTTATTTTTTCGCGAACTATCCTGGAAGTTGATCTTCGTTATGTATTTAGAGCAGACAAGTAACTGAACCATTTATTCATCTTTTGTTTAGGAAGCAACCCTATATATAATTTACTCCCTGACATTCTTGGAAAATTGGCTTGCCAGAACCTTCAAAGGGAATCGTTCAGCAACATCATGCAATTTCTAATAGGTTGCATCAAGAAGGTATTGTAGGTTTATGTCTATGATTTTACTTCTCTCATTTATCTTCCGAAAATTCTTCAAAAAGAAGAACTGCATTGGCAATTTTGCAGGACAAACAAATGGAATCTCTAGTAGAAAAGTTGGTCAACAGGTTTTCTGGAGTCACAGGTGCGAACCAAACCTCAATGTTTTGTTTTAGCGAGAAGTCATTACATATGAAGAAGTTATGTAAATACTGTCGGGACTTCTTAATTTCATGTTTTGAATCACTTTTCTCTGTATCCCTCTATCTTAAGTCAAATCCAGAAATGTTTATACAACTTGACAATAGAGAATTTTCCGCATATACTTGTTGAGGAAGCTTGCTGCATTTGTTAAAGAAACTAAATATAATGCAGATTCAAGGCAGCTGGAGTATATCGCTTATTGCCTATCTCAGCTAGCATTTACTGAGAAGAGCATGAGGAAACTTATGGAATCTTTAAAGGCTTACGAACATATTCTGTCTGAGGAATGCGTTCTGGACCATTTTAGAAATATAATTAACAAGGTATGGCGTTATAATGTGTGGTTCATGCATATATGGTGCATTGTTATGTTGTCTTTCATAAATATAGCATCAGTAAAATTCTCTGCTTTCTTTATTCTCTCAGGTTAAGAAGTTTGCCAAACCTGAACTTAAGTCAATTGTTGAAGAGTACGATGCAAAAATTAATAGGTTGCATGAGGAGAAGAAAGAACATTTGCGCACTGAGAAAAATGCTCAAGCACATCAGAAAAAAATTGATATCTCAGGAAGCACTGTGCCAAAAATTGAAGATCCAAGCTGTGAATCTGAAATCACAGAAGGTACAATAGTAAAATCCATGGCATATTGATGGGTGATTTTCAGGGTTAAAGAAGTGCGGTAATTAGTGTATTTTTCAACTCCCAAATCCCAAGCTAGATATCTACCCCCATCATCATTGTAATTATATGAATTTGTTATAATTTGCCCCCATAATATCTGACTTGGTTACATGCATAATCTCGAGAATGTCGAGCTTGTTCCTCGTCAGTTCATATCTAATTTATGTAACAGATTCTGAAGAAATCTGCAACTCGGCAAATGAGACCGGAAATTCAAATTCAAAGTGGAAAAGTAGCAAATTAAAAACAGATTCATGTGATTCCAGCGAGTTGGAGTGGGATGAGGATGAAGTTCTGTCACCTTTGAGAGGTTATTGTGTTGGATTTTGAAAATAATTTTAAATTAGTGGATAATATATTTGATTGCTCATCTAGCTAGTGCTGTTCTTTTGCAGGTGCCTCTAAGAAAAGCATCAGCACAAGGTCTCAAGCAAAATGTTGATCCCAGTACTTCGGCCAGACCAACTACAAAGTCAAGGCGACGAAGAAGAAGGTATTATTTCTATCTCTGTCACGGAATGTTCTCGTGTCTTGTCGAGAATGAGACTATCATCACGAAACTGATTGAATATATTTTTTTATTTTAGATAGATAGGGCAAGCGAGAAGAATGGCTTAGAATGTACCGATGAATTAGCGTCGCGTTCGTATGGAAATTCAGTGTAATATTGACTTTTTTCTGTCGTATTATTGTATGTATGCTTTTTCCATTCTCTGGGACGTTAACGACGAATAACTTGTAGCAAGTGTGAGGCCTTTAATATTAACCAGGTGGGGATGCCGCACGTTGTGCAGCTACGAGTAGATTGTAGCCCGATTAGGAATTATACAATAATGGGATATTGTGTATGGAATATGTAAGAAACTTATTAGCGCCCGGTCCGGTCTTCTTTTTTAAAAAAATTTAAAAATAAATAAAAAATTGGTTTAAATAAATTATACAAAATAAAAAAAAATCAATAAATTAGTTTGGTCTATTGGTTAAGTTATAAGTATTTTACTTAATGGGCTTGGGTTCGAATTCACCCAACACCCTAGTTTTTATATTTTATAATTAACCTATTAGCTCACTATTTTATTTTTATTTAAATTTGACCCCAACTCATAGATTTAATAGTTGACATACGATTAATTTATACAACCCACGACAATTTACTTTTATTTAATTTTACTTCTTGATTTATATAATTATAGTTTGAAAAAAATTCATTAAAAACATGTACATTTTTCATATTATTTGATTAATTCATATATAAAATGTATATTATTATATTTAAGATACCGATTTTACTCCTGTTCTATAGCGATTAAACCACTAAACCTTAAACACCAAAATTTCCGGTCCGGTTCGAAACCCGGTTTCAGAACCTTGGTTGATAGTTGGGTTTGGCTACCTGGATATTTTTTTTATTTAATTATTTGATGGATTTTGAATGCGTTGGTAACGTCTGATAGCATCAATTAGGGGTGGTAAACAGGTCGGGTTGGGTCACACTCGGGTTCATCCATTTTAATAAACGGATTGAAAACTTCGACCCTGATCATACCTGTTTATCTAAACGGGTTGAAATATCGAGCCATAACGCCGCCTGCTTTAACCCTTACCCGCCAACCCGTTCAAAATTAAAAAGAAAAAATAACTAGAAGAATTATAAATCCAAATAAGCAATTGTTTTTTCTAAAAATCAACAACAATTTATATTAAGCATATTTATATTAAGTAAAAATAGTTTGGTTTATTTATATTAAGGATATTTTTAATAATTTATATTATTCTGGTTAAATGCGTTGATAAACCGATTGATTCTGTGTTGCAAACTTGAACCATAACCTGACCCACTTAACATTGGAGTTGGATTCAGGTTCGTCCATTTACTTAACCAGGAGGGAAATGCTAACCCAAACCTGTTATTTTCTCTGCGGCTCATGTCGGGTTGGTTTTAGCACCCTAATTCAATGTGGAAATTATTTTTTTTCTTTGGTCAGTGAATGTACAGTATATTTGCTCAAACACCAGCTGTTTACCATTCCTTCTCTTTGAAGATAATTTATTTCATAAAAGAAAAGAATAAAAAGGAAAATAGAGCAATAATGATAATTAAAAAAAATATGCTATCTCGATATTTTTATTAGGGGTGTTCAAATTAACCGAAAAACTAAAAAAACCGATCGAACCGTAAATAACCGAATCGAAAAGATCGGAACCGAAAAAAACCGAACCGAATTGTAAAAAACGGAACCGAACCAAATTAAAATGGTTCGGATATCGGTTAAGTATACGTAAAACCGGAAAAACCGAACTGAAAATACTACATTAAAAATAAAAAAATATTAGAGATCATTTGTTTTTCTCCCATAACGTAAACAACACAGTAAATATAATTTCATTGGTATACTTTTTTCCATTTTGAGGTGAATTTTTCCTCACCAATGAATACTATTTTTTCCGAAATAATTTATAGTATCTTCAGATGAATGTTTTTTTATATTTTGGTTAGATTTTGTTCCATTTTCATGTTATCGGATCTTTGAATTATTTTGATACATGCCACGTTCCACAAATCTTCTTTGTTTTTAACAACATAAATTGTTTTATGTATTTTCAGCTCATAATATTTTTTTGTTGATATTAAATTCCTAACCGAAAAAAACCGAATCGATTTATAAAGTCCGAACCGGACCAAATTAAAACGGTTTGAATATTGGATTAAGCATACGAAAACCGAAACCGAACCGAAATTTGAGAAAACCGAACCGAATCGACCGATGAACACACCTAGTCACAGGTCTAGGCCACCCCGGCCCGAAACCCGACCCAGGACCCGACCCGCACGGATTATTACTTTAATTTTCATATTATATATATTATATGTATAGGGTTTGAGTTTGGTTTTGTAATCAGCCGTTCTCTTCCTCACTTCACCAGCGACGCCACGCCACGCCGCCACCCCTCAGTCCTCACCTGTGACACCATCGGCCTCCACCGTCAGCTGCGACACCGCCAGCCACCACCATCAGCCACCATCTGCGACACCACCAACACTCAACCATCAGCCCCAACCGTCTGACACCATCTGCGACACCATTAGCCACCACCACCAGCGACACCACCAGCCACATCACATCAGCGACTGGTAGGGAACCCTTCTTAAACCCGCCAACTACAACCTACTCAGCCTTTGGAAGCGAGATGTCGTTCCAAGGCGGTAACTTGAAGTCGAGCTCCATCAATGGAGTTAAGATGTACACTATCACTGGCCAGCAACGGTCGCTTGCCACGTGGCTCCCTCCTAAGAAGCTGAGAGCACTTCGCAAGAATCCAGGTACCTTCTTTTTCTTTTCTCTCTCTCAATAGAAGGAATCTCTTTTTGTTCGCGGGGGTCTAAGTTTACTTGGTTCTGCTAGCTATCGAATTGATTGAAAAGGTGCCGATTTTATGGGTATATGGGAAATTAGTTTGTACTATGATACCGTTGATCTTCCGGTACTTATTCTTTTTAATTTATCGCTTCAGACTATTTGAAGCGGGTGGATTTGGTCCAGGATTTGAGATTCGAATCTGCAACTTCGAGGATTAAAGTCACGCCTGATGGAGAGTATCTAATAGCCTCAGGTTAACTACACATGTGTGCTGCGTGATTATAATCTTGGAGGATGAAGCAGTCATTATTTTCTTATAGGGGTAGACATACGAAGTATTAATTTTACTTTGGTTTGTTTTTGTTCCCTTTGTTGCTTTGTTAGGTATATATCCTCCACAAGTTAAAGTCTATGAGCTAAGGGAGCTGTCATTGAAGTTCGAACGGCATTTAATTTCTGAAATTGTGAATTTTGAGGTATTTATAGTACATTTACAGTCTGATTATGTTGATGTGCTAAGAGGTGTTAGTGTTATGCAACCGTTAATTTTTAACATTTCTTGACTTCACAGGTGCTGGATGAGGACTATGCAAAGATTGCATTTCTTTGCGCTGATCGTTCAGTCTGCCTTCATGCCAAGTATGGCCATCACTACAGTTTGAGGATTCCAAGGTGTGTTTTGCATTTACATGTCGCTTGATTTTGAACAAAGAGAAGACCAAAGTGACGATCTTGTAAAAAAAATAAAAAATTACTGCTTAAACCATGATGTGGCTTTTGTGTCTGATCCATCTAGCTTATGCGGATACTGTGGAAAGTCTTATGTTTTTAAGGCGTAGGAGGAGAATTATGTTCCCTTACTGATAGAAGTTTATACCCGATGTTTAACTAGGGTGTTATGCATTACAGGATGGGCAGAGATGTGGCATATGACAGCTGGTCTTGTGACTTAATTTGTGCTGCCTCTTCCCCAGATCTCTATAGGATAAATTTAGAACAGGTCTGCCCCATATATTTTTTTTACACTTGATTGTGTATGTGTGTGTGTTTTTTTTTACTTTATTCTTTCTATGTTATGAGAGAATATATAAAAGAACTCTAATGTTGATTTTCTTGAATTAATGTTTTCTTTTGACAGGGTCGATTTCTGTCCTCTCTTAGCACTCAGTCGCCAGCTTTAAATGTAGTGTCTCAAAGGTCGGTGAGACATGTTTTCATCTTCTTGTTGGTTTAGATGGTCTTCCCTTTGATGTAAGCCGACCTGTGCTCCAACGCATTCTTGTCCTACTTCAGCAAAATACATGGATTAGTTGCTGCTGGTGGCGAGGATGGGGCTTTGGAATGCTTTGATACGAGGTCAAGATCTTCTGTTGGTCGAATAGATATTGTTGCATCTGCTGGTGACACTGATGGGGTAGCTCCATTGCTTCTTTCAGTTTCTGTTTCCATTAGGATTACTTGTTTCGTGTATACATATGCATGTACTATAACTTTTGGTAGTAGGTCAGCCAAAAGTCGTTGTGGTACTGGGTACTGTATTGTCTAAGAAATTTTCTGCTTAATAAAATATTCAGCACGGACTAAGCTTCAGATAAATGCATTTACCGATAGTGAGATCCCAATGATGTTAGGATACATTGTGGGCCTTGCAGCAGTTCTTGCACTTTCCCTTTACATTGGTGCCTAACACACGTGGAAGTTGTTTTTTA
Organism: Craterostigma plantagineum; assembly: GCA_027422505.1. Taxonomy (NCBI): domain Eukaryota; kingdom Viridiplantae; phylum Streptophyta; class Magnoliopsida; order Lamiales; family Linderniaceae; genus Craterostigma; species Craterostigma plantagineum. The sequence goes on along the minus strand of JAPQWV010000097.1, from coordinate 2,199,042 downwards.
ATGTTTTTTTATTCTCGTGTAAAATTGTAGGAGGTAACTGCAGTTGAGTTTGATGGAGGAGGTTATCTCATGGCTGTTGGAAGCAGTGGTGGAAAGGTATCTATTTTTGTATCCAGATGATCAACATGTTGCTTAAATGTATCTTCCGTTGGCTTTTACTGATAAGTAAACCATGCAGGTTCTGATTTATGATCTTCGGTCATCCAATCCTATGAGAGTAAAAGATCACATGTTAGTTGCCTTTGCCTTCCTGTAGTCTTGTAGGCTTAATTTTGTCTTCTTCGATTGATTGACCTCATTGTTGTTCTTTTGCAGGTATGGAAGCCCTATAATGAACATTAAGTGGCACAAGACTCTTAATGCAGAGAATTCAAAATTGATTACTGCTGATAAGCACGTAGTCAGGATTTGGGACCCTGACACGGTGAGAAATTCCTCATCATATTTTGCTTCATAGTTGAGAGATAATCAATCATATATTTTATTTCTTTAATGATATGAACAATTTGAATTTCTTATCTGGTTTGCTTGCTCTTGTATATAAAATTTAGTGAACCTAAATTCAGAATAGTAAAGCTTATACTGCATAAATCTGTTACTCACTTTGGTTCCACTATTTTCAGGGAGATGGAATGACGAGCATTGAGCCCACTTCTGGAAAAATTAATGATGTGTGTGTGTTCAAGGACAGTGGGTTAATCTTGTTGGCCCTGGACTGCAGCCAAATACCATCTTATTTCATACCCGCCCTTGGACCTGCTCCCAAGTGGTGTTCTTACCTAGAGAACTTAACGGTATGACATAACACGTGGTTCGCCATAATAAACACAAATTCTTTCCCCAACATGATCATGGCTTCAATTCATAACTGTGCAGGACGAGCTCGAGGAGGACGGACAAACAGCTATCTATGACGATTACAAGTTTTTGACAAAAGAAGACCTTGCGAAACTAAATTTGACAAATTTGATAGGGTCCAATCTCCTTAGGGCATATATGCATGGTTATTTTATTGATTACAGGCTATATAAAAAGGTAAAACAATTGCGATCCCATTTTTTCCGTCCATGGTTCGGTCGTCCTACCAGCGATCCGGCATGTGTTTTGTAAAGGGTGATGTGATGGAAACTCCAACCCTTTAACTATACAATGTCATGATCAGAACCCACTTTGGTAGGATGGGCCAAACCATCTGCCATTGCTCAAAACTTTAGAAGTTTCGATTGAAAACCGAATTTCATATGCTTTCATTCAGGCCCAAAGTTTGGCAGATCCTTTTGCTTACGAATCATACGTAGAGAAGCGAAAGCAGGAGAAATGGGAGGCTGAACGTGCCTCTAGAATTACGGTACATAATTTCCGTACTCCCATCCTAGTCGAAAGATTTACGCGTTTGAAGGAAGCCGGAAAAGGAAAGAACGAAGTGTGATGCTATTCTTCTTTTTGTTCTTACTTATGTAATGAATCTATTGCGTGTTGACTTTTGCAGATCAAGAGGAAGCTACCCAAAGTTAATCGAACACTGGCTGCCCGGCTCCTCGAGGAGGAAGAAGTTCAGAATGATAAGCAAGATTTGGAAGATGCTGAACCACAAGAAATTTCAGATGTTAAGAGGAAAGCCAAGAAAAAGAAGGGTCTTACCGCCGAAGTTCTCAAAGATGAGAGGTTTGCCTCCATGTTTGAAGATAAGGTACTTTCAACTCGAGCAATTTTCAATAGATTTCTATAATAGCAAATGGAGAGAAACCATCATTATGGATTATATCTGGAAATTTGTTCTTGCAGGACTTTGAGGTGGATGAATTCTCGAAAGAATATTTGGAACTACATCCTGTGGCATCTATTACTAGCAAACCATCGTTGCTCGAGGAGCACTTCGAAACAGTTTCAGAAGATGACGAGCAGCAGGGTATTAGTGGTTCCGATGAATCGGCAGGAAGTGAAGTTGAAGGCAATAACAAATCTAAGCGACGAGTTCCTAGGTAAGACCTTTATACTTTTCGTCTTTAACATATTAAGAGGCAAAAACATCAAGTTTGGTTGGTCGATGTTCCGTTTTCTCATGCAGATTTTACGAAGTGAAAGATAAAAAACACGCGGAGGCATTCTGGAACAATGAATCCCTTGCAAACGAGGATTCCCTTCCTATGGGCGAAAGAGTTGCTCGCATCGTTCCATCAGGCCAAGAAGCTTCATGGGGCGGGATCAAGCAGGGACAGGGTGGCTCGAGAGAAATATCTTTCAAACCTAGAAGAAGCTCGGCACAAAAAAAGGAACACAAAGAAGAAGAAGAAGACGACACACATGGTAAAAAGAGACGTGGTGTACAATCTTTGGGGCTGCGCGGTCCATCAAATCGTGGGAGAGGTGGCTTCAATCGAGGGAGAGGAAGAGGAAGAGGCCGAGGCCGTCGTTAAATAGCGATCAATATCTACGATGGTTGAATCCTTCTTTCCTTCCTTTTTTTTTTTTATTTCCTATTAATTCTGAATTTATTGATTTGTAGCGTAGTAAGGTCCATCTTTGCATAAGTTTTGAGGTCAAAGAAATGTCATTAGAGTGAGGTTTGAGGAAAACTCCGCGTGAAAGACACGAGCAAAGCAGTGCCACTTCAAACCCAGGCACATGTACTCCTTACATAATACTTATCTACCATTGACGAGCCACGAGCTTTCTTGTGCCAATGGAAGTATTGCCTACGTTGTTCAATATTATATTGTGTGACCTTTTTTGGTCTTATTCTTCTCATCTCTACTTGAGAAATGATTACGTACAAATGTTGCAATTAAAAACTACTATATGAATTGTGATAGTTAACAGAACCTGCTTGCTGATCAGATCAGAGTATAAATAAACATAAACCTCGCAACCCGATTACTCTATCAACGAATTTGATTTTCTTTGGATACATACAAAGGGTATCAATCCATTCCTTATTCAAAATGCTCGAAGCGTCGACTCAGTTTACTAATTCATTTCATTGGTTCTCAGAAGAAGATGCAGAAAACCAAGTAATGTTCGATGGTCTTTATAAGCCTCTTCTTCCTCTTAGTACCGTACAACAAGCGAACGATGATGGGATTCTCTTGAATCACAATAAGACGGCTAAAAAACTCAATCATAATGCTAGCGAACGAGACCGTCGTAAAAGAATCAGCGCTTTGTATTCTGATCTTCGTGCTTTGATTCCAGTTGATGATCAATCTGTACGTACTAGTGTTTCCTTTTTTTTTTTTTTTTTCCTTCAAAAGGATAAAATGTCCACTATCTATCCGTCTGTGATTCTTTATGGGGTGTTGTTTCTTTCATGTTATTACAGAAAAAGCTAAGCATTCCTGCTACACTTGCGAGAGTCATAAAATACATCCCCGAGCTACGCAAAGAGGTGCAAAGACTAAACCTGAAGAAGGAAAGCCTCATGTTTCTTCAGCGAAGTGAACAAACTGATGAGACGAAGACCACACTGTCGTCTCCAGCAACATCAGTAACTGTAATAAATGACAGAGAAGTCATTATTCAAAGTTCAACGCCAACAATGTCTGAGAAGGGACGTTCCTTCTCTCAAGCTCTCATGGATTTGGACCATCAGGGCTTCCTTGTGATGAATTCATCTCGTCTTCAGTCACCCCATGGAAGAGTTTTCAACAATTTGCATCTTCAGGTGACGCTTTTACACGATTCTAAACCCTATCCCCATTATATATATATATATATATATATATATATATATATTTCATAGTTGTGTGGTTTTTTTCTGTTTGATTCCACAGGCACGACTAGAAAATCAAGTGGTGGGTGATGCTGAAATGTTAAAGGAGAGAGTACTTCATATATTTTTATCAAGATCATTGGCTCCCAATACTAGTGAATCATAAACCATGTAACAACATATATGAATTAGATAATGAATATATAAGAGATAGATAGACCTCTACTCTACTCCAACTGTTTGTCAACTGCAAGATTCTTCAGTGAAATGAAATTATATTCTTAATAACGTTTCCTTCGAAGTCATAACCACCGCAAGGATTTCTATAACTAAAAGACAAAAAGTGGCATCTAGCAATCAACAACAAAATCCGAACTATTTTAACAATCATCATATAATAATAAATGACCCGTTGCTGAGACAAACTTGGGAATCGAACCTTTGTTTCATTAGGAGTACAGCAGTAAGATGTCATGTATATGTAGAATTCCTGAAGGTCGCTATATATTATTGCCCTATGAGTTTTTGTTTTAATAAGATAAATCAGGACTTGGAAAGAAAGCACAAAGTTCGGTCAGACTCTCAGCCTTTAGCAGATAATTGTTAGAAAAAAGGTGTTTTATGATACGTAGCCGCTGAGATTCTACGACTGTGTGTGTGTGAGAGGTATAGTATATATATCCTCAGACAGTTTTTGTTGCTTCACGAATCAATACAAACTAATAATAATACTCATTTGTATTATTTCAAAATATGCGAACCACTGTAGTATGTGCGTGTGTCCGTACCTCATCTACTACCTTAACTTTTATTGACTTATGGGCATAATGGAAGAAGATGCATGAATGAATGATGAATGAATGAATGGATGAAGGCTCTCATTAATTTCTGCTGATGCGCGGTAAGAAAATGCATTCACAGCGGAACGCTTAATATCTATTATCAACCACATGATTATAATTTATAAAGGCACCTGTAGTAGTATAGTAGTAGTAGTAGTACTTTTCAGGGAAGAGCGAGCCCATCTCTTTATTCACACGAAGTCAAATTCAAGCTCGCACACAGATTCAATTAATAAATTTTTGTAATTAAAATTATGACAATGGTGACAAACTTGTAGTTTAGTCAAGAAAGGCAGACGTGTAGGAATCTTAACCTCAGCTAATACTATGGCAGGCTAGGCAGATCTACATTGTGATATATGATCATAATTCTTCTATTAGTTCATTCAAGTGGGCACAGAATTTAGCAAGAAGAGTTGGTTTGCAATTAAAATATTGTGCAAATTAGGAGTAAAGCCCACGATATTTTAAATTAGGTTTCAGACCCCAGTAAGAAAATTTATACTTTTAAGTACTCGATGTTTATGAAATTTAGAGATAATGACCTAAATTTTCGCAAGTGTTATACAGTGTACATGAAGTGGTACTGTAGACCTATGAAGTGGTATTGGTGAACAGTGAACTGGTAATGTAGACCCATGAAGTGATACTGGTGAAAAGTGACGTGGTACTGTAGACCCGTGAAGTGGTACTGTTGCACAGAGAAGTGGTACAGCAGAATCCTTAAGTGTTTCTGCAGAAATCGTGTCCTTAAAACTATGAATGACAGGATCCTAAAATCTAAATAAAACTTATGCCGGGACCAGAAGTTTAAAAGCGCCCTAAAATACTAGCTACATTACATATTCTTTGGTACGCTGAACCCAACCCAAAATGCTGACATCTAGTTTCTGCCTTGGTCTTGGTGACGTGTCAATTTGACATATAAATACACTACACCCCCATGCCAATTCCCATACCCAAGCAAGAGTACCAATATCAATGCATCTTTGTTTATTACCTCACCTACCAACACAACAAAAATTATATATGATATAAATATTAATATATATATGTATATGTTGTTAAAATAAATAAATATGATGATGTACAACACCATCCAAGAGAAGCTTTCATCCGCCACTTCTACTTCTTCCTTACCTTCTTCTTCAAGTGATGATCACCATCATCATAACAGCAACTACTTTAGTAATGATGATGATGATGATGAGATATCGACCACGTCATCAGCAGTAGCAGTAGTAGTAAGTTGATGATTTTAAAAAAGTACTTGAGCTTAAGGGTGATTATGGTGATGGTATCCTTAACGGTGTCACTGATATTTCTACCGTTGATGTTGCCGCCTCTTCCACCACCGCCGCTGATGCTCCTCCTCATCCCGGTGGCCATCATGGCCTTGCTCCTCCTATTGGCCTTTACACCGCCGCCACATCAGCAAATAATGCCACTTGTCATCATAGACGACGACTAGGCTGTTAACAAGTAATTAAGACGACAGTTGTTTGATTTGCATTTGAGTATATCGACGTCCGTCTTTACAAACACAGTGACATATTATAATATATATGCTTGGTTTTTGGTTACGAGAGGTAGGTATCAATCATGTTACTGAAAGGTTTTTGTTTGGGTTGATTGAGGTTGAAATAAATATGCTTAAGGGTCGATTTGACTTAATCTTACTGGGATCTGGTCTTTTTCTTTCTTTCTTTCTTAATTATGAGAACCTTGATGTTTTCTTTTCCATAGTGATGATGAATTTGATGATTATCTGTTGATTCTTCCGTAGTAGTTCCATTTAGCTGCTTTGAAACCATCATGACCATCGAGCCAAGGTACGTGCCTGCGTGCATCATTGTATCTAACGACCATTTCAGTGAAATACCAATATTCAACTTACATACATATATCCATACAAAGGTGTCGTAAGTACTATTTAATAATGTCTCGTATGTAGTGTCATCTTTGCGAAGAAACCAAGTATTTTAATTCGTCTGAGCTGAACTGTAATATTCTTAACAAAGGTTGATTCAACATAATAATTTCGTATAAACAAGTCAGATTAAATCTCTAGAGTAGAGACTGATTGATCAAAAGAAGCAAGCAAAGCATACACATTTACTCTCTAAGCTAGCGCCTAGGCTAGGCTGTGATGACGTGGTTGAGGTGACGGGTGTGTTCTACTCTACGAACAACAAATAGAAAGAATTTTTGAAAAAGGAAAAAGAAAGAGAATGATATTTAACGAGCGAGCCCAGTCGATGATTAATCAATCAATCACGTGTCTTCTTCGAAGGCTTTAAATATATAATCTCGGAATCGTCTTGAGTAGTGTCTTGGATCAACAGCTGATATGGAGTTGGGATCGTATTGGATGGACTTGTAAGCATGTTCGAGTTTCTTGGTGATGTCATAGTCTTGAAGTATGTCTATGATTCCGAAGAACAATATTACATCGTAGTACTCCCCCGTGGGATCTCCTATCAATTGAAACTCTCCATCGTTTCTTCGCTCTGTTTTCTCTACCCTTGCAGGCATGTTGATCCCCAATTTTATGCTAGCCCACCTACAGACAGCAGCGTTCTTTCTTTATGGTAAAAATTCGATGATGATAGAGATAGCGTTATTCTGTATTGGTTCTTACGTACGTACGTACCCTTTAGGATCTAAAAGCAACTGATCTACATCTGCCCTCGATAGGCGTGGAACTGTTTCAGATTCTGATCCGTTCTCTGCAGAAGATCAACAAACAATACACCAACAACCTTATTTTTTCAAGTATTTCTTGCCATCTCAGTCATCATAAGCAAGGCCAAGGAAGGGCGACATCACTTACCAGTAGGTGGTGGATGATGATCACTTCCTGTAAAGTGAACCCCCACTAAGAGGCTGTAATCCATTACTCGCTCTTGTTCAAGCAATTCGCAGTCCCTATCGATTTGTCTGCCCAGTCCCATCAAAAGTCACCTTCTTCTTCTTCATCCATGGAATGAAAAAAAAAAAGAAGAAACACTATTATTTATTTATTTTATTACCTTCTGAATTCTTGATACCATGTCTTTTGGAGTCGAAAGATGTAGTTGAGATCAAGATCTTTGAGGGTGGTAGTGGCATCGATCTCTGATTCTGGTTTGTCGGTCAATCTTCCAAAGGTCGAACCTTTCAAGTCGTATCTTCTATGGATCATATACTCGGAACAGAACAAGTTGCCAATGATGATAAAACGAACCTGAAGGCAAAATATATTATAAACACAAAAAACAAACCAAGGGTTCTTGCTTGGATATTTATTTACTTACCTTCTTTTGAGCAGGTCCATTCAACTTGACACAGTGGAGGCCATAATACTTGGTCACCATCGTGTTCTCAAACGCTCTTACGTGATTATAGTACGCACTCAGCATCCTTAAAAGCACCTGTAAGTACGTTGAGATGATAGATTCATTTCCGTGTTGTGTAATCAAGAATGATCATCTCTCTCTCTCTCTCTCTCTCTCTCTCTACCTTTGTTTCTGCTTTCTTCATTGTCTTGATCATATAACGGTCGTCGTTCGTCAAGTAAAAGAAGCTCCCGCTTTTTCCAGGCGAAGAAAGCTCTCGCAAGGCCTCGTTGCCGCATATGGACAGCATGTAATCAGCCGCATTAACCTTGAACAACATCCTCAGCGTCCTGAAACAAACAACACTCCACATTCATCATAGGAAAATTGAGAACAAAAAAATCATATACCATTCATAGGTAGTATATGCTTCATTCAACCTGAATACTTTGGGACAGTAATCTTTCCATTTGAACTCGCACGATTGATGCGGCGGAGTTATCTTCGAACCCTCCGATGGAAACTTAGTCCAATACTTCTCCTTAGGATCGAAAGCCGACGGCTTCAAATCCAGCGACGGCGGTGGACCAGGCCTTCCCACCGAATGCCTGAACCAACAAACAACTTTCAGCTTTAAAAAAAATCAAGCCTTTAGCAGCTTTTCTGTTAACGTTGCCTACCTAATCCCAAGCTGCAAATTAAGCATGAGTTCGTAATTCCTGTGCCCTTTACATATCGTCTCCCCTTGCCTCTTGACAACCTTGGGTATCCTCAACGGAGTCCCAGAACCAGACAAGGAATCCCCGCCTTCGTTTGCGTCCAAATACGAAGGCGCTGCTCCGTCAGACAACCTCATCGTCTTCCCAGCAAAATCCTTGTCCGAGGACGACATGTCCAGCCTGCTATCCACAGACATCCTCCTCGGCCTCGCCGACGACGAGTCGATCGGAGACTTCCATATGGCGAGCTTCTTCTGGGACGGCCATACGGGTATCTTCTCACTGGGGCTGACCTTGTACTCCTTCAAGTCCTTCTCGAACACCTCGTGCGGGTCCCACTCCAAGTCCCCTTCGGACAGAGAAGATCCCGAAGGGTAATAACTCCCGTTCTGCTCGTCCCCGTCGAGGCTCCAATTCCCCACGTAGAAGCTTCCGTCGCCCCACCGAAACGTCCCCTGCCCCTTGGGCAGACCGTCCTCCCAATTCCCCTCGTAGACGTTCCCGTTGGTCCACACCATCTTTCCCTTTCCGTTTACGTTCCCGTTCTTGAATTCCCCGATGTAGTAAGTCCCGTCCTTCCACTGGTACTTACCCTGCCCTTCCTGGGACCCGCGGCTCCACTCACCGTCGTAGACGTCTCCGTTTGCGAATTCCTTGACGCCGTAGCCGTGCTTGAGGTTCATGACCCAATATCCTCTGTAGCTTCCTCCGTTTGCGCCCGTGTACGTCCCCTCGCCGTCCATGAATCCGCTCTTGAAGTTGCCCTCGTACATGGCGCCGGCGGGCCACGAGAAGGTTCCTCGGCCCATTGTCTTGCCTCGGAACCACTCGCCGTCGTACATGCACCCGTCCGTCCACCAGTACTTGCCGTGGCCGTGGGGGAAGTTGTCGAGCCAATACCCAGTGTAGTAGTCTCCGTTTCCCAGGAATTTTTCCAGGTGGTACACTTCTTCCGATCCTCCTCCTCCTGCTGCAAGCTCGTTATCGTTTGCTTGTTCTTGATGATCGTTGTTGCCGCCGCCATATTCATCCTCTTGAATATGGTCGTTTTCTTGTTGGTTGTTGTTGCAGTCAACGTTGTACGATGTTCCGAAGATGGTGTTTGCGCGCTTCTTTGCCACCGCTTGTGTCTTGCGCACCGTGGCTTCCCATGCCTTCATGGCTTTCTATCTATGTATTGAGATTAGATCAACATTTGTTTGTCGTCATTCTGAGATCGTTCCTTCCTTCCTTCCTTCCTTCATGGGCAAATTATAACCCAGCCATGCAACCCAACAGACAAAAAAAAAACGATCTCTTCTCTCTCTCTCTTCTTCTCTTCTCTTCTTCTCTTCCCAGAGACGCGATGAAAATGGAAAGAAGGCTTCGGACAACCTACGCCGAACAAAATAGAAAATAGAAAGTAATTTCCTTGACCAACAAAAAAAAAAGCACAAAAAACCGTTAACTGAACCCTTTTTATTGGTGAATATTATTTTTAATAAGGCTAAGAGGACATATGTCATGAGTGAAGTGGTCAACTTGTGACAGAGAAAATCCTACTGGGACTGTTTAATACAAATGATTGGTTTTCTCGTTCTTCATTACAGGGACAACAACGTTAATAAACTAATAATGGTCAATACATAAAATACAATGGACCAACCGCAAAGAACGCATGTATGAGGCTTTTCTATCTATCTCTTCGACATTTGGCGGGCTGAGCGGATTGATTTAAGATGCATGCCTATTACCTGTAGGGTAGGCTATATATAGAAATAACACACATTGCATTGCAAGTTAGTTAGTATTAGTTTTTTCATTACAATATCTTAGAATAACATAAAGTTGAGGTCTTTTTCCTGTAAATGTGTTCCACATCATAAGTTTTAGTAGTTATGAAATGATCCCGTGAGTTTCTCTCTTAAAAGTGGTCGCGTCTTTGGCGATAATTGCAGTGGACAATCTACAATTCATCGGCTATTTTGAGGGGAAAAAGACATTTCTGTCTGCTAAAGTTTTACCATGGTTCGCCATCGCGGATGCAGACGTCGATGCGGACACTAGCGATACGGATACGTTGCATTATCGCGGCGCGGTCGCGGACGATACGCAATTTTTTGTAAAAAAATACATATATGTAATTATAGATGTCAAGTTTGTTTTCTTGGCAATATTTAAGGAATATAGAATAAGTTTACCTTGTAATATTTAATTTAAAGCATATGGATATAATTGTATATATTTCGTATTTAGTAATTAAAATTATATTGGGCTTTATAATCTACTAAATAAATGTATTTACCATTATACTAGACCCAATAAACAAGCCCAATCTAATAAGCCCAATACCAATAAAACGCTAAGTAAAGTAGTTTGCCACCTCATCATCTTCTTCCTATCTTCTTCGGCATATCGTCGTTTTTTCAGCTAAGGAAAAAAAAAACAGAAAAATGGAAAATCACCCGCCGAGACCGCCGAGTTAGCGCCGCTGCAACCGATAACTCGGCCGCTACGTTCTCCCTCGGCCGAAATCTCGCCGATACGCCCGATATTCGGCCGCTACAAGTCTGCAACCGCGCCTACCCGTATCTGGGGTGCGGCTTCCTCCGATCCCGTTTCGTCGCGGCCGATACGGCCGAGATATCGCCGCGACGGCGAACCATGTTTTACAATTGAATTCGAGCTAGAGTTCTAGCGATGAGGTTGACTAGACACTTGTTGTGCTATGCTTGGACAGATCAAGTATCGCTCAAATCCCTCGTTAAGATACTTCAATCATGCGGGAAAAATCAAGATTTTTTCAAGGGAAAGCAGACACACGCACTCATGCTTGTGAATGGTCATCTTGAATCGCCTGTCTCTGCTACTAGCCTTATAAACATGTATTCCAAGTGCAATTCCATAGCTGACGCCGTATCTGTATTCCATGCAACGACCCGTGCACACAATGTGTTTGTTTATAACTCGATCATAGCTGGATTAGCAGATAATGGCCTCCAAGATAAAGCTTATGAATTTTACGTAGATATGAGAGCTTTCGGTCTCGTTCCCGATAAATTTACTTTCCCTAGTGTAATCAAGGTCTGTCCGACTGCTTCTGAGTTGAGAAATATTCATGGTTTGCTGTTCAAGCTTGAGCTGTGTGATGATTTGTTTATAGGTAGCTCATTGCTGCACTCTTACTTGAAGTTTGAGTTGATGGGCGACGCGATGGAAGTGTTCGATAATTTGCCTGTGAGAGACGACGTCGTGCTGTGGAACACTATGATAAATGGCTTCGTGCAAATCGGCGACTTTGACAAGTCTCTTGGGGCATTCAGGACGATGACTAGTATTGGGTGTGCCCCTAGCAGATTTACAGTTACCGGGATACTATCAGCCTTGGCATTATCCGGGGATACTTATAATGGTAGGCTTGTTCACGGCTTTGCTTTAAAAAAGGAGTTCGTCTCTTTAACCGAAGTCTCCAACTCTTTGATCGATATGTATGGAAAAGGAGGACGTCTTGCCTATGCGATTAAGGTTTTCGACGCCATCGTTGAGAAGGATATGTACTCTTGGAATTCAATCATCAACGTTCATCAGCAATGTGGAGACTACGAAGGAACCATGAAGCTTTTCAAGAGGATGTTAGGTGCCCGATTTCAACCAGACTTAGTGACTACCACAGGCGTACTCCCCGCTTGTTCCCAGTTAGCAGCGCTGAGGCACGGCAAGGAAATCCATGGCTATATAACCATCAACTGCTTCCACAAGTCTGGCGGTACCCACTTCAACAACGCAATCATGGACATGTATGCAAAATGCGGGAGTATGAGAGAAGCGCGCCTAATCTTTGACGCGATGGAGTTCAAGGACATCGCATCGTGGAATATCATGGTGTTGGGATACGGCATGCACGGATTCGGCGACGAGGCATTGCATTTATTCTCTCGCATGTGTGAGGAGGACAGCAGATTGAAGCCCGACTCTGTATCTTACGTGGGAGTGTTAGCAGCGTGCAGCCACGCGGGCTTTTTAGCCCGAGGGCGACAATTTCTGGCTCAAATGCAGGCAAAACACAGCGTCGCACCGCAAATCGAACACTACGCCTGTGTAGTAGACATGCTTGGCAGGGCTGGACAGCTCGAGGAAGCCTTCGAACTGTTGTCCAACATGCCCCTCGAGCCTAACCAAGTTACGTGGAGGGCTTTTCTTGCAGCATGTAGGCTTCATGGGAACGCCGAGCTGTCCGAGATTGCAGCTCGTCGTGTGCTTGAGCTCGAACCGAATCACTGTGGAAATTACGTCTTGATGTCTAATGTTTATGGGGCGGCTGGGAAGTTCGAACAAGTGGCTGAGTTGAGGCTCGCCATGAGGAAACATGAGGTGAAGAAGTCGCCTGGTTGTAGCTGGATTGAGTCTAGCGATGGCTTGCGTATCTTCTTCAATAATCATCATCCCCAAGAGTGTTCTGCTTCTGTTTATGACAGATTAGACTCATTAACGTTGTGTTTGCGTGAGCATGGATCTGCATTTGTAAGTCTAGATGATGTCTTGGAAAGCTGTTTATAGAATAGAATAGAGCGAGAACATTCTTCGATCCCATCCCATTTGTGGTCGATATGACGAATTACTACTCGCTACATATTTGGTATTTTAATTATAGTCTTTCCACTTACACGTACACGGCCGAGAATAATAGAGGGTCAGAGTGGAGGCCCAGCCTCAGCCAACATACCAAATAAAATTAACGGGCCTTTTTATATTTATATCAGAAATACTTATCTTTTTAAATAAGTTACGGAATTACTATTCACCGTTCCTTTTTACTTGTCACTGCCCCTTAAATGGCTGAAAAAAGACGTTTTTGCCCTTATAATATTTAAATTAATTTAAAAAGAAAAACTAACTGAATATATAATTCCGATACGAAATACTGAAAACTACATAAACTGCAGGGCCGGACGAAATTAACGTCTTTTTTCGGCCCTTTAGGGGCGGTGACGAATAAAAAGGGGCGGTAAATAGTACTCGAGATAATTTAGTACACGCAAGACAAAACGCGAATAGCTTATTTTCAAAGCGAAAGAAAGAAATAGCGAGAGACGAACGAGCCCTAATCTTGAAACCAGAAGATATACGTGTTCGAATTTCTCATACAGGTTTGGTCGATCTGTAAATACCTTTGAAGTACGTATTTTAGTTCAATTGGTGAACTTGTGCGCTGGCTAGTAGCTATATATCTATTTGAGTTCCTCTTAATTTGACGTAAGGGGATGCTTTTCTATGCCCTCCATTAAAATTTTTGTTCGCTTCGTGTGTATTGTGTTTCTATGTGTCTAGGAAACAGGATTTTGATAAATGATTGGGTGGTTTCATCTTTTTTTTTTGCTTGGTTAGGTATTATGGATTCACACGAGCATGAGTTTACAGACTCCAAGTCCGAGTTCCGTAAGCCTTCCAATGATGGAGCGAATCGAAAATACCGCCGTCGATCGCCGGCTGGCGACTCATCGTCTTCGGATGGTAAGCTCTTGGATTTTCTTGGTTACCATTTCTTTACTCAGCATTAACTATTAGCTTCTTTCAGGAAGCCCGAGGAACCGCAGCTTGAGACCAATTTCATACCAAAAGGATTCTGCAAAAGTTTTCGACAGTAAAAGAAGACATGAAGATCGTAAAGATCTTGGACGGAATCACAGTAGAAGTGCGTTAGATCGTAATGCTGAATCGTTCAATAATTCGGATCGAAGTTCATCTAGGAGTCACCATAAGCTTGATGATGACTATGATCGGCGTTATTCCAAGTCGTCTCATCGTTCTGGCAGGGACTCGAGAGATAGAGATGGCCACCGTTCAGATTATTATAGATGTGGCAAAGATTATCCATCTAGAACATATGGTGATGACACAGATAAACGCTACAAGGAAAAATCTGATAGAAGGAGGCCTGAGAACAGGGATGGTGATATTGCGGGTAGAGGTGGTCGGAACTCGAATTTAGATTCTCGAAGGGATGCTTCTGGATATCGATCAAAAGAAGTTTCTTCAAAAGATGTTAAAGAAGCGGATGATGAGAAATTTGTAAAATCGGAGACGAGTAGACAAGATGAACGTGGTACGTTCAAGGAGCCATCAGTACGCGGGAAAACTGCTGAGGGAGAACCCTTCTCAAGTGAAGATAAAGACTCTCTTACTAAGAAGCAAAAAATGTTTACCGACAGTGGAGGCACCAAGGCTGATGGTATGCTGTCGTTTGCGATACTTGTTTCCTATAATATTGTCTGTCTGGTGTATTTTATTGAATTGTTGAAATGAAATAGGCACTTCAGACCAAGGCGTGAAAGATTCTGATATTGATGCCGCCAAAATAGCTGCTTTGAAAGCTGCTGAGTTAGGTAATCATCACTTGTTAGTTTACATTTCACTTGCAGCATTGCCATTCATTGTTTTTTTGGCCTATTGTTACCTGCCTATATCCATAGCCCGTCATTCATGTTTTTTCCTCATCGTTGTCAATTTTTAGCTGAGTGTGTACTATGAACTGTGAATATTATTGCTATTCATTGAAATGGTTGTATTAATAGAAATTATGTGCTGTTTAGGAAGACATCAATTTTTAGATTGAGTTTTGCTTGAATTTTTTAATAAAAACTTTCCTCTTTATTGATTTCTCTTTAATCAACAGTCAATAAAAACCTAGTTGGAACCGGCTTCATGTCCACCGATCAGAAGAAGAAACTTCTGTGGGGTAACAAGAAGAACACAACGTCCACATCTGAGGAGGTACTATTCTCTTTTTCATGTTCAAAACTACTGAACCTATTACTGCCTTCTCTAAGTTACATTCACTTAGTCGTTAAACTTTTCGTAGGGAGAAGTAAAAAAAAACAAACTATTCCTTAAAAACTGAGAATTTTAAGAAAATATCTAATTAGCCTTGCGGTAAACTGGATGGGACAACTTTGTATTCAATTCAGTATAGGATTGGCACCTTTGATGCATGAACTTTTCCTTGTGTATATTATTATAGATTTACAATACATAATGTTGTGTTTGTACGTCTTACTCAATGCTCTATATAGCCGTCACACCGTTGGGAAATGACAATGTTTGGGGACCGTGAACGCCAAGAGAAATTCAACAAGCTCATGGTAATTTCCTCTCCTCTGCTTTCCTTCCTTAATCACTCATCTTCTTACCAGCACAATTCAAAACTGATGACGAATAATAATCTATATCCCTATACTAACACAATTTTTAGAGTCTGAGGTTGCGTTGGCCAATTGTAGGGAGTGAAGGGAGACACGAACACGGAGAACAATCCAGACGTAGAGAAGAAAAGAGAGGAGCTTCAGGTGGAGTTGGAGAAGCAATACACCGCTGGACTGCGTCGAAGAGATGGTCGAACTGTTGGTCTTGGCCTCTAATAAGCTCACTCAAAGTTGCTAATCGTTTCTTCTCCTCTCTTGGATGTTTTGCTGCTGCTACTTCATTACTAGACCAACTGTTGTACTTCGTCATAACATATCTTTGGGCCGACTTATTTCCGTTAATTGGGCTTTTCATTAATTGGGCTTTAGACAAAGATCACTTCGGAACAAAAGATTACAATAGGATTAGCAAGACCATGCCAAGAAGATCAATCAATAAAAGAAGAAGCAATTAGGAAAAGAAAAACCGATAGATACAGTACAGCAAAAATCCCGTCCGTCGTAGAGGGAAGAACGATTACAGTCGCTGGAAGATGAACGGCGGCCCATCTGGTTTCAGTACGCGACTGTCTTTTTGTCCGATCGATTTATTTTCTTGTGTGTGTGTGTGTGTAATATTTCAGTTATTGTCTTTAATTTGAACCATTGGACTCGATCAGATAATGCACCGGTGACGAGGGCAGTAGTGATAGCTAGCACTCTTTTTACAATCCTGCTTGGGATCCAATCACGTAATCGAAACATACCTTGGTCTTATCAGGTCAGACTATGAGGTTTGCCTTCTTTATGATGTGTGGTGGTTGGGTTGGGGTGGGGGTGTAGATTACTGATTGACGAAATTTTTTCCCCATTGATCCAAATTATGTTATTCTTTTTTTTTTTTTTATCTCATCTACTTTTCATTCTTCTGTTTGATTGGTTTCAGGATATTTTCAAGAAACTTCAACTATGGAAGCTGATTGTTTCTATTTTTGGCTTCTCATCCACGCCAGAACTCGTTTTTGGAATTTATCTTCTGTACTACTTCCGAGTGTTTGAGAGGCACATAGGTTCAAATAAGTACATCGTATGTAACGTTTTAGCTTCCAATAATATGCAATATCCAGCCACTGTGAATGTTTAGTGTATAAGACTAAAACGTTAGGTGTGTTATATCATAATATTTTGCACAGGTCTTTATCTTGTTTTCCCTCACAACATCTTTGCTGCTTGAAGTCCTTGCGTTATGGCTGCTCAAAGGTATGATCTTTTTTCCATTTCTTTTCCTCACCCTGCTGATTTGTTTTCTTCGCCTTCCGTTGTTATAGTGCCAAAATGATCTATATGTGAGGTACGTATTCTCATAGTGTATTAACATGAATTAAATAGTTCCATTTAAAGATTTTGTACGCGTCTGTAAAAGTTTTGAAGGCTTCAGTATAGTATTCTTTTGCTGAATTTGGGTGCTTGTGTTTCATTTTGTCTATTAATACAGTTCGCTTACGACTGTGGAAACATATTTTCTGTTCATGGTCTGACGCTTCATTTTTCTGGTAGATCCGTCGCTGAGTATTCTCACATCAGGACCTTATGGTCTTATATTTTCATCATTTGTCCCCTTCTTCTTCGACATCCCTGTCTCAACGAGGTTTAACGTCTTCAAAGTCAAATTCTCCAGCAAGACTTTTATTTATTTAGCTGGCCTGCAGGTAAAGTTGTTGGAAACCTCGTTAATTTCTCTCTTTTTTTTGTATAGTTAGTCTCTTATTCAGTCATAGCTTCTGTTACTCCCTTTGTTAACATTGCATACTCTTCTATTGCAGCTTATTTTGTCATCATGGAGAAGATCCATGCTACCAGGGGTATGTGGTATCATAGCAGGTTTCCTGTATCGCATGAATATACTCAGGATACGGCGCCTTAAGGCAAGCACCTACATGTTCAGCTGTTTTCTTTCCCTTTAAAATGAACTTTTCCAAGTTTCTTTCACCGTTTATTTCAAAGGCTTCCAATTGTGAAACCTTCTCTAGTCTTCTTTACTATCAGTTAATAATCTTTGACTTGCTTTACTTTTGTCGTTCGTTCTCAGGTTCCTGAGTTTATCGCTTCATTCTTCTCTAGACTATCATTGCCTTCTACTGGGAGTACAGCACCTCCATCGTCTTCGTCCAGGAACATTCTAGGATCAGATTCTTCTTATGGTAGGCGTGAATTAGAGGTACTAATATGAAATATAATCAACTCTATCTTGTTTTGAAAAAAATCAAGATCGTATTTTAACTCGTATAAATGCCAATCTTCTTTTTGTTTCAGAGAAACTATCAAGCTCCTGCTCCATTGTCGTCATCCATGGGCGAACCACCCGAGGATTCAATTGCTATGCTTGTGTCGATGGGATTTGATCGTAGTGCTGCTAGACAAGCGCTAATACGTGCCAGAAACGATATCAATGCAGCCACAAACATTCTCTTGGAGTCATCTCATTGAGAAACTAAGGTGAAATATTCAATGATGGGGAAAGCAAACACCCAACCCAATCTTTTGTTCTGTATTATCAATTCATTGGAGGTTTACTTGGCTTTACAAAGGTCTTTCTCTTAACATTAAACTTTTGTACAGTACAGACAGTTATTAACGAAATTGCGTGATGCGTTGTGACCTTAAATAAAGCATAGGAGGATAGGATACAAACGCATGCACTAACGTTAGTTTGTATTGCATGCATATGCTGTGATTAGCAGCATTTCACACTCAGATTAGTCGTATCATTATTCGCCTGCATATCACATCACTGCTTAATTTGACAACCAAACTGTAAAGTACTTTGCTACTCTTTTTATTTGGGGATGCAAAGGGTAAATCAAGAACGATTGGCTTGATTTGTTTTCTTTTCGTCATTGAATTGAATGCCCATAGTCTTTAACGCTCATTTAATGATATTGGGTGTGCAGAGAAATTTACAGGAATTAAATATATATATATATATATATATATAAATGTTATGGTGCTCACCTTGACCATCGGTGGGCACCCATTGTGTGGCATTTTTTTGCCACGTCAACATGTCAAATCAACCCTGACGGATTCACTAATTCCATGTAGGTTATATATAGATCAATAAAATATATATATATATATATATAATATAATATAATATAGGGGGTGGTCCGGTGGGGCTGGGGGTGATAAATTATGATTTCGAATCAACTGGTAAATAATTCTCCTTTGGCTTTACCGAGCTGAAAAGATGGAAAATTATTTAGTCCTGTCGCCAAAATCTTTGAATCTAATTAATTTACGTAACATCATGGAATTCTGACCATATTACATGTTATAATATTCTTTTATATGAATGATCAAGTCCATTTACATAAATCCCAGTACATTGAAGTAAAGTCTTGTTATATCAGTATTTATGCTAGAATTACGACTAAAAGGGTTTAGTTTTTTTTAAAAAAAGAATTAATTTCCAAAGAGACGTTGCACGATGTTGAGGTCATTGAATATAAAGGAACCATGATGAATACACAAACAAACACGCATGGACCAAAAGCCAAGCAAGCACTGTTTCTATGTAAGGCAGCAAAACATTAAATAAACCGACAAGACGGAAACCTAAGAAACAGCGATGCATGCCTATGCCTATCTCTCTCTTGCAGAGTTTCCTTACCTCGACAATTATTATTGATCTGTCGATTTTCACAAGCACGCCTTCGTTTTCCACCAACCACGCTGCATTATTATTTAAGATACATATGTACCAGTAAATGCAGAATACATTAAAACAACTAAAAGTTTCTTGAGAAGCACAAACGTCGTTTAAATGTTCCTTTTTGACTTTCGTGTTTGTTTGTACTACAGCTAGCTCTAAGAAAAATGCCTTTAACTTGGATACATATGGGAAGTGTTATGAGTTCATACAGATGAAAAAGGACACAAATGGACACAGAATGATAATTCTTAAGACAACTACGACTAATATCTAATCTAAGTCAAGGTCGTCTTCATCTTTCTCGTTCTCAAAAACGCTCCTTTTCTGAAATTTCCGATACCACTTCAAGTTTTCGTTTTTTTGTTAGAACAGAGCACACAAAATATCCAAAAAAAAGAGACAAAATGCTGTTAGTTCCTTGATTCTCCGGTGATTTGGTCTTCAAAGTCCGAGCAGTATATAGTAAAGGAGAGTGATGGGAAGAGCGATCAACATTCCAAATATAACACTGCAAAGATGATCAAAGTAATTTCATGTTAACATTTGAGTGTGACAATGATAACTAATTGTATAAAATGACGAGATCTAACAAACCCTGTGCTAAGAATATCAGGATGAACATTATACTCCTTGGCAAAGACAAATGGAACAATCCCTTGTGGAAGAGCAGCCTGCAAGATTATATATCGAAACAATATTTATTATTAGAATATAACAATTTATATATATATAGGTGTGTATGTTTGTATGATTGTGTCATCTGAGTAAAATATATATACCTGAACAATGGCAATGTGCAAGAGAACACCTCTGAGTCCAACAACTATAGAAGCAGCGGCCATAACAGCAGGTCCCATGAGGAATCGAACGGCCATTGAAAACGTAGCCACAGATTTTCCACAAGCGATGATTCTCGGCTGAAGCGCCATGAACAAACCTGTAACAATCATCCCATAATAATAAAAATCAATTCTTGCATGGTAATAAAAATGTCAGGCGTCATATAAAAATCAGTTCTTGGATACCTAGACTGAACATGGCCATTCCAAGACCAGCATCAGAGAGAATCTTGATCGAATGAGCAACGATAGCAGGCATTCCGACGTTCCACCTTCAAAGATCGAAGTTAATTAAAATTCAAGAAAAAATTTCGGTTGCTGCTTCGTGTAGATTTTGGTAATGGGCTATTTTGTAGTTGGTCATTACGTTGATGATACCATTTATTTAGTTACCTGAATGAGACCAAGGACCAAGTGAGGCCAATGAGGCTCGAATAAGTGTTGGGATTTCTGATCAATTTACGCCAAACCATGATTAGTATGAGCCGAGTCATGACACTGGCCGGTGGCATTGAAGTTGGCTTCGGTTCAACGATGTTCTTAGGACGGAGCTCAGTGGTCGAGCTTGAGCCGAGCTTGGACAAAACTGGACCTTCTCTATCTGCTCTGTTAGTTTGACCTTGTTTGTTGCCGAAACTGAACTCATCACGGCCATAATTCTCGTAATCTGTGTGCAATGTAATTAATAAATAAATCAAGAAAAGCACAAATGACCAAGCATGTGATGACTGACCAAGACAAAACAGTCCCAGAATTCTCGGACGTTTGCTGTGTACTTGACAAACCAAGAACAGAATTATATGTACATCATTTCCCCCCATTCTTATCTATCTATCTATCTATCTATCTTGGAGGAAAAGGACACAGCAAACAAGAACTCGCTTCAATCACAAGCTAATCAAAGAAAAACGACAAATACAGTTAGTTACACAGAAAAAACAATACATTCGGTATCCTAGGATATTCTTCTAACCAAGAGTCAACTCGGGCATGGCAGCAACCCACAAGACTGACAACACAAGAAACATAGTAACTAAAACAATGAAAAAGAAAAAGAGGAAAAGGAGAAGATGGCTAGAGAAGGAAACAAGTTAATACCTTTAGATAGAGGACCAACGTTGAGCTCATTACCATAATCGTTACCGCCTCTGAAGACATGTATCCCACCTTCGGAGACAGGTGAAGCGCTAGAACTCCAAACAAACATATGGAGATCTTTACCGCCGCCGTCGTTGCCGTTCCCCTTCTTATTGGCTCCGGCGCCGGTCGCCGGAGAAAATATTCCGGCACTCACAGGCGCAGGGTACCCTGTACTGCCCTGTCCAAACATCCCATTACCACCGACAACCCTTGACTGGTGGTTACCGGCCCCATAACCGCCGCCACCCTCCTCGTCAAATCCGTAGTTAGACTGCCTCGGACTGATATTGTTGCCGCTGTTTTTGTTGCCGTTGACCATCGAGTAAAAATCGGCGTGATTGAAACTCGAGCCTCTCGGCGTAGGGTTTCTCGAGGACTGCAGAGAGTAAATCTCTGCGTTGGTTAAGTTCGACGGCCTCGGCGTTAGAGAAACGCCAGAGTTAATCCCACCGTGAGATCTCCTCGAGAAAATCTCCGACTTCGAGCTAGCTGATTTTCTTACAGTGACGTGCAACTTGCCATCGTCGCCAACCTCGGCTTGAGTTTCCAACGGCTCTTTGCCGTCCAGGGATAGAATATCAGAATCAACCCTAAACGAAATGATCGAAGCAGCAGTATCTGGAAACTGCTCTGCGATGAGCATCCTAGCACCTCTGTACTCGAACAAGAACAGCATCAGAGTGTACCATATTATGCACTGAAGCACGACGATCTGAACCATTAAAGAACCCGAGAAATCGCCGTACATGCCCTTCAGCAAAGGTATTCCCATAACGAGGGTGTTGGGAAGCGTTGATAGCGAGAAGAGCGTTATGGACCATTCGAGCGAGCCCCTTGAGCTTGCCCTCGACCAAATGGCTAGGAGGAAGAGTACGATGAGCTTTTGGAGCGTGTCAGCTGCTATGAACTTGAAGTTCATCTTGTAAGGGTCGTTTGATGCAATGAAGTGGAAAGAAAGCAAAGGGACGGCGAACAGAGCCACGAACCTATTGATGCCTGAACACTGATCTGGGGTGAAGATTTTCCACCATTTCACCGAACCGTAGGCTAGGATCATGGCCACGTAGAGGGGTACAACAGCTGTTAGCACATGGTACAAGTCCGTTAAACTGATCATCGTTTCTTTCTAGTTCCTCAAGGTGGGTTTTTTATCCGCTTTCTCGCTTCAAAATGGGATCTTTCCTTTTCCTTTCGCCACAACGGAGAATGTTGGAAAAGCTCTAGAGGTGGTTTTATGTAGCAGAGCAGAGAGAGATCATAGAAAAGTAAAATAAAAAAGAAAAATGTAACGAAAGGAAGGAAGCTCTTTGTTTGATGGTTATGATGATTATGATGATGAAAAAAGCCAGGAAATAATGGTGTAAGAACGAGACCTGATTTTCTGGCAGATTTTGAGATGTGTATTGTATGCGTCTGTCTCTGTGGTGTAGGGCTGTGAGTGAACTTTTATAGCAGTCTCAAAACTTTCATATTCCGTACGTAAAAATAATATTACAATGTTTTTTATAAGCTACCATAACATTCATTTACTGTAGATACCAGTGGGTTCTGTATCTTCTTTTCTTGGTTAGCATCGATTGACAATTAAAATAATATCGTATTTTATTGAATATATGGGAACATAAATGGCAGACAAAGAAGTAAAAGCTGATGATGTATTAAAGGAGAAGGAAAATAAAGAAAGAAGGCAACCCTGTCCTGTAGACGGGGGAGGCTCTTACATACGCCGAGATTCATATAAATTCACCTGCATACATATTATGATTAAGAACATCATTATTATTATTATTATTATTATTATTATTATTATTATTATTATTTTAGTATTGGGTGGCTCCTCTTTATTAACTGGACTTGGCATTATTGCCCTCATATGCTTTTTGAAGGTTTTGAGTAAAGAGTAATAAAATATAATATAAATAGTGTGAACAAGAATAATATATATTATTGTTACCATTACCATGCCTACATATATTGGTTCGTGCATTACCTGCCAATCGCATATATGTATATATTTATAAGAACGCCCTTAGCTTTCGTTTTCTATGCAAGGGAAAAAGTTTAAACAGCATCAGAAACAAAAGAATCGCATTATTACTAATGTCATATGACCATATAAAAAACTAAAAATAGATTTCAAAACTAGAAACGAATGGGCGTTTAGATTTTAGAGAAATGTGCGTGCCAATATAAAGATTCTTGTCCACTTCAGTCCGTATGATATTTCATCATTTTAGGTTTGTCTTTATGACTCATTTTTTTTTTTAATGCAACGACATTTACATATGTTTGGCCACTTTTTCCTTTTTTATTTTTTTGATGTCGGAAGAAATATTTTCATGGACCCACTCATAAATAGTTTGTCACCTCCTCTTTTACTTTCTGTTGTTTAATTCGTGCAAGATAATTAACATATATATAGCCATAAAGTTTTACTTTTTCTTCCTCGCTACAAACAATTCAATAGTTGGCATAAAACTGTGCATACTCAGATAAAAGTAAGCTGCTAAATAAATAGTAAAAAATTAGAAATAAGGAATGCGAGGAAATGCAGATACAAAGACCATGCCTGAGTATGTTGGTCATTGTCCAGCTACAGACATATATTATCCTCTTTAGACCAAAGCTCGAGAATTATGCTTAATATAGAAAAACATCTTATATTTGCTTCACGAAACGACAAGAATCGTTTTCGACAATATAAAAAATAATTCAACGAGAGAATGAGAACAAAATCTTACCGAATCAGAGGATGCATGCAAGAAAAAGGAAATCAACGGAACGAAATAAGGGTTTGGTTGAAAATTGAAGAAGGATCTAATAAGAACATTTTTTATCCTCACAAAAAAAAATAATAATCTTCAGTTTTTTCTGTGGTCCTCGGAAGAATATTCTTGAAAACAGTTTTCGAATTTTTCTTTTGGGGCCAAAAGAGAATCGTATTTTTGTATCTCTGACGACCGTTCGAAAGGAACTGCAAAAGGCTAAAATGCAAAGGAAGCGCCGAACCAATTAAAGGGAAAGTGATCGGAAAGGGAATCCAAATAAACAAGAAGAAAACATTCGACACGTGTCACGACGAGCCAATGTAATGATTGGGCCAAGTAAAAACAAGTACAGTCCATCAAATTAAAAAATTGATGATGCATGCCTTGCCATTTTTTAGTATAACACGAGTTATTAAAAGACAGAATAGAGTAGAGACACCATTTATTTCCCACTTCTATCTGACCCAACCCATAATAAGCCCAATAGGCCCAACCCATAATTGAGGAGCCTTGGATTGGATTGGATGGCTATACCAAATCTGAGTCAAAGCCCTAGCTAGCTTACTTGGCCACACACAATCAATCATCATCCAATTTTCTGCAGAATAAGAAAATGTCTAAGCGATTGATCCCACTCTTGAACAGCGTTTTAGTTGAGAAGATCGTTCCTCCATCAAAGACATCAGCTGGGATTCTTCTAACCGAGAAAACCAGTAAGGTAGAAAGACCTTTTTCTTTTCTCTTTTTAGGCATATTAATTGATGGGTTTGGTTCGAAATGTTAAACATTGTGTTGGGAGTTAATAATGATTCAAGGTTCTGTTTTTTCTGTGCTTGTTGTTTGGGAGTTGAAAATAACGATCCAAGTTGAAATGTTTTGGCTGATTCATTGTTATTACATTCTTATGGGTAGTAGGTAGCAGTCAGTGTAAGAGCTGGGAAATGTTGATGAGTTTCATTTCAACTTAAACATAGTATTAGAGTAGAATGCACTTATTCAATATCAAACTTTCTTTTACTGTAATGACTTACGTAATCACCAAGTAGACATGACATGGCGTTTCGTTTGTTGGGAATGTTGTCCTTATGTCAATGTCGTCCTATATTTGAAGTTGGGTTGAATTAATGGGGGAAAATGCGATAGTGATTATTAGTTATGTTTATCGAAATGCGGACTTTGATTGACTAGTTTCAGTTGTGCATGCTTGGTTTTTCCGAACTGAAACTGAATGTGCAGTAAAAATTTTAGTTAAACTCAGGGAAGGTTGTTGCTGTTGGCCCTGGAACTCATGACAGAGAAGGGAATCTTATTCCAGTGAGTGTTAAAGAAGGAGACACCGTCTTGTTGCCCGAGTATGGTGGAACTCAAGTGTACTATTAAGTGTTATATATATATATATATATATATATATATCCTAAATGATGCGTTACTTATTAATATATCCAATGACTTTGCGGGTATATAGTCGTTGACATTTAAGTTCAATAAATTTGTAGTTTGTGTATAGTATTATTATTTTGTTGCCCAACCGTTGCTTTTTCTATTTACTAATTGCTTGAAGAGGAGAAGGTATGTGGGCTGTCATTTCATGGCCTACCTTGATCTTCAACAAGATTTCCAAATATTTCAAGGCATACTCTCTTTGAACCAGAAAATTGTAATATATAAGATTCATTTAATGCCGCCCAACTGTGGAGAATTATTTTTTCCCTTACGTCGCCTTATCTCCTGATTTTATACTTTAGTCTTGTCAAGTTTCAACGAGGATGCAAAAGAAGAGCCGTTTATTCCGTCATCTAGAATTTTTCAAAGTGAAGTAACAAAACAAGGAAATCATTCGAAAATCCTGAAATGCGATTCTAAATTTTTCATCAAAAGCAAAGGTTTGAGATGCTCATATAAAAAATACCACCACCATCATAATGGAATACGCGTGTTTTCATATTATTAAGTCAAAGAAAAAATCTTACGGCAAGTCTATATTATCTTGCTTTTATGGCTGCTGATAGGATACTGGAAAGAGATAGGATTAGGACGAACCCCATATTTGCTTATGCCTCTATCTCAAGCCACGTTGAATTTATTAAAAATATGTTCTTTTATAACCAAAAACAAAAAGAGAAAAAACCTGTCATTGTTTCAATCCAACATGATATGAAAATTTCCTTTCAGATTTGAGCTTCTTCAGTTTGCATCAATATCCCCACCAAAACGGATTGTGGTTGCCATTTTTTGTATGCTCGGCATACTTAATTGGATGCTATTACCAACAATTGAATTGATTTGCGCTTCATCTTATTGATAATATGTGGTTCATGTTTATTCCAACAACAAATATATTAAGGATAATATTTATTAATAACAATAAGATAGATTATTGCGGTGGATATTCCTCTACTTATCAGCGCTGCCACTTATTGAATGAGTGTGACGTGTATGTGCAAGTTAACATATGTAATTCAATAATTCTAAGAAAAAAAATACTAACGAAACCAGACGAGAACGTTATCTATTCTATTTTATTAAGGTTCATGCCTTTGTTTAAACTGTCAATTTTGAATTATTAAAAATATTAAATATATCGTGAAACCACCTTAAAACAATTATTGACCCACATTTTGATTGACCAAAAAACAGTCGCATGAAAGATAAAACTACAGCAAGTTGATTTATTTAAAATGAATAATAAAGAATAAACTATTGAAAACCACCCACTAATTTCATATATCATCTCACATGATTTGAGTCATGAGTGTGCTCCCATTGCTAGTATATTGGATCGATTTGGGAAGAGATAAGATATTGTATTGAAAGTCATGACAAGTTGTATCGCTCAATTAATATAATGACTTGAGCTGGATTTACCATTTTCCTCATTTTCCTTAATATTAAATGTAATTTTATTGGGGCCTGAACACTAGTTAAAAATATAATCAGGACCTGACATGTAATTAACCCTTAATATAATGACTTTAGCTGGATTTACCCATTTTCCTCATTTTCCTTAATGATGGTCCTTTATTATTACTATTACGTACGGAAAAGTCACGTCGAGAAAATATTTATGCGAATTGATGGCCATTAAATGATAAAATATTTGTCCTTTGCTAAAAATAAAAAATGAATAACAATATAACAAAAACACAGACATTATTATTAAACTAAACCTCAAAGTATTGTTAGTCCTCTTTAATTGGCTTTCTCATAAGCAATTAATGCTTAGTCGTTATATGTAGATATATTCACGTCATTTGTGTCGTGCATTTTACTCTATCAATTATCGAGTAGGTTTGATTGGGTGAATGTATATTTTCCTATTTCGAAATTGTGCCATCTATTGAGTTTCTGAAAAATGTTAAATCGTAGTAGTAGAATTTTTAAATAAACAAAGAATAAAACAAGAGGAAATAAAATATAGGAACGCGTAATAGAATGGGTTCCGCGTGTCCTAGCATCTGAATATCGAGTGAAATTCAGATGGGCACAAAATCGGGTCGCCGAGTTTCCCGAAACCCATAAGTTCCTGATTTTAAGTTTGTTACACCAATATTAAATTTTAATTATTTCATAAGTATGTTTTTCTATTGCTGGAATTATAAGATATTGTTGTCGATATAATTATATAATATACTCAGTCAGATAAAACAATCGAGATAAATGGAGACAAAAGAATTTTTTTTCTATACGTTTATAATGGCAAGAAAAAATACATTCTTGTTCCTCTCTATTATTTTTTATTAGAAAATCCTAAGGGATAAAAAAGAATCTCACACTCCAACTACTAGCCTAGCAAAAGTCATCTCTCTCTCTCTCTCGCTCACTCTCTCTCTCTCTCTCTGTGTGTGTGTGTGTGTGTAAGTGGGGCGCATGGGTAATTTGACAACAAAAATGGTTGAACCTTCCCTGAACCATCTTTTCTTTAAGCACACATAATATACTGTATACATACACACACGCACCAAAACCAATGTGTTGAGATTGTCTTTCTTCTTCTAGATGCAAACCTCCGTTCTTGACTATTGATGTATTCTTCTCTAAATTTCAGTCAATTTCTTGCATAAACCGCCTTTACCTTACTTTTGGTTACCGTCCTTTTCAGATTGTTTCCTTTTCCTCTGCTCTGTGTTTTTAATCAAAGACTTAGTTGCTGAAATAAGCTATAGCTCAGCTGGGATTGCTGATTCTCTTTTCCAGCCCTCTTCAAGAGGAGTGTTCTTCTCCTGCTTCTTCTTCAACTAGCTTTTACGTCAATTTCTACGGAATCCTTTGTTTTTTCTGTAATCTCTTTAATATATAAATAAAGAAATCCTGTAAAAGAAGAGCCCAGTTCTGTTTAAAACCTGTTCTTATCCATCCCTCGATTGGTATCGTCATCAACACACATCATCATTATCTCTTCCCTGTTAGCCCATCAATTTTGTTTAGTCGGATATTACGGGAAAAAAAAAGGAGTTTCTGTTGAACCAAAAAAAAAAAAAGAGTTGATTATTTTTAGGTACAATCGAGATCAGATTTTTGATAATAAATCAGAGCTTCGATCTTTGGTGATCCGGTTTTTTATTAGACTTCCATCTAATTAAAGACCTCTTTTTTATTTTTCATTGAGCCTTGTTTCCCACCATGGCCATTCCACCATCGAGTTTTGACAAATGGAGGGACTATTTCAGGAGCATAAACACAGACATATTCAACATCATTGAGCATGCAATCATGGTTGCTGCAAAGGATTACCCTTACGATTTCAAGCTGAAAAGGGATAGAATAACCGAGGTTTTGTTTGCTTGCAAAATGACCAAGTGCGTTGGTTGTGACAATATTGAATTAGCTGTTCCAAATCGAGACGATGACGATGACGATGATGATTCTGATTTGAAAAGGATGAATGATGAGTTTAACAAGAGTGGTTATGGTGTTGGGAGTAAAGACACAAAAGAGAGTAAGGTTAGCGATGGCATCAATAAACCCAGTAGTGGTGGTGATGCCGATGATGATGATGATGATGTTGATCATCAAGAGCTGCCTCAGATGGTTGAGAACCATCTTATTGTGTGCAGTTATGGAGATGCAGAAGCTTTGACTGATGAGATCGAGGAAGAATCCCAGTTATTTGATGAGGTTTTGAGGATCAAAGGGATCATTGATAAAAGAGCAGAAGTGGTAAACTCATCTTTCTTTCTTTCTTGGTTGTGTTCTTAGAATTATACGGTTCATTTAGTCTGGATGTTGGCTTGTCTATTACAATCTTTTATACTGTTCACAGATCAATGCTGCTAATGATTTCTCTTTGATTTGTGCAGTCTAGTGAAGTGCTGCTTCATTCTCTCAGAAGGCTTCAGCATATTCATTTATCTGTGGAGACTCTCAGGGTTCGAATTTTTACCTTTCATCAGTGTGATTCTTCAAAACATTCTTTCTCGTAACAGTCTCATTTGAATTCTTCAGGCCACAAAGATTGGAAAATCCGTCCGTGCTTTGAGGAAGCACAGGTCAAAAGATATCCAGAATCTATCTAAAACATTAATCGAGTATGGATTTTCACCTCAATAAGTCTGTATTTCATGTAGTAACTTGAGTCTGCAGTGATGCATACATTCATCAATTGCAGGGCTTGGATGGTCAAGGTTGATGACTGGGTTAGAACCACGTCAGCCATTGCAGGTTAGTTTTTTCTTATTACGACAATCCCGAATAATGGAATCTTAATTCGTCGCTGATTAATTTTAAAACCATTTTTTAACGTGCAGAAGCAGAATCTAGGTCAGTGCAGAAAACACCAGTCGGTGAAGAAGAGGAAGCAGGATTGCCTTCACCACCACTCGATGAAGCAGCTTTTTTTGCTACACCTAATTCAATGGAGCTTTCACAGGTGTGCACTGACTGTACTATCTTTTTCCTTGAAAATAATGACGAGTTCTTTTTATTGTTACTGTAAACTGACGTTTAATCTGCCAACTCTGTGTGGATTCGTGGAGTTCTTTGACGGGATGGATGATGATCTGAGTGAGTAAAAACACTCATGCTTTGCTTCTATTCTTGTTTTCTCTCGCGGCCTCTTTGTCTCTCTGGTTTCCTTGTGCTCGAATTTCCCAGTAAAGAGCGAAGCGTTGTTTTTCAGATTTTCAAAATTGTGGGGAATTCGAAGAACGCGGCACAAAGCCGGTTCAACAGAAACCAATCGAGACAAGAACTGAGCCAAAGAGAAATCAAGAAAAGAAGCAAACTCCTATTTCTAAACCAGACAACATTCGACAACAGCCTCCCAGTGGGGGCGAATCGAGCTTGAGGACGCAATACCCTGCTTTGAAACCTAAGAACGACGATGACATTGACGTTGTACGAAAAACCATGCCTCCTCATAGAGAGGTGAGTAAGAGTAATTTGTCTTGTATTGTAATGACAAACAAGAAAATCTTTGATGTTCATATCTATCTATCTATCTCACTGGCGTGCGATGATTCTTTGTACCATAGCAGAGGTTGAAAGACAGCAATGAGGAGGCTTCGGTACGGAACAAACTAGAGGTTTCCAAGAGGAAGCTTTACGAGCGATATCAAGAAGCAGAAAGAGGTTGGTTTCCAATTTTTAACTGAACTAAAACTCGGAAGACAAGTTCATTACATTATTATATTCTTTGTACAGCCAAGAAGCAGAGAACGGTTCAAGTTGTTGAGTTGCGCGATCTTCCCAAGCAATGTCAAAGGAACCAACACGCCAAGCCCGTTGTCGGTAGGCTTCGTGCAAATGGACGCCGTTAGAATAATAGTAATTGGCTCTCATATAGGTTTTTTTTATGTAATATATGTACTACATACACTCCAAGACGATAAATACTTCAAAAGCGAAGTTATCGCCAGATTGGAGAGAGAGGCTTTTACGCTTGCCGTCTTATTACAGCAAACAACATGTATTCAAGCTCGACCATTGACCGTCGTTTCATTCAACACAAAATTCTTGGTAGTCCATGAATCCTAAGGTTAGATCAAATGAATTAGGTATCGGATGATATGGTAAAGAAAAATAATAATGGAAAATAAAAACGAATGAAAAGGAGTATTTCCATGTGGAAATATTATCATCATCGTTATCAGATTTAAGTAATGGTGGGATGCATAGTATCTCCATCGAAAGAACAAAGTTGGCTATAAACAGTTCGTTCTGATACATAGATCGTGCTGTTATATACCATTTTAAAGTTAAAATAATATTTATTCAGTTTGGAAAATTTTGTATGAGAAGGAAATGTGTATTCGTGAATTTTTCAATGAATGGGGAATGTAATAAAATATAACAAACCGGCCATAGTATTTGACCACCGCGTCGCAAATAATTCCCTTACTGTTTGCATCTTTGAATAATTTAAAAGTTTGCCTTCCCTTTGACTCGATTTTTTAAGGCATTAATGAAGTTTGAATATTTCCAAGAGAATGGTGTATAATACATGAAAACCATAGCCCATAGAATATCAGCCGTCGGTCAATGACGACTTTTCAAACTTGCCATTTAAGTCAGAGCCATGCAAATGCACAAGTGTCTACATATGTTTTGAAATCTTAATAGAGTACATGGATGGCCTGCTTGGACGAAGGTTGGGCCGAAATTTGTTATGTTACGTGGCCCATTCACAGAAAGTACGTTCCAATTGTTAAAATTCAGTTTCGTCGAACTATTACCGCAGGGCAGCAAGTTAAATCTCAACACAAGTTCAAAGAATTAATTTCAACATTATATCTTTCTCCCAGCAAAAGTAATCGATGATAATATTAAGCTGTCAACCAACGATGTAATTTTGAAACACACGGAGTATATAGAGAGACTCCAACATTTAGGATCGACAGATAGTAAGCTGTCAACGATGATAATTCTGAGACTGAGTAATCGAAACTTGAAAGGCTGCTTCTTTGTAAAAGGGTGCCTGCAATGCATCAGTAAAACTTAATCAGCAAAAGCTTGTTAATTAATTGGTGAGACTTTGATTGTTGGTACTTTGACCATCACACAAATATACTTGAATAACGACAACATGGAGCACGTACAATCAATAGGTTGCTTATCTTGTCTGAAAAAACCCACGTCTTA
This sequence comes from Craterostigma plantagineum, assembly GCA_027422505.1. Lineage (NCBI taxonomy): Eukaryota > Viridiplantae > Streptophyta > Magnoliopsida > Lamiales > Linderniaceae > Craterostigma > Craterostigma plantagineum. The sequence continues at coordinate 2,166,763 of JAPQWV010000097.1, read as the reverse complement.
GTTGATCATACGATTGCGAATACATCATGTATTAGATTTAGACATAGTACGGGCTCCACTCCACCTGTAGTTTAAGGGTGGGACGGAAACCCACTGAACTTATCTTAAGTCAAGCAAGCGCAAGTACATTGGGCTGAGGCCCAGATCGATCCGCATATTGGGCTTTGATTATTTTGTCCAAGTCACAAATATATTACAAGACGTGCATGCGTATTGGCGTTATTTTAAGTATTAAAAATTGATACCCACTAATCTATAGTATTAAATGCGATTAACTAACATAAAAACTTCGTAATTGTGAAGAGTCATCAAATAGTAATTTGCACGGAAATAGGAACAAAGCCGGTGAGAAACGAAATCGAATTATTAACCAAAAACCGTATACAATAATCAATCAATTCCTCATATCGCATCCCACTACCTTCCAGGATTGAGTGACTAATCAAGCTTGTTATATTCTTTATCTAAAGACTAACTAGCCTTTTTCTAAAAAATGTATACATACATACACACGTACGTACCAAATATAGGTCGAAGATGAGAGTGCATGCACATAGACACGAGACATTTTTTGTCAAAACGAGTTATCTTTAAACATCTTGTAAAAACAATCATCTTAGGACCCTTTATGACACTTAGCTACAAGCTCTAAATAAAATTTGGATTGTATATCAAATTGACTTGGTGCAACGTGTCACTAACATTCCCCGTTGATCGGACAGGTACACGACAAATCGGAATTTATCCAATTTGATCGTAAAATACCCACTATACCCTCCCACAGGACAAGTAGAAGAGTAGCTTATAAAAACTAGTCTCTCAACATAAACAAGTGTCATCACTCGGATTCAGAACATAAATCTCTCCTCTGTTTGAATCCCATAATAACAGTAACTATAAAATGGAAGGAAAGGGATCATCATCATCATCATCATCTCCTAGGTCGTCGTCATGCCTGGGAAGTTGCTTGGAGGAATCAAAAGCTTACGTAGCGATGATATGCCTGCAATTTGGGTATGCTGGGATGAATATAATGAGTAAAGCGTCACTCAACAGAGGATTCAGCCACCATGTTCTCGTCGTTTACAGACACGCTTTTGCCACTGCAGTGATAGCGCCATTAGCACTCCTACTTGAAAGGTGTGACTGCTTGCATATGCTTCTTTTTAATTTGTTCCTACGCATGACTGTTTTCCTAATATCTTTTGCTGCTCTGCTACAGAAGAAACAGGCCAAGGATCACATTTCGAATCTTCATGCAGATGTTTGTATTGGGACTCGTTGGGTGAGTGAGACTACTAACTTTCTACACATATATAAATTAGGTGTGTGTGTGTGTGTGCCATCCATGCTAATATTCATACAAGATAAACTCACTATATATCACATGTCTTATTGGTACGTCAGGCCCGTGATTGATCAGAACTTTTACTATGCTGGACTTAAATATACATCACCATCATTCTCATGTGCCATTAGCAACACTCTCCCTGCAATGACATTTGTCCTGGCGGTCTTATGCAGGTATTCAAAAATGAATACACATATAATGATAAAATTACATAGAAGATCGTGATTTGACAGGATGGAGAAATTTAACATAAAGAAGATAAGATGCCAAGCAAAGGTGGCGGGAACTATAGTAGCAGTAGGTGGTGCGACGCTCATGGCGCTATACAAAGGACAAGTGATCGAAATGCAACTATGGTCTCATCCTAATACTAATAAAACCTACTATGATAATAATGTTCCTTCAACAGCGAACGCTTACAAAGATTGGTTAAAGGGCTCTCTTTTCCTCCTCGTTGCTACCTTTGCTTGGGCTTCTTTCTTCATCATTCAGGTGGTTTATACATAAAACATAATCTGTATTATGTATGCGCATACGTATACATCATACACATGTATGTCTCTTTAAATTAACAGTTCTTTCTTTCTGTATTGAAGGCTATTACGTTGAGGAACTACAGAGCACAACTTTCACTGACATCGATGGTGTGTTTCTTGGGAACGCTACAATCCACTGCTGTGACTTTGGTGTTGGAGCGTAGTAAGCCGAGTGCTTGGAAAATTGGGCTGGACATTAATCTCTTAGCCGCTGCCTATGCTGTTAAGATGATCCGCTGCTATATCAATTCATTCATTTTCCTTTTCTATTTATCTAAAAAAAAAGAGTAAAACGAATTGCAGGGTATTATTACATCAAGTATGGCATACTATGTTCAAGGTCTCGTGATGCAGCAAAGAGGACCAGTGTTTGTGACTGCCTTCAGTCCACTGACGATGATCATAGTAGCAATCTTGGGTTCGTTTATCTTGGCAGAGAAAATATATCTTGGAGGGTATTGTAATAATATAGACAGTCTAATATTTATTGGACACTAACTAGTGAGATTTATTCTTCTCTTGACTGACTGATGATTATTCTCAGGGTTGTCGGAGCTTTGCTAGTTTGTGCTGGATTATACGCAGTCTTATGGGGAAAACTCAAAGATTCTCAAGAGAAGGTTGTTGAAGAGCAGTCAGAAAGGGATAATCAGTTTGTGATCATGAACATCATAGATAACGATAAAGGCATTGAAGTCGATGTACTTAACGTAAATGAAACAAAGAACAAGTATTATTATGTCCCACCTATGGTTATTAGTGCTTCTTCAAAACCAGGAATACCCAGGTAGATAGATAGATAGCTAGTTTGTATTGTTCTTACACTATTATATCATGCTCTCCTCCTTCAAATACAATGAAAACAAACTTTTAAGTGGACGGATGCGGAGAATGCTACTTCTTCCAACCTCATTCAATAGATACAATCAACACAGTTCCTCACCAAACCTCAAAAGCCAAAAAAGATCAAACCTTTTACATGATGATCTCGTCGAAGAAAAACAGAGAAGCAGTCGATGATAAGAGGCCTCAATGTTCAAAAGGCCAGTTGGAGTACTGTGCGTATTGATGATCTTCTTCATGATACGGAGCTGGCATTGGTTCAGCCCTTCCCGCGACGGTTAGAGCTCGAAAAACTCGATTTAAAAGGCCACAAAAAAGACCACCTCCTTCGTCTATCACCATTACTTGTCCTTCGATTTCGTTCCCTCGAGCTGTTCTGCTTCTGCTGATCAGGAATCACTTGCCTGCAAACAGGGCAAGAGCTCCTCTGTTCTAGCCAAGGCTCTATACAATCTGAGTGGTAAAAATGCTTACACGGGAGCTTTCTCACTCGAGAGCTCAATTCAAATCTCTCTTTACAAACAGCACAAGTTAGCTCCGCTCGAACATGGCTCCTTCCAATCTTAACCGTGGGCAAGGCTTCGATCAACGATCTCGAAGCTGGTGGAGGCACATTTTGGTGATCGTCATGATTGACGTGTTGGAAAAATTCTTCGACCCCAGGCCCTATAAAGTAATCCCCTCCATTCTCTGATCTGAAACCAAGAGCCTCGTTCATAAGCTCAACGATCCCACCGTTTCCAGGTAATCTCACAGGCATGTCTCCGCTGAAAACGAGGAATGAGCTCCATGAATTACCATTATTATTATTGTTGTTGCCATTGGTCTCATCTGATGATATCCCCCTCATGTTGCCTCCGCGGGCAGATATTTGCTGTCTGAGAAAACTAGTGACAGCTTCCATGAACCTCGGCCTTTGGCTGCTGTTTTCGGATGTGTTGTTCGAGGTTATTGCGTCCTCGACTTCTTGAATGAAACCTCCATCGCAATTTGGGCATGTCGATGTTGGTCTTGGAAGAGACAGAGGTTCTCTGCAGCTATAACACCAGTGGGTACACCTGTCACTCGACATTCTTTTCTAAGCTTCTTTCGGTTTTACACCTCTACAAGGATCTTGGATATTGGATTCAGACCTGTTACTACAGATTAGAATCATTGTTAAGTATGAATTTCTTCAGAGAATAACTGATGACTGGTGAATCATGAGAAAATGTCAGCAAATGCAAATGACTAGATCGATTTAAGCATTTATTAGAAGCAGATAAGTGGTATTGATAAGAGGAACACTTCAGAAAGTATAACCCAGTATATTATCTAACACTACATACTGATAAATCAATCGCCTTTAATTGGAATAAATGCAACTCAATGAACAAAAATACAACGAACCCACTCAAAGAGAACACTAAAATATCAAAATGCAACAAAAAATCCTCCAACCATCATAAGATTCCAGTTACTATGTATCAACAAATAAAAAAGCCCACAACAAGAAATCTAAAACGAAGCAAGAATTACGGACACCTTCGATCCAGAGAAGAAGATCAAGGAAGACACTGCCTGACAAGAGTTTGCACAGCAGATCAGGGAATGCGAATGAGCTATTTAGAGGGGGCCAAAAAAAATGTTATTCGTTGAGATTTGTGTGGAACCAAAAAAGCTGGTTAGAGCACATGCTATGACATGGTTGTTGTACTGTGTGTGTTTATTTTATTTATTAGTAAAATAACAGATTTTGAGTGATCATAATGAGTGTGAGTGCTTCCTTTTATCCGCCATTATTGTTTTGTTGGCTTTGCTTGGCTGGCGAGGATGAACGGTTGGGCTCCACGTGGTTCTTATTATCTATATATTCATGGGCTGAATTCCGTTATTACTTCGAATTGGGCTTATAATGGGCCACACAGCTAACATTTTGGGCTTCTCATTGAAAAAAGAAGAATAAAGGGCAAGGCGCAGCTCTAAATAAAAAAGTAATTACTTTTAGAATCTTCTCATCCCGATGATATAAATATATACTAATAATTAAATTTTCATTTATTTTCTAGCCAAGCCAAATGTGTCACTCGTGCTAACATCATACATATACTACTACCTTTGTTTGAAAAGAGAAGACAATCCCAATATAAAGTGATCTAGAGGATAACAAAAGAACAAGATTGTGCTAAGTTCTTTTTTAACTTTATACTTTTCTTGATCTTAAAGCATCCTCCACAACCTCCAATCCATGCTGATTTGCTTTATGTTGCAAGTTAATTTACTTTCGGACCTTTAATATTTTTTATTTGAATACTTATCTCCATGCATCAATCGTCCTTGAATATCTTATAAATTAATGTCATACGCACGCACAATCACTCATACATAAACATGATTGTAATTTTTTCATTTTTCTGTTCTAACAGTTATAATTCGAGAGGATAATTATTATGGCCTACCACGGGAGCCAGCCATGGCGAATATAAATTATGAATCGATAATTACAATTGCCTTTAAACCTAATAATTAAGCGTTACGCACGTGTGGATACTTGCCATGACATATTATTAGTTATCATATCTATTCTAATTATGTTGTTTTATATGCACTAGTGAACCAAATGCATCATCACATCCCCGCAACAGTATGTATTTTCTCTCAACTAAATCAAACTATTGCCCATATTATAAAATGCACTGCAACGCAATAATCAAAGAGACGGGCTATCTCTAGTAATTCGATGAAGAGGACATTTCCGTCTTTTACCACAACCTTCCTCTGGCACCATCGCAAGGCTAATCTCCATCGATACGCATGGCTTACGTCCGTATGATGTCATTCCAATTCTACAATGCCGTCATCGTATAGCGCCATGATATTCTAATTTTGAATTGTTTTAACGCCCTTCTAGAAACGCGAGGCTTTGGATCTATCCCTTTCCTCTCTCCTTCTCTCTCTCTCACATGATTTAATCCCAATCACATCGCAATCTATTTCCTTTTTCTTTTCTGAAATTGTGTATTTGTCTTGTTCGATAATATGAACAAAAATAGAATTAATATTTTACCTTCATTTCTGTTTCTTTTTAGAGAGACGACTGATAATCACATAGTATGAACATTTTGTATGTAATGTGGGAGGAAAAAAAAAACAACGGTGCAACACCCACGGCCTTAAAAGGTAATTTAATTCATCTTAATCTTGAAAAAGATTCTTTGGGCCCCACACGGAAAACAACTGGATGATAAGTAATGGGACACCACATGCGTCCGATTGATATATTATTACGTCACATTATATTTGATTCCATAATGTTCATTAACCTATGGTGATTTTCCTAGAGCTGCAATTTTCAAAAAGCGCCATAGACATATGATATCATGTATCGAGTGAGAATATAACACGATAAATGTGATAGTTGTTATTACATTACATACATATGAACATCTCTCGTCCGAAAACGAGAGAAATATTTATTGCTGCTAATAAAAAAAAAAATTGCAATAACTTTTTGAGGAAAACAAGACAAGATTTTATTTCGACCTCAGTATAATTGTTACCACGCAAATGACGGAGTGAGACTGACTATAGGTAGTCAATTGAGTCAACAGTTGGCTACTAACCAGAGTTACCCTGACCACTGTTCCGTACGCCTCGATCTTAACCCCACGCTTACGCGGTTTTCTTTATTACTTCCCCTTCCCTTTCCTTTCCCCCTATTTATATTCTTCCTTCCCCATGTATTACCAATATGTTCTTAACCCTATCTATACTCTCTACATACACAGTGTCATCTGATCTTCTCCAATACGCATGGGTTCTTCAGACAACCTAATGACCATGATAGAACAACCATGGTCCTTCCGTACAACGTTTTCAGACTCTTGGGGTAATGTTTCAGACACCTTCCTAACCAAAGAAACCGAAGCTCTAACCCAAGCCCTACACAGAACCATCTCTGAGGACTCGCCGCTCTCACATGATGAGAGCGACAACAACTTCCTCTTGCCCTTGGAAACCTTCGACTCCGATACTTCATTCCTTGCTCCGGCCGACAGCGAGGGCCGCGCGTCGTCGGGGAAGAAAAGGAAGACGGCGGAGGGTCCCGCGGTTGGGAGGACCACGAAGAAAAGGAAAACGCGAGCTTCGAAGCGCCAAACGACGACGTTCATCGCCGCCGATCCCGCTAATTTCAGGGAGATGGTGCAGCAGGTGACCGGCGTGAGGTTCGGTGTCGGCGGAGGCTTGGGCGCCGGTGAATTAGCGTCGATGATGAGGCCCGAGCCTCAAATGGGAGGGTTGTTGCCGGCCAATTTTTTTCTGGGCGGTTCAGTCGTGTCTACTCCGGCGGCGACGGTCGTACAGCCGAGGCAGGCGCAGGCTGGGGTTGACTTCGACTCGCTTTGTAGCTTCCCTACGCTTGAGTCGTCCAAGGTTCAGTTTTTTTAGGACTTAGTTGTGATCTCTGTTGCATCAGTAGAATTGGGAAGGAAATCATTGTTAATAGTTTCGACTTTGGTTGGGTTCAGCTGCCTTGCACTAATGGAACTCTTTGTTTCTGCTAAATTAACTTTTCCTAATTCCTTCTAGGAAATATTTTTTTATTTACTATTATTACAGTCCATAAACTGATAGGTTTGGCGCAATATCGATCTTCTATATGGTTAGATCAGAACAAGCTAATCAACCAACTGTCCATTAATTTGCTGGTCCATAATTAGTTCAATGACGAAAGTAGTTCTTGAAGGCATGAAAATTGATACTGACTAACGTAGGTGGTCTTAAAACCCTGGAAATTATGGAGTGTGATAGTTATTGTATACTGTATAGTTATATATGTATTAATTGCAAAACTTGCTGACAAAGCCAGTTGCAGTTTTTTTTTTCATTTTATATTTGGTGGATATTATGGTGCTTGATAGTTGACTAAGTCAACTTCAATTCAAGAATAATTGGACCGTGCTCGCCTAACCAAGTATGTATAATATGCCACACCTTGATTAACTGCGTTTTTTAATATTGCTGATTTCAATCTCGCATATATTGTTTTTCAGTTTTTTTTTTTTATTATGAATTGAAAACCCATATATCGAACCATACACATGAAAAAAAAAAATAGCATTGGGTCATGGTGGAATCTGAGCCAGATCGTTGAAGATGGCATCATTCTCTGACCACATAGGAAAACTCAATAATTAATACAAACATTTATGCCCCCAGTGAAGTATCATCGTAAGTCAAATTTTAATCAATTCAAATACTCAGTCTTATTAAACTTATTAAGATAATAAATAACGCTTCACAAGCTTCGCTGAGTTCGAAGTATGTAATGTAGAGGTAGGACAAGGACAAAAAATCTCGAGACCCAAGTCAACCAAACACCGTCTGTCTCCTCACATTGCATGTTGTATATTGTATTTGATTTCTGATAATACTTTTGACTTTGGGCAAGCATCGTGGACAGCATCTATTATTAATTAATTGCATTGGTTTGATATATTTATATATTTTAACTAATATACACGACGATGATCATCATGCATGGTGTTCGAGGCAAGGTCGACATCGACGGTGTAGTATTGTCGCAGATTATCCGACGGTTGCTGTCTTATGTTGACTATTTATTAATCAGCGTTTGAATTGAAGGAAAAATGTGAACGATTGTCTCTTTCACGTAGTAGGAGTCCCCACCTGACTCAGAAAATTAATTTCCGCCAGCATTTTTACATACTTCCTTCCCCAACAATTAATATAATTTGACTTTGCCTTTTCAATTTTAAGATAATTCGAACAAAATTCAATCACATCATATTGAATTATCGATGTCATTAGTAGGCAATGAAGATGGTGGGATTGTAATAGATTAATATAAAATTGAATAATTTCTGGTGGGAATGTTACAATACAACAGTTTCAGTGGGGGCGGTTGTTGACCAGCAACAATCTGCGTGGCGTTTGACTTGTTCTAATCTAACTCATCAATGCTGCATTAATTTTTGCTGGACTATATTTAATTCATGCAATTGCGTACACGTTGTTTTCACACATAACTTTTTATTAGGAAATATATGTTTATATAATATTCGATCTCCAGAAAGTTTATTTATGTTTTTCATATATTTTTTCAGTATATTATATTTGTTTATATTGTTACTACCTCCGTCCCACTAATTTTATCACATTTTGCCATTTCGGGCGTCCCACTAATTTTATCACATTTCCTTATTTAGCAAAAAACTATCACAAACAATCAATATAATAAAATTAAATATTCTTAAAAGACGTGTCAAAATATACACTTTATTACCTTTTCATTGTACTATATTATTATAATAATACCACCTTAATATCCGTGTCCACCAACATATGTGATAAAAATAACGGGTCGGAGGTAGTATTAATTTAAGTCGAATCCGAACTTACTCATGTGCATTCCTACACTTATTATCATGCATTGGGAACTAGCGGTTAATGATGTTGAAGATATTGATTGATCCTTTTTGCAAATTAATGAGTTTGAGCTTGAGCTGAGACCCGTTTACTTTTTCTTTATTAAATGCTGTAAAGCGACTATACTAAATTAATAACATGTGATGGGAAATCGTAACTGCTCCCACGATAGATTGATAACAAAGTTAGCATAGACTGACTTGGTCTAAAGCAAAGTGCTTTCGTTCTTTCTTTTTTTTTTTCATCTATAAGTAGAATTAAGACCTATATAATTCAAATTTATTTTAGATTTCAGAGTCCCAATTGATCCATTGATCATCATCCACTAATATTTTAAGAATTAGATCACTATATTATGGAACAGCTGATTATCATAGTATGTTTCTGTGATTGGACAAAGTCGACTATAGCTCCATTGTTATCGGGAGCCTTTCACCATGTCGCCGTCTTCGTCGACTTTGAATAATTACGGCTACGGTCCTTATCACTGAGCCTAATTACAGTTGTGCCTCTTCAGTTTCCAAATTAGTTAGTAGTGTATGTCCATAACTACTTTTATGACCAAATACTCCTTCAGAATTAGTAATTTCCAACTAGAAGAGTTTTTGTTAACTGAAACTAAGTCAAAATCATATTCTATTTCATTATGAGAGGCATTATAATCTTAAAAATGGGAAGGGCCGTGAATACTCAAAGTCGTGATTTTTTAGGTGTGGATATTGTAAATAGTTCTATTTTGGTAAGTTTATACTATTTTCGCTTTTTTTTTTTTTTTTTTTTTCCCTGTTCATTCGGGCATTTGCGTCCCTCATCCAACCGGGGAACGATTATTTAGCTGCTAGGGTAAGATCTAACATCGAAATAACTCGAATTAGGCGATAAACTAGAGCTCCCACTTCGTTTTATCTGTGCAAATTCGACATATCAAAGCGTTGTAAATTCCAAATTGAGGTATCAATCGAGCTTTATTTATTCGCGAGCATTTTATCATACGAATTATTTAATAGTGGAATGCAATGTTGGATTGTTTTTTTGTATGGTGATATGCAATTTATGTTCTCTGTGATTACAAAGTTCTGGAGAATGTAGAATATGAAGATATTGATCACCTAAGTAATGTTGATGTGTTCATTTGGGATTGGTAAGTATGTCAAATGACGAAATTTTGCATTATCCTGCTGGTTGTTGCAATTCTCCCTCGTGTTAAAGGTTGCTTTATTGCATTCATTTTCCACTATAACATTGGCATTATTTGGTTCTCGACGAATACGATATCATCTTCCTTTTGACCTTTTATATGATTGTTTATAGTTGCTAATTGTCATGATTGAGTTTTTTCGTGTGCTCTTCATTGGTAGCCCTTGGGAGATGTTGAAATTGGAGTTTAATAGCTATGTGGCTTCATTCGTGTAGTTTGGTTTCATCAGAGACTTGATTGTACATTTTTCAACTGGTTGTATTTGATCCGATATTGGATGATAGAGATCATTATCCTCGTATGAAAATCAATCAAGTGAACTTGTTTGACCCTAACCCCCAAAGTGATGAAATATTAGCTGCTGTTACAGTTGGTTTGCCATGTTTTCTCCTCCATTTGTTTCGGGTCTCCTCATCCTCAGTATGATAATATTTGCAATGGCTTTTCTAATTCTTATTTGAAGGCATCATCTGACTTTGAAGTTCAATGGCTGGTCCAAGAATTGCTCATGCCACTTTGAAAGGACCAAGTGTGGTGAAGGAGATACTTATAGGGATTGCTCTTGGCTTTGCTGCAGGTGGTTTATGGAAGATGCACCACTGGAACGAGCAGCGTAAAACTAGGGCATTCTACGACTTACTTGATAAGGGTGAAGTTACCGTCGTTGCTGGAGAGGTCGAGTAAGAGCTCATTTTGTTTCTTTTGATGGCAATAAGTTGTCTGAAACCTATCTTCGGACCGACAAGAAAACTCTTGCGATCACCACAAACTTATCATCTGTTTGGATCCGAGAGTTTCCTTCAGCAAGTATTATTCACTTGGTATTTGTAGAAGAAATAATTCATCGGCTTGTAAGAAACTAATATAGTTGCAAAGAACTATATAATATACTGTCAAAAGATTGTAGTTATGCATGTATTTTCCAGTCCCTCTAATCTGCTCTGCTAATTATGAAGCAAAACCAGCGGCTAAACATTATGGTCTGTCTGGTGATATTCTTCTTTCTTTCGTCAAGAAACTTATCTATTTTTCTTTTCATGTGTGACCGAACTATGTTTAAAGTTATTCTCACAAGAAGGGCAGCTTATTTAAGTTGAGTTGACCTTAATATTATTACCAACAAAAAATATCATTACTCCAGTAAGGTCTATCTATGGGATCATAGAGTAAAAGATGGGATTTTTAAAGCCAATTATGTAGTTAGTAAAATATGTTTGTGCAAGCGGCGAGCCAATCGACTCATCACCTACTACAGTACATACTAACTACTACATTGCGAATTTACCCAAATGCCCCTCAACGTGATCCTCCCTCCTCCTTCCTAACTTCCACCAAACATCCAATCCATCCATCTCTGTTACGACGAAGTGCAGTAGTAACATCATTTTTCTATTTCCAGATTAGATTGAACAGATCTAATAATAATCCAACCTCATGGCGATTTGGGAAACCGTGACGGAGACGATAAACAATTACACTGGGCTCTCCCCGACGGCCTTCTTCACGATACTCGCCCTCGCCGTTGTCACTTACAAAATCGTATCCGGCATGTTTGTCGCCGCCGACGACTACGCGGCGGTCAAGAGAGCCAACGAGTTTGTGCTCCGTGAGCCTGTGCAATTAGGCGACGTCACCGAGGAGGAGCTTAAGGCGTACGATGGCTCCGACCCAGAAAAGCCGTTGCTCATGGCCATTAAAGGCAACATATACGACGTCTCACGTTCCCGGTGAATTATTATTCTTCAATTTTAGTCCCCCCACCCCTTTCATTCCTTCCTCTTTTAAGTCCCGATTTAGGGTTCATCAGCTCGATACAGTAATCAAGTTTTGATTTTATTTTTTCCCATTATTGAAGAAGATTCTCGAATCTATTACACGTCTCCCAGGATGTTTTATGGGCCTGGTGGACCGTATGCTCTGTTCGCAGGTAGAGATGCAAGCAGAGCATTGGCTCTGATGTCGTTTGATCCTAACGATCTTACTGGGAACATCGAAGGTTTAAGCGATTCTGAGTTAGAGGCCTTGCAAGATTGGGAATATAAGTTCATGGAGAAGTACGTGAAGGTGGGGCAAATAGTTGTTACCAAGGAAGGAGATGATAACTCGCAAGGAAACATAGCTGCTGAGTGAAATGCAGAGAAAGAAGACCCATTTCCTAATAAATAAAGCCTTGTTGGTTGACTTCGAGCTTCAGCTCTTTTAATTTGTGCTTAGTTAATCCGCTAATTGTATGTTTGTATGTTAATGACTTGATGGATGAGATCTATTTGTTACATGAGTTTTTCTTCGTTCGAGGCCTTGTCGAGTTGGTAGCTCAATTTTAGCACTTTTTCCTTTGGTTCAAACTGCTGCAAGCATCCTTCCCATCAATGAAGAAAAAGAAATGTTCACGGCTGTGGGCAAATTATAATGACTTAAATTTGAGGTTTCTTGAACTTCTACAATTTCGGTAGAAGTAGAACCTACCTGCGCAGCGAAAAAGCACAGGCCCAGTGTAGGAATGAGCGAGTTTTCATGAGCACCACGATTTTTCTAAAAATCCATTATCGCTGTTGGTAAAAGTAGCGGCTTTAGTTATTCTGTCTGCCTAAAGCCTCGCTCCCTCAAAATCAGCCTTTTCTTTTCCACCTAAACCCACATCAGTCGCTTAACTTTTGTTACGCGACAGTTCTTATTCTATCCTTTTCTCCTCCAATGGCCACCGCCATGTTGAAGGCACCACCAAGCTTCTGGGTACCCTCGGTTTACGTCAGAAGCACCTCGTCATCCACTCTCACCGGCGTGTGCCTTGCAAACAACAGATTTCGAGCCATGCGGTGTCGTATCAGTCGCCGAGGCTGCGATTACATGGTCCCCAAAGCTAAGCTGGGCCGAGGCTCCTTTGGGAAATTCTTAACTTTTGCAGCGGATGGAGATATTGCTGAGGCACAGACTGAGGCCCAGGAGAAAGAATCCGCTCAAGTATCTGAACTCGAAGCAGAGGTACTTTCTAATTGCTCCTTTTTTTTTAATTGTTTTTTATGCAGTTGAAGACTTTGTTTTTCTGTATACTATAACACATATGATGATGATGGTCTGTGATTGTATATATACTGTTCTTTTAATTGGGAGAAACTAGTTATGACTATTACTTTAGTTTCTCGATGGAGTTAATCTGAATTCGGCTGCTTTGATTCCTGTTAATAATGACTATGTATAACTAACTGATGATGTTGGAGGGTAGTATTTTTGCGGCAAAGAATGTAAGTACTTGTAAATAATCTAAGTGAGATTGAAATTCCTCATATTGATGAATGAACAGGAGAAGGACAGCAATGAAGATGCCGTTGATGCTGGTAATGGGAGTGATGGCGCAGCTGCTGAGGATACTACTACTTCTGTGGTTCTAGCTTCACTGATTGCTTACAAAGAGGCTTTAGCAAATGGGGACGAAGCGAAAATTTCTCAAGTAGAATCATTTCTAGTAAACGTTGAAGATGAAAAAAACAATCTTGAAAGAAAACTGGCCACTGTGTCTGAAGAACTGTCCTACGAAAGGGATCGAGTTCTTAGAGTTAGTGCTGATTTCGACAATTTCCGCAAGAGAACCGAGAGGGATAGGCTCTCGCTGGTAACAAATGCACAAGGAGAACTCGTGGAACGTTTATTGCCCGTTTTGGATAATTTTGAGAGAGCAAAAGCTCAAATCAAAGTTGAATCCGAAGGGGAGGAGAAGGTGAACAACAGTTATCAGAGCATATACAAGCAGTTTGTGGAGATCATGGGATCCCTAGGTGTAGTACCTGTGGAGACCGTTGGAAAACCTTTTGATCCCATGGTAAGATTCCAACGTCATTGTTAAATTATAACTTTCTGCTTACAGAGTAGCCTAAATTATGAGCTTGTGTGGCCATTCTAATCTCTGCTAGCTACAAACTGTCGAACATTTCAGTTTGTAAGTTGGGCTACCATTGTTGTCTGGCAATTAACTGGCTCAATGCAGGTAAGCTCCCGAGTTGGCTCAGAAGTCAGCCGTGTAATAAAACTACTCATTAGGAAGATGTATGGAGTTTGTTCAGGTTTCATGAAGACCTGGGCACGCTTCTAACCCTCAAACTGAATTTCATGAGTTGACCCACCGAGCCAACTCGGTGAATCTATTCAAGATAGTATGGGATCAATTTAGCTCATTTATTTATGAATTCTTTGCTTCTTGGTCTAGTGTATTTACTTGATATTTCTTGTTTATGCAATTCATTTTCTTGATTTCGCTTGATTAATCTGAGATTTTCCCATTAAAAGATGCATGAAGCCATAATGCGCGAAGATTCAGCAGAACACGAAGACGGTGTGATCATAGAAGAATACAGAAAGGGATTCATACTCGGCGAGAGACTTTTACGACCATCAATGGTGAAAGTATCGGCTGGGCCGGGACCCGCCAAACCAGAGACTGAAAACCCTTCAGAAGATCAAAAGGAAGCCATTGAAACAAGCACAGAAGAAGCAGAAGAAGCGAGCTCTGAAGCTGAACCAGCTAGTGAGTAATCTAGTTGGCTGATCTAATATACACTCAATTTTTTTATGTTGATCTATTGAGATATGAAGCTAGCTTCTTTCATGGTAGAAGAAAATAGATAATCTTGGAAGGATTGCTTTTTTCTAAAGGAGGGTATGAAGTTTTGCTCATTATTTTTTTCTCTTTTGCCTATTGAGAGTGTTGCAAATGGTGTTCCATATCTGAACCAGAGATTTCTTATTTTGTTCGTAAAGATTTGTTTTTTTTCTCCTTTAACGGCCAAATACACGTTGCTTATGCTGATGACTCCAATGATACTTTTTATTTTAGCCGCCCCATTAATTACTTCTTTGCGTGTTTCGAAATGATGAGCGAAGTCTGTGCTATGTATGTGGCCTTCGATGACCAACACAAAAGTATATTTATGAAGTGCGCAACGTCGTCATAGCATTATCTTCAACTCCACTTCCTATCTGTCTGAATTTAGGCAGAAAAAAAAAAAATAACGACGCAAGAAAGTTCTTACAGCATTTATCATCATACAACAAAATCTGAAAAAAAAAATAAAAAAGAGCAGCGTCCTTCGTGTAGGTGAGTTTGAATGTGTATATAACTATATCTGCGGTGCGTTAGTTTAAATGCAATCCCTGTTGTTTCTTTCTTTCTTTTCTATGAAATAATAATTCTTAGTTAACCGTGAAGTTGTATTTTCTTGAGGATTTTTCCTCTATCGATCTGTATTGTTTGTATAAACAAAAATACAGAGCTAAGATTTTTTTATCAGACTCAATTGCTTGATTGACTTTGCCTGCGTCGTATCATTTCTTCCTTTTTCTTTCAGTGTAAAAATACGTAACTATAAAGTCAACTCATCAACTTTTTAAGTATATTTTTCCAGATAGAAATTGTTCCTCATTTGTATATTTGGTTCTCATGATGATGAGATCAGTGTAAAAATCATCACAGAGAAATACTTGTTCACTAGCACACTTACTACACACACACTTGAAGCTAGAGCTGAGAGAGAGAGAGATGGATGACAATGGCCTGCTGCTGCATGAGAAGCTCCTCATCATCCCACAAACAAATCAACGAAAACAAGCCGATAATGATGATGATTTAAAGCTGAGAGTTTCCCAAGAATCAAAGAAGATATGGAGCATAGCATTACCAGGCATCATCGCTCGAGTCTCTTCCTTTGGAGCCATTATAGTTACTCAGTCCTTCATAGGCCACATTAGCTCCACAGATCTCGCCGGCTATGCGCTTGTCCAAACTCTCACAGTTCGTTTCGCCACTGGCATACTAGTAAGTAAGCTAATTCTATTTACAGCGATTCATTCTCAGAAAAGGAACTTTTTTTTCTTCTCCTTTTCCTTTCTCCTGATCTCTTCTTATTACAACAATACAACAACACAACAGATAGGAATGTCAAGCGCCACAGAAACTCTGTGCGGACAAGCATTTGGAGCGAGGCAGTATCACATGATGGGAATCTACTTGCAAAGATCGTGGATCGTCGACTTTCTGACACTAACCCTATTGCTCCCTCTCTTCATCTTCGGTTCCCTCGTCTTCAAGCTCCTCGGAGAAGAAGAAGACATCGCTGAGTCGGCGGGATACATCTCATGGTGGTTCGTGCCCATGATCTACAGCTTCGTCTTCGTTCTGACCATGCAAATGTACCTTCAGGCCCAGCAAAAGAACGGCGTGGTCGCATGGATTTCCGTCGCTCAGCTAGTGGTTCACGTCCCTTTGTCTTGGTCGTTCGTCAACTGTCTGAACTGGGGAGTCAACGGAGCGATGCTTGCGCTGTGCTTATCTTCTTGGCTGACCGTCTTTCTTGAATTTGGATATGTCGTGGGAGGCTGGTGCCCTCAGACATGGACGGGTTTCAGCGCAGCTGCTTTCAAGGATATATGGCCTGTAGTAAAGCTTTCGGTATCTTCAGGAATGATGGTTTGGTAAGAGTATTAGTTTTAACATAAAAGAGATATATATATATATATATATATATATATATATATATATATATATATATATATATATAACATCATACAAAACACACACAGCTTGGAATTGTGGTACAACTCCATCCTGGTTTTGCTGGCGGGATACATGAGTTCTGCAGCAGAGGTTGCCATATCTGCTTTCTCTATATGGTCAGTGAAATGACGACGACGACCACAAAGACATGGATTTTTTTTTATTTTTTTTTTTGTGTTGTGTTGTGAGGATTGACTGATGAAATACGCGCATTTTCTTGCAGCCTTAATACCAACGGCTGGGAGTTCATGATCTGCCTTGGATTTCTAGGCGCCGCTTGGTGAGTTGAGTATTAGCTTAGCTGCTGCTGCTGCTGCTATGAGATGATAACTTTGTGCAAATGATTATCTTATTTGGTTATTGTTATTTGCAGTGTGCGTATAGCGAATGAGCTCGGAAGAGGAGATGCGAAGGCAACCAAGTTTTCGATCAAAGTCCTAATTGGGACGTCGGCGGTGATAGGAGTGTTCTTTACGGGGCTCTGCCTTGTCTTTGGTCGGAGAATAGGTTACTTCTTCACCAACGATGTCCAAGTGGCCACTCAAGTCTCTCACCTATCTATTTTGCTCGCAATCTCGGTGTTGCTCAACAGTATATATCCAGTATTATCAGGTATATATATATATATGCGTATTTGATAACCTATCTCTGAACAATATTAGTATTATTTACGATGAATGAATGGCTACTATGGCTATGGTAGGAGTGGCTGTTGGAGCTGGTTGCAGGGAAGAGTTGCAATAATAAACCTCTTTTGCTTTTATGCGATTGGAATTCCCGTTGGGGCTGTTCTTGGTTATGTGGCCCATCTTCAAGTCCAGGTACTTTTATTACCAATTTAATTTAAAATAAGAACGAACGAACGAACTCATTAAGTCATTAATTGTTTAATTAATTTTAATTTTTATTACAACAACGACAACAACAGGGGATATGGATTGGTATGAACGTGGGAATCTTTGCGCAGACTGTTGCGCTGAGTTACATGGCGTGGAGTATGGATTGGGAGGAGCAAGTCAGCCTCGCCTCCCAACGCCTACGCCGTTTCTACCTCAAGTCAAACTCTGCTGCCGATCAAGATGACTACTTATTTTAATTTTTAATTTTGGTCCTTGCCTAAGCTTTTTCCTTTTTTATTTCTACTATAGTGGAGGAGTGTAAGATTGGTTGGTGACGCTGGTTAAAGTTAAAACCCCGAATAAATAAAAACATATTACTATAAATTATTATGATCCCTCTGCCTCTTTAATGTTTGAAATTAGTAATAAAAACTAATTGGGCTTACAAGGATTCAAACAATATAGTAGTTGGGCTTGTCATAGAGCAGCCCAGTTAGCCCATCGAGGCTGCTGTGAATTTCTTGACCAGCTGTGCTGAACAATAGTAGCGTTGCGAGCAGAATAGCAAACCAAAATCAGCTACAGATTTCCTTCCTCAGTTCGGGTAAATGCAATTTCTTTGCTTCTTTTTTCCTTCTCAGCTGCAATCATTTTCGTTCCTTCACTCTATACTACGTTTGAAAGTAAATCTTACTTAATTTCGTATAATTTTTGGTTTGCTGCAATATTGATGATGTTTTTACTGCGTCCGTTTTTGTCTTTGATTAGACCCATCCATGTGTGTTGAGAAAATAAATTCTATGTGGTTTCAGAAAGTTCTTAGAGAGGTATCAATATTCTAGTTAGCTGTACGTATGGGATGGATCGAATAATTTGTCAAATATTGTTACTTGTTTCATTGTGGTACTGCTGATCAAAGGACAATCGCTTGGTATTTGATTTGTTAAGATGTTGGTCTGGAAGTGGGCTGTATTACATTGTCTGTTGCTGAATATCAACAATAATTTGATCACATTCTCGTCGTACTTTTCTTGGTTTAGGTACTTGAGATAACAGCTACCATGAGTCAACTTCAAAGGCATAGGATATTGATGGTCTCGGATTTTTTCTACCCTAACTTTGGTGGTGTAGAGAATCACATCTATTATTTATCTCAATGCTTGATGAAACTCGGCCACAAGGTGAGTCAAGAACAGGATTATATGTCCTCTCGTCGCCAGTTAGTTTAATGCGAAGCTATGTTTATCCTTTCTGAGTACCAGGTGGTTGTTATGACCCATGCTTATGGAAATCGGTCTGGGGTGAGATACATGACTGGTGGATTGAAGGTTTACTATGTTCCTTGGAAGCCGTTTCTCATGCAAAATACACTGCCTACGTTTTACGGGACACTTCCTATTGTTAGAACTATTTTGATCCGAGAAAGGATATCATTAGTGCATGGCCATCAAGCCTTTTCAACTCTATGCCACGAAGCTATCATGCACGCGCGCACGATGGGGTATAGAGTTGTTTTTACCGATCATTCACTATATGGTTTTGCTGATGTTGGCAGCATTCACATGAACAAGGTCTTGCAATTCACTCTTGCTGATGTGAGCCAAGCCATATGTGTCTCTCACACGAGCAAGGAAAATACAGTTTTGAGATCTGGACTACCGCCGGAAAAGGTATTTGTAATCCCAAATGCTGTGGATACAGCAATGTTTAAGCCTGCTCAAGAACGCCTCAGCAGAAAGGAAATTGTTATAGTTGTCATAAGTAGGTTAGTGTATCGAAAAGGGGCAGACCTACTTGTTGAAGTCATCCCTGAAGTTTGTAGGTTGCATCCTAATGTGAGTTGTTTATTTCCCTCCGCTTACGCAATATTTTTGCAGATCCTGATGAAATACCCCCTGGCTTTGGTACAGGTAAGGTTCATCATTGGTGGAGATGGGCCAAAAAGAGTGCGGCTTGAAGAGATGAGGGAAAAACACTCTCTTCAAGATCGAGTTGATATGCTGGGCGCTGTTCTTCATGCTAAAGTACAGTCGGTTCTGGTGGCGGGACACATATTCTTGAACAGGTATACTCTACTATTCAATTGTAAAGCTGAAATGTTAGACCTTTTTGCATCTGTATGTTTGACGAAGTAGTTTCTTTGTCGTGTGCTCTGTCCGATTTTGTGATAGCTCCTTAACAGAAGCATTCTGTATAGCCATATTGGAAGCTGCTAGTTGTGGACTGCTGACAGTTAGTACCCGCGTTGGTGGTGTCCCAGAGGCACGGTCATGATATTTTTCCAATCACTCGTACTCAATATCAATTAGTAGGACTGAGATATCATTAAGAATATTTATGGGTTTTATTTAATTTCAAGCTAGGTTCTCCCAGATGATATGATTGTTCTTGCTGAGCCAGATCGATCCAGGTGACATGGTGCGAGCAATTACAAAAGCAATACACTTGCTTCCCTACATAGATCCACAAGCAATGCACAATCTTGTGAGTATCTCTGTTCTAATATCAGACTACGAACTCATTTTTGTTTCAGATTCTTGAAAATTAATTATCTTTGCAGGTAAAGAAACTATACAGTTGGCACGATGTTGCGGAAAGAACCAAGATTGTTTATGACCGCGCCTTGAAGTGCGCCAATCAGAATCTCGTCGGTAGACTTTCAAGGTAATATCATAACAAGATAATATTGTCTTGCACGACCCACGCGGCAGATTTTTTTTTGAACACTTAGACAAAGTACTATTATCACGTGTGATCATATAATATAAATCAGATCCATGACTGTTAGGTACCTGTCTTGTGGCTCGTGGTCTGGGAAGCTTTTTTGTTTGGTCATGGTTATTGATTTCTTGCTTTGGCAGCTCATACGAATGTGGAAGGTACCTCAATCAATTTCCTCCTCTTACTATTATTGCGTTATAACTATATATATATATATATATAGAGAGAGAGAGAGAGAGAGAGAGAGAGAGAGAGAGAGAGAGAGACTAATTATAACTGTGTTTTTTTTTTTTGAAAAGCCTGACAGGGAAATTGAGGTTGTACCTGATGGTAACTTGGATGAGCTCTTGCGAACCAGCAATTAAGCAATCTCCATAGCAGGCTAATGTACGGGTTTGGTAGACTTAATTGAAATAGGTTAACGAATAACTATCTATTCTATGTATAAGGGTGGTGGGTCTGTGTATTATTATGACAGCCTAACTAGAAAGAATCAAAATCCAAGTCACCATACAATCAATCGTTAACCACAAATGTTTAAAAAAAAATGTCTTTGATCATGATGGTTTGTTTTTTTCTTTACAAGTCTCGTGCCAAAATTGATGTGTTTCATGACCCAATATATTCTTAACAAAGATAAAGCAGATGCCGTAAGCCATTCAATTATCTTCGAGATACGTATACGCACAGTATGTTTCGTCGTCATCCATCATCATGTCTTGTACATTTTCCATAACGACGCTGCACACCCAACATGGCAACTTTCTCACCATTTATTGTTTTACAAAATTTCTGCAAGTCGGCACTCGTCAATACCACTCCACTGCTGCAGCTTATAACAGAATCTCTATTGAATAATATAAGCTTCTGTAATAAGAAAGCACTCACTCTTTACTCAAGTTTTTCTTCTACTAAGGTATAGCTCAAACCCTGACTTTCTTCTATCTGTGGTTCTTCCTTGTTACAGATATATTGCTAAAATAGGAGGACTTTTTTAGGTGGTAGGAGCTTAACAAAGTTCTTCCTTGCTTTTATTCTGCAGGCTAGCTATGGACGATAGCAGCGTCTTAACAGAGAAACTGCTACACACAGCAGAGCAAGAAACTGATTTGAAGGTGAAAATATATGAAGAATCCAAGAAAATATGGAAGGTCGCATTGCCAAGTGTTATCTCAAGAATTTCTTCTTTTGGAACCATCGTCGTGACGCAATCTTTCATCGGACACATAAGTTCCACAGATCTTTCTGGCTATGCACTTGTCCAAACCTTAACCGTGAGATTCGTCAATGGGGTAGTGGTAAGTAACTTCCATGCTTGCTTCGTGTATGCATACATGCATACATACTCACACAAGTCCTTGTAAGTTCAATAATTGTGTTGTATGTATGCTTCTCCATCGTCGCTTATAGATCGGAATGTCCAGCGCAACTGAAACTCTTTGCGGCCAAGCCTACGGAGCAAAACAGCACCACATGATGGGAATCTTCTTACAAAGATCGTGGCTCGTTAACCTCGTCACGCTAACAATCCTACTGCCCGTCTTCATCTTCGCCACGCCAATCTTCAACCTCCTCGGCCAGCAAGAATCCATTGCGAAATCCGCGGGCCGCATCTCTCTGTGGTTCATACCTTTTCTGTACAGCACCATTTTTGCGTCTACGATCCAAATGTTCCTTCAAGCGCAGCAGAGGAACAGGATAATCGCTTGGCTCTCCGTGATGCAAATGGCGATACACATCCCTCTTTCTTATCTCTTCGCTTACGTCTTGAATTGGGGCGTCTCCGGCGCAATGGGGGCTCTAAGCGCGGCGTCTTGGTGTCTGGTTTTTGGCGAGTTTGTGTACATTTTCGGTGGTTGGTGCGCTGATTCTTGGAAAGGGTTTACTTCGGCTGCTTTGAAAGATATATTCCCCGTTGTGAGGCTCTCCGCATCTTCTGGCGTGATGGTTTGGTAAGAAGTTTTACTAAAACTGTGGGCTTATAAATGATTAATCTTGATTCGATTATTTGGGTGCTTTCGTAAAAGCTTGGAGCTTTGGTACTATGCAATACTGGTTTTGCTGGCTGGATATGTGCGGAATGCAGAAGTTGCAATATCTGCATTTTCTATATGGTAAGAAAAGCCCCCATTACTTTACTTCTGCTCTGCATAAACATACATATGATGTGCTGATTTGCTTCAAATCTCTTTTTAGCTTGAATATCGTAGCTTGGGAGTTCATGATCAGCCTGGGCATGATGGGCGCTGCAATGTAAGTTCTTGTTTTTTCTTTTATTCCGACTAGTGGGAGTCTGCCTTGTCTTATCCTGAAAAAAACAAAAAGAAGGCTTATATTTATGAGTGCAGTGTAAGAGTTGCGAATGAGCTGGGCAGAGGAGATGCAAAAGCTACGAGATTTTCGATCAAAGTAGTGATCAGCACGTCGGCATTGTTAGGCAGTCTCTTTTGGATTCTCTGTTTGGCATTTGGAAGCAAGCTTGGCTACTTATTCACCAACGACGAAGCAGTGGTGAAAAATGTCGCAAGCCTCTCTCTTCTGCTTGCCTTCTCTGTTTTGCTCAACGGCATTTACCCTGTTCTATCAGGTTAGAAATACATGGACAAAATAAAACTCCAAGTCACATCTATTATATATATATATATATATATATATATATATAAAAGAAAGAAAGAATTTTACTACATTACTGATTCTTCTCGTCTGTTATTTATTATGATATGATCCAAACAAACAGGTGTTGCTGTTGGAGCAGGCCTGCAGACAAAAGTTGCTGTTATTAATTTGATTTGCTTTTATGTCATTGGAATTCCTATTGGTGTTATCGCTGGATATGCGTTTCATCTCAGCGTCGAGGTTAATTTAAAATCTTCTTTGAGAGAGAGATATATATATATAGTATGAAATTGATTGATTGATTGATTTTTTGTGAGATGAGAATGCAGGGGATTTGGATGGGGATGATTGCTGGTGTTGTGGCTGAAACTTTGGCTCTCTGTTTCATGACATGGAGAACTAATTGGGATGAAGAGGTATGTATGCATATCTTATTAAGTGCATTTTATATCTATTTTATTCATATATTCATTTCCCAGGTATTGAAAACATTGGCACGACTCAAAAGGTGGTCTTTGGAGTCTACGCATGAGAACAATGCATGATTCGAGTCGAGACTATATTTTTTTTCCCAATAATGTTGTATCTTGATTTATTATTGCTGCGTTAACTTAGTAGAACAACGCGTATTTTTACCAAGTTGTTTTTGTGTACACGTGAAGCCCGCAAAGAAATCTTAACGGATGATACAAGACAAAGGCCCAACATTAATCTCATTTAATCGAAATCCCCTTTAATTACCATTTAGCTATGTAATTCGTTATTATAATACGAGAGTGAGAATAACTACTTGGAAATCTTATAAGAAACAATATATGTTGGACAGCTATTAGAGCACGTTACCACCAAAGGGTATGTATGTCATAGAAGCCACATATAGGCTTAGGGGAATTCAATCAACGGTTTTTATATTTTCCCACTTGGAATAGCTAACGTCAAGACGGTGACTACAGAATAATAATCATTGTTCAAATGCCTACTTTATTTTAATTTATACCTTAGATCATACGGCAAAAACCCGAGGATAACAGACATGTAAGGTGCGTTAATGGCAACCATTATTGAATGTTAGGAAGGTATAAATAATATAATGTCGTAATATAAGCACTTATTTGTTTTTAGTTTCGAAGAACAATAATAGTGTTTATCTATCCCATATTCAACTTCTAACTAACTCTACTTGGGTTCTATAGTAAATGATTACAGCAATTGACACAATTAATTAAACTAAATTAATTAGCATTAAAGTATTAATGGTCGGTTTCAGTTCTTGGAAATGTAAGTTTGGACCTGCCAAGAACAAGGAAGAACAAAAACTGACATGTTTGTTTTTGTTTAATCCGAGATGAGAGTAGAATCACATGATTAGCTCGATTTGTCTACATACATTTAACCATCAGACTCAATAATAATTATCTTTGCATCGCCTCGAAATAAAATAAAGGTTCAATTCGATTTGTTACAGTTAACCGTTTTGATATTAAAAAAACTTCCATCCGAAATTCAACGAGTTTCTTTGTGCTAATGGCGACATGAAATGAAGTGTGTAAGATTCTACTTTAAAAATTTATTCCTTAGTGAATTATTTTTAGTTTTGGTTCAGGTTGATGCAGTTTCTGTAGATCTGTCACTTCATAAAGAAAACAATAAATTTTGTCTCGTGAGGAATATAATTTGGCGTGTAATAAATTTAGCTAACTTTGGTTTTTGTCGCGTAGCCCGCTTTTCAAACTTCAACAAAGTCTGCTTAATTTAAGTCTAATCAATACCAAAAAGCTATAACAAATTCTAATCTTTTTGCATCGTTTTTGGCTTTTACTAGGGTTTGCTGCTTGTCTAATAGTAATATTCTAGTGCATTTAAGCATATTATATACTTTACAATACATCAAACACATAAATACCCAATTGAATAAAATTTTACACATAGGTACCCGATTTAATTTTTACCAATTTCTTTAGTCATGTCGTACCTTCCTGTGTGTAAATTGCGTACCATAACACGTTGATATAGGGTACCTAAATGTAGCATACGCCGTACCTACGACATATCTGTGTGTTACATAGGGCGTACCTAAATGTAGCATACGTCGTACCAGTTTCGGTTATATAGAGCACTCAAATGTGTTGATATATGGTACCCAAATGTGTTGTATGGTGTACCTGCGGGGATCGGTACCTATGTTCAAATAAATTATTCTGTAGGTACATACATATAAAAAAATCCTGACATGGTACTAAATTACAAGTTTTTATTCAAATATGTGTAAAGACCCCTTACAATAATATTAGAAATAATTGCTTGCAATAATATTTAGAAACATTTAATCCAAACTATCAAGCAAAAAGTCCACTAGAGAACGCAGAAGTGGTCAAAAGATTTGAGAGTACGCTAAGTACTTATTACATTCGGTTAAAGTATTACCAAACCTTCACGACTTCGCACACAACAACACAAATCGTTGCTGCTTTAGTCTTTACATACCATGACCAACACACACACACACACATACACACAATCAATACATACGATAATAGATATATAATATATAAATTGAAACATTTAGTTCGTGGGAGTTTTGTTCATTTTGCTACGCAAAGCAGCACCATGTTCCTCATGACCATACTACCATGTGTAACGCTCGTGCAGTACTTTACTCGTCATCTTTTTCTTTTTTTAGTACCTATAGTCTTAATTGTTTTTTTATTACCTTCTTTTCTCTCTCAAATTTGCAATACATGAAATGTCGAACGGACTTGAAATAAAATAAATGGTGTGTCACCTCACATTTGGAGTAGAAAATAACGTATTTTTTCATGAACCATTTAAAACATGAATACGCAAATATTATTATATTTATGGAAAATGCTAACATTGCACATTAGTCAAAACTTTGAGGCACCCTCTTTTCTCGATTTTGGTAACCTCGATACTAAAAAAGACATAAAACTAGAAATGTGCATTATTGGGAAATATGTTTATTTATGCAAAATATGGCGTCCCCGTGCGATCTTACCGATTTCAAATAGCACAATCACGCATATAGTAATGTTCAAAGAAAAAAAGAAATACAGTAAGTAGACAGAAAGATTCAAGTTATACCATAAGTTACAAAATCTAAAGCAGTCATAATTGCCTGCGCCTAATCAAAAGCTAAAACAATATGCAAAAGCAGTTAAAGTTTAACAAACGAAATATTGTATTTATTTTTGTTCGTAAATAATGAATGCAATTATAAGAAAGAGAAAAAAGGGGGGGAGGGGGGATGTGAGAAAGAGACAAAACAGATTCTGTTTTTGCTTCCCTTAGCTTAGCCCAAGAAAAAACAAATAGATTTAAAAAGAAAAATATATTGATTGGGGAGAGCATTTTACAAAAACCGAGTTGGGAACAGTGTGATATGCTTTGATTCCATCCATCACTATACTCACACACACGAACGGTTCTCGATTTCGATGCACATCACACGAACAAACACACACACACTTTTATAAAGTTACAAATATATATTTATACATACATCTCTTGTGTATAAATTGATATTGATGTCGTCCCACAAACACGAAATGTTTGAGAGTGAGTTTTAATTACTAGCTATAGTTGTTTACAGTAGTAGTAGTAGTTGGCACTGTTCTGTTATCTTTACTTCCTTCTCCATTCATGAATTAATCTCACTAAAAAATAAACAATTATGGAGGTTAATAATAGTTTTGGATCGCCAGGAGATGGGCAAGAAATAATAATCTACAAACCTTCACATCTTTTTTCTGCTAAGAACACAAAGCAGGCATGCAGCACAACTAGAGGTCATTGGAGGCCAAACGAAGACGCTAAGCTTAAACAACTTGTTTCCAAATTTGGTCCTCAGAACTGGAATCTCATTGCTGAGAAACTCCAAGGAAGATCAGGTTAACTACTGTGTGACAGTAATATGATATATAATTATTATTAAGATTTGATTTGTTTCTTTTCTTTTCCATCTTGGGGTCTTTGATTAAATATCGTACGTCTTTTTTCCAGGTAAAAGCTGTAGACTTCGTTGGTTCAATCAGTTAGATCCAAGAATCAACAGAAGGTCATTCAGCGAAGAAGAAGAGGAGAATTTACTTTCAGCGCACGCAATGTACGGCAACAAATGGGCTATGATTGCTCGTTTATTCCCTGGAAGAACTGATAATGCCGTCAAAAACCATTGGCATGTCATCATGGCCAGAAAGCACAGAGAACAAAACAGCGTTTACAGAAGAAGAAGAAGAGAACAGCAGCCCTCCTTCGCCGCAGCTCAAGCAGCAGTGACGATCAACAACAACAACAACAACAACGCATGCAGCGACGAATCAACCATTTCTAGCAACGACAACATTATTGAAGACATCATCGTCGTCGTCAACACTAGTAATGATAATATTGATGAATCAACTTGCACTGATTTGTCTCTCTCACCACCGTCCTTTGCTTCTAAAACTAACCGGCAAGTGAGCTTTTCTAATGGAGATTTGAATAATCTCTTCTTTGGAACTGATGGCGAGAAGCGTCCAGTCGCTGGTAATTACGATGGAAAAGGAGGATATCAAACATATTCAAACTCCCAAGTTACTGCATCTGAGAAAGTAGTGGCAGCTAATTACAAAAGAGCCAATCTCCACAGCGAAGAAGAAGATGAGGAGAGAGAAGGCATGATGGACTTCATTGATTTTCTTGGAGTGGGAGCCACTTAAGCTTTAAACAAATCTTCTTAGTTGGACTTAGTCTAAGAGATTAATTTTATGTTTTAGTGTTTATGAAGCTCAAATTTCAGTTAAGAAGTTACTATTATATTACCACGTGCAAATAGAGTATTCTACCATGGGCCCAAAAGCACAGAATTTACTGAAAGTAGAGCTCTATTCTGGGCCCCTAAGCCCATTGGCGTATACATTGGCTCTTCAAAAGGCCCAAACATATGTGGAATGCGCCGACACTCGAGGACGACCATTCCGACGTAACATGGGAATTAAAATACCAATGCAACGCTAACAATCATTTTAATTTCATACAATGGACAATTATAAAACAAATAATAATAAATCCGTATGATATAATTTGTAACTTGCCTTTATTCCCACGTCTTCCTGTACGATTGTTATTCCTGAGTGAATTTACATTTACCAACTTTCCGCTTCTTCTTGAATAATTAGATTCCGCAGAATTAACGTAACTATTTTGTAAAGCTTCAAACTTAGGCTTCATTAATGTTAAGCAATAGGCATAATTAATTAGCAACCCCCTTTTTTTTTAAAGTTCTTTTCATACAATTACTGCAATCAAAAGAACTTGCATTATTAATATGGCTATAAAATATAAATCCCGGATAACCCTATCATTGTTATAGTTTGTCTCGTGATAAGGTTGGAAAACTGTGGAAGTTCTGTGTAGATAACAAGCTTTATATACCATTAAAATCTGTTTATAAACGACAATTTACATAGCGGTCCAATCTCAATGTTGGTTATAGTGCAGCACGAAATTAAAACAATTAACGTTTAGTATGAGAGAATAAGAGATATATATTATTTGCCAATGAAGAATGTCATTCTCGTAGTACGGAGCCGCTCCGAGACCGTATTTCCATGATTATTTTTATGAGCAATGTACGACGAAACATCGAATATATGCAAAGTGCAACGTGTTGTGATGTTTACCACTTATTAAATTCAATTAAATATTAAGGGTGCACACTTGTTTTATTGATCACGAAATTCCAAAAGAAAAACGAAACCGTAATCGACATTAGATTTGCAAAAACAATAGAAGATACAATGCTAAGGGAAATTCCCGAAAAAAAAATAAAGGAAAAGCAAAGAAGGGAATATCAAGTATTAAGTGACAAATGAGGCTTCATCTTGATCAAGCGTGTCTTGGAACCTGAGATAAAGGCAAGAATCACTATTTAGCAATAATGATTAACTATCAACAAGCTAATATATTAAACTAGTAAAAGATATAAATATTCATTGCTTAGCTACCACTGGTAATTGCAAGATTAACCTAACTAATGAGAAGTTTACCCTTGTCAGGACTTAACATCCAAGTGAATGCTCTATAGCCAAACAGGTAAACACAACTCCAACCAACAAATCCAATAATGATCAAGTGAACATCATAATAAATTTGAGGGTTTCTCGTCTTTGATCAAATAAAAAGTGGGAGCATATATATGATGGGATGAAATTTTCTTTCAGAAGTCCATTGACACATCTCCGAGACCCTTCTGAGCATCAAATATTATTCAGATCTTTGGCATTTTCCTCATCATTAATAATTAAAAAGACAACCCTATTCAATTTTCCACGCAAAAGCAGTGAATGATGACGGAAAAAAAATGGAATTCTCTGCAACGTCACATGAGATGGAGGATTAAAAAAAAAATTTCGCTGACGTTTTTTCCATTGACCCAGTTTTCAATGCGTGATTTTTCTTTTCTTATCAATTAATATTATTTTATAATTTGTACCAGGAAATAGCTTTCACCATGCTGCAAGGTTTGGACCAGAAATCCGTAGTCGTTGATCTGAAGTGGAAGTCCTGATGAATGATAGAGAACGAAATCTCCTCCGCCGAACATCGCTTTCATGTCCAAAGGCCCTCTACCAACTTCTGTTGCTACTCCATTGATAAACACTGTGATCACCCCATCTGCTCAAACATATAGATAATCATCAACAATAATAATGCACATGATATTCTTGATTTATTCAGTCGTTTCCCATGTCGAATGATTGCAATTAAATCAAGAGTAAATAAAATGCCACCAAACGATGATTGTATAACCTTGCCAGAAATGCGATTTAGGGTTTTTTAGGAAGCACTATTTTGAACAAATGAAAGTTATAATATGTCATATAATAACAAGCTCAGTTCAGATCAGATCATAAGCCTGTGTCTTGTCTCAATATATAAACATGCAAAATTAATTACCAGACTGATAGTTCATGGTAGGACCAGAACTGTCATTACTGGAAGCTCCAAATACTGCCGAAGTGTTATGATCGATCTCTTGCTGATTTCCTTGGAACGAACTATAATAATAATATCCACCATTTAAATGACCTAATCCCAGTCCACGCGAGTTGGACGATGAAGAAGACGACGACCCATCTGAACTTAAATAACAACAAAGCGCAGCATTATTAGTGCTCATGGTATAGTTTAAACCCCCAGGAAATCCACCACCGCCATCACATAGCGACGACGACGACAGAGAAGTACCACCGCTTCCGTAAGGATGGTCGTGGTGGAAGCCACTTCCGCCGGAAAGCGGCTGAGCCACCGCTGGTGCGGCGGCGGCGCTGAGGCCGGCCTGGAGCTGTCTCTGGCGTCTCCTCGACCTTGACCGGCGATTCTGAAACCAGTAGAAAACATTGGCATCTCCGACGGCACCAAATTTTTCGAGCAGTTTTCTGATTCTGACGGTTTCTTCCTTTGGTGGGTTGACCATCCCACTGTTGAAGATGGACTCGAGTATCAGTATTTGCTCGGGTTTTGGAGTCCACCGCGAGCGGACAGGTTCGGGGACGACAAGGTCGTGGTGGTTCGGCTGTTGGTCGTCTTGAGGATGACGATGATCATCATCCATATGTATTTGTTTAATTAGATATAAGAGAGAGAGAGAGTAGCGGGGAAGAAAACTCTTCTAAGTAAGCGCTGGGTTCAGGCAGGGTTAATTCGATCGATATATCGAGTATTTAAAGCAGAAAAACATAATTAGGGAATGTCGTCGTCGTCCTCGTCTTATTACTAGATCATTTCAATTGGACTAAATTATCCTTATGCGATCGTAGTACTATCGTGGATAAAATAATATATGATATTAATCAAACATAAAGAAAAATCGAATATGTATTCACGTGAAATTTGATATAACTCAAAATGAAGAATAAGCGAAGAGGAAGCTCTAGCAAAGAGATTAGTTAAATTAAAGAGTCCTTATTAACAGGAATATTCTCTCGAAACCGCGCAAGTAAATACGCAGAACTTACCGGGGGAATCAGAGCAGTGATATTTTCTAGTATATCTTATGGTACTTATACTTAGTTATATCTTAAGTGGGATTATGCCATTTGTTTATGATGATTATCTGATTTGGACAGCTTTTAATCCGTTAAGCCTACTTGGCTAATTACGAGGATTATGTAATCCCATGTTGCGTTACTATTCCAGAGAAAACCCCTTGGCTGACCAATTCCTTTCTCTAAATAATTTTTTAGATTTAATTGACGAGAACTTTGACGAGACAAATAAGGACATCATCCAATTTTGAAAAGGAAAACCAGATATGTACATACATATAATAAAGACAATAATACTCGCGCATTGGCATGTTTATTCATTAAGTTGGTTTAGAGAAAATTAAGTCTCCAAGTCCTAGTATTAACGCGAGTGACATTTTGGTGCATGAATGTCAGTAACTGTAATTATTATTTTGTCACGACGATGGTCCAATGGCAGTGGAGTAGGGTTCTTCTTAATGACGATGATGATCCTAAATCAAAGATAAAATAAGCTAGTCTCTCATATAGGTTCTCACCTGGTCAGAAATAAATATGAATGGAATATGTGTACGCCTGCAAAAATGCATTCTTTTTATTTAGCACTTTTGCACGACACAGAGCGACTCGTGTAAGTGAATTTCGGACAAACGAGAGAGACAGTCGTCTATTTTGACTTGTGCTTGTCTCAATTCCTGCGACCTCAGTTCAATAAATATTAACTAACCTTTAGATAAAGATCGACTCTTTTTATTTAATATAAACTATAATATAAAGGTGAGAATTATATATATATATATATATATATATGTATCTTGCCTACATTAGCTGAATATCTTACGCATATCTCTCGAAACTTCTGGCGCGTACTCTAACTGCGATATCTCTCCACATTTAATTGATATTATATGAATGCCTGGAAATAAATAAAGAAAAGAAAGGTGAAATTACATTCACAGGAAAACTCCAAAAAGTAGAATGTTTTACTCGAATAAACGCTATTTTTCTATCCGAATGTTATCCGAATAACTCAACTCGAGCTCGAATAATTCGAATAAATCGCTTTCTCGAAATTTGGGCTCAAACATACGAGAATTCACTCAGATTTGGGGTTAATATGTTTAATAATCACGAGCCCATCGATTAACATATCATTTCGACATGAAATTTCAGCAGAGCGGATCAAAATGATAACCAAACTTTCAATTTTTTCTTTTCAACACCCAATCCCTTTTTTTACTTAAAAAACCTGGAATCCCTTATTTAATTTCACACAAAAGTAATCCTATTTAACAAAATTTCCTCAGTGAAGTGCATGAACACTCACGAACAGTAGAGCTGTAAAACACACGGAGCACTGAGCATATGGACAAAACAGAAAATATGAACCGACTTTAATTTAAGAGAAATTCCTATTGGTACCCTCGAGGTTCGACTTTTTCCGTTGGTATCCAAAGTTATTGATACCTTCGAGGTTTCGACATTTCCAGTTGGTAACCAAAGTTTTTTCCAATCCGGCCGGTACCCATGAGGTTTTATGAAATGCAATTTAGCACACTTGAATTACCAAAAGTGGATTTAAAATACTTAATAATCAGAAAGTGAAAAATAAAATATTTGTTATTACAAAAATAATTTTAATTATAAAAAATAGTATATAGTGGGAAAAAATATATAAATACTTTTAAAAATAGAAAAATATAGTGGGACGCGGCTTCTTTTCCCTTTGATAGAAGTCTTGGCTTTTTGCAATTAAGGAATTCTACTTTTTAAAAAAAAGATACTTTCAGACATCTACAAAATGCCTCGTCCGAATCTATTAAATTTATGTTGTTGGAGTTATGTCAAGTAACTCCATGCATGGCCACTGTTGTTGATTCCGTCCGTTGTTTCCATGCCATGCTACTAAGGAAGATAGACAGATAAAAAATAAAAATGTATACTTGCTAACGAAGAAAATAGTTGCACCTAGACTAGCATATAATATACCTAGTTCAATAATCCTAATCGACTTGTCCACAAAATATATAAACATACATGTCAGCTGGTCGGCCTTCGTCTTCTGTTAGGAAATAAACATGGCACGCTTGTATGTTTTGCATAACATAACATATGCTTGTCTTTTTTCAATTGAGTTTCTAAAGTGCCAAGGCCATATGTTTGGTTTGGTCTAGGGAGTTGTGGTTTGGTATGTTGCCACTTCTATCAACTTTTCTAGGTTTTGATGGCTCGTTGGACTTTTGCCATAAATGGAGACACAAGTTGCTTAAATAAATAAATGCTTGTTTATATCTCCTTTTGACAAATATCAACCCACCACTGACTATTTTAATGGTATTTTATGTAGCCTTGTTTTTTAACTGTCCACTTGTCGGTTGAATACTATATACTGTACACTTTCAAGAATCAGATAAACCAACAACCAATGTTGTCATGGGCATTATGGGCTTGAGCTTATTTTTCAGCTTAGAAGATCCAAGATTTTTTAATGGGCCTTCAACTTAATACAGGCCCATTAAATCGCTTTAGAGCTTGTAGGGTAGAACAGCTCCATGAAAATGAATACATTCGTGCGCGCGCGTTTTAACTGTCTTGAAGCCGACAAGTTAGGGGTATGTTCGACCTTTCGCTTCCTCTAATTATTTATTAATTTACTATTACCGACATGTTTATCCATCGTGATCTTGGATTAATTAAGGGAACCCTTGTCAATTACTCAAAGGAATACGCCGCCGCCATTGCATACCCGATCGATCTCCACTCTCAACAGATATGGCGACCACTGCACGGCCATCTCCAGCAACTAAACTGTCAACCTACCATCGCTTCAACCACCGCAAGAACTCGTTTTCTGAGCTGATCCTTCCTTCGCAGCATAATCATCACCACCGCTGCCCACACCGTCGTCTCCGAATCGCTTACGTCCTCTCTTCCCCTTCACCTAAAAAACATGAAAGTCAATCCGCTAGCGAGAGCTCCGAACTGGTGAAGGAGCCATTTGTTTCCCGGTTTGCCCCTGACGAGCCGCGAAAGGGCTGCGACGTTTTGGTGGAAGCTTTGGAGCGCCAGGGCGTGACCGATGTGTTCGCCTACCCTGGAGGCGCGTCGATGGAGATCCATCAGGCGCTCACGAGATCGCGCGTGATACGCAACGTCTTGCCCAGGCACGAGCAGGGCGGCGTTTTCGCAGCAGAGGGATACGCGCGCGCGTCGGGGAGACCAGGCGTGTGCATCGCTACGTCGGGACCCGGGGCCACCAACCTGGTCTCGGGGCTCGCCGATGCTTTGCTTGATAGCGTTCCGCTCGTCGCGATTACGGGTCAGGTGCCACGTAGGATGATTGGGACCGATGCGTTTCAAGAGACTCCAATCGTTGAGGTACGTTCGTACTGTTTTATGCGGAGGTTATCTCAAGTCTTCTATGAGATTGCGTCTACTTTCATTGATTTTAAGCTGGAACTCTTCATCATTTGGACACCAAGGACAATTATCTCGTTCTCGAAGTTAGTTTTATAATCCGAAGATGGACGTTGATAATGATTCTTTGTCAGGTAACGAGGTCAATCACCAAGCACAATTATCTTGTTCTCGATGTTGAAGACATACCCGGGGCTGTGAAAGAAGCATTCTTCATTGCATCGTCAGGTAGGCCAGGACCCGTCTTAATCGATATCCCAAAGGACATTCAGCAGCAGATGGTGGTCCCAAATTGGGACCAAGAGATGAGGTTGGGCGGATACTTATCAAGACTACCTCAACCACCAAGCAAATCATCCTTAGAACAGGTAATTAGGTTAATATCAGAGGCAAAAAGGCCCGTACTTTATGTTGGAGGTGGATGTTTAAATGCAAGTGAAGAGCTGAGAAAGTTTGTGGAGATAACCGGCATTCCCGTGGCTAGTACTCTAATGGGGTTGGGCTCATATCCTGGTTCAGACGAGGAATTCGCACTGCAGATGTTAGGAATGCATGGAACTGTATACGCAAACTATGCTGTGGATAAGAGCGACTTGTTGTTGGCTTTTGGCGTTAGGTTTGATGATCGCGTGACTGGTAAGTTGGAGGCATTTGCTAGCCGGGCGAAGATAGTTCACATCGATATCGACTCGGCGGAGATCGGTAAGAACAAGCAACCTCACGTGGCTATCTGTGCTGACGTAAAACTGGCCCTGGAAAATATGAATGCAATGCTGGAGCAGAGAGGTAATAAGGAAGCCTTCGATTTCTCTGCTTGGAGATCCGAATTAAGAGAGCAGAGAGAAAAGCACCCGCTAAGTTTCAAGACTTTCGGCGAAGCAATTCCACCGCAGTACGCCATCCAAGTGCTCGACGAATTAACTGGCGGGAATGCTATTATTAGCACCGGCGTGGGACAGCACCAAATGTGGTCTGCTCAGTTCTACAAGTACAACAGACCGAGGCAGTGGCTGACCTCGGGTGGGCTAGGGGCAATGGGCTTCGGGCTGCCCGCTGCTATCGGTGCAGCAGTGGCCCGGCCCGATGCCGTGGTTGTGGACATAGATGGCGACGGTAGCTTCATAATGAACGTGCAAGAATTAGCCACGGTGAGAGTAGAGAATCTTCCTGTGAAGATCATGCTGTTGAACAATCAGCATTTGGGGATGGTTGTTCAGTGGGAAGATCGGTTCTACAAGTCGAATAGGGCTCATACGTATTTGGGAAATCCCGCTAAGGAGGCTGAGATTTTCCCTGATATGTTGAAGTTTGCGGAGGCGTGTGGTATTCCTTGTTCTCGGGTTACGGAGAAAGAGGACTTGAAGGATGCTATTGGAACGATGCTTGATACCCCTGGGCCGTATTTGTTGGATGTGATTGTTCCTCATCAAGAACATGTTCTTCCCATGATTCCTGCCGGTGGCGGCTTTAACGAAGTTATTACGGAGGGAGATGGGAGGACAAAGTACTACTGATTGTTTCCTCTTTGCAAGAAGAGGTTAAGATAAATTTTTCTGCTTGGTTTGAGTTCTCCATTCTCATGACTGTGTGTGGGAATTGGTAGTGAGTGGTTTGCATCTGAATAAGGTACATACATATTCTGAATGTTGTATTAACTTGTGGATTACATAGATGGCATTATTTTACTTTTTTATATATATCTGGGTGGTGTTTGGGGGACAGAACGGAAGCCTTGGTTGGTGCAATAACAGCGAGGCCTTGCGAATAAGCGATGTTGTCCGCTTTTCCCGATACGAAGGCAAGCGCCGTATTTGTATCCCTCTTGGGTACAGCTTCTACTGCATTTGTTCTTCCTCCAACAAATTCCTGGGTATTTTTTGCTTTGAACAAGAGTGGCGCCCTTGCTTTCAATGGCCGCTGATGATAGCATCAGTCCTGCTGTGTATATCGATGATGTCATTACAAGTTATAATTAGAATAGAAGATGTAACAGAATATGATGTTTCTATTCAGATCCTTTGAAAAACCAACCAACCATTGATTAGGACAAGCAGCACTAAGAGAACCATTTTCCCAACCACATTATTACTCGAGTTTTCCTTCATCTTCTTCTAATGAAATGGTCTGTCTCTGATATGTATATAGGCAATACCACTATCGGCTATAGGGATTTTATACAATGAACGACTTGTTATTTTACTCGCGTGACATAGGTGTGTCCTAGAAAATTGAAAATGCACACTTCAATTTATCAACGGTAAGGTGCATTTATTAGTTTACGTAAGGTCGTATCATATGTGGGCATCCTTAATTTAATGCGATTATACTGGATTAATCTGGCTAGCTGACCAATTGCATGTTGTGCTGTGCCCACGAGGTTTTTTTATGACTTTTATATTAGATAAGTTCATAGAACCATATATTAGTAATAATGATAATAATAATTGTGAAACGAAGCCAGACAGAAAGCATCTTTTTCAGTTCATTCTCTGAATCCTTTTCTCTTTTAACTGATGATGAAAGCAAACAAAAATCAATTAGCTTTGAATAGAAAGGTGGGTGAGCGATCCACTCTAACCTTTCCACACATGGCTTAAACCTACACACTAATTTGACAGGTGCTGTCTGCCATATTAGGCCTAAGACAGGCATATGTACTTGTCCAAAGCAGTCAAGCAATATTCCATAATATATATCATTAACTTTCTAACCTTTTACCACTGGTTGGTTAACATTCAAGTTGGAACTTCGTAACATCACTGTCCATCACATTACACGACAACGAAGTTAAACTCCAAGAGTTTCAACCACAAGATATGGACCAACTAGGAAGTTTTTTTATGTCAATCATATATTGATGACCATTCCTCTATTCTTTTTCTCACAATCCTCTTGTCTTGTGAATGGATTTTTCTGCAATTAGACTTCACAAGAAGGCCACGTATTCGTCAGTGTTTATCAACATATCTTTCATCTTCTTGATCGTTGCATTCTTCGTACTCTCC
Organism: Craterostigma plantagineum; assembly: GCA_027422505.1. Classification (NCBI taxonomy): domain Eukaryota; kingdom Viridiplantae; phylum Streptophyta; class Magnoliopsida; order Lamiales; family Linderniaceae; genus Craterostigma; species Craterostigma plantagineum. The sequence goes on along the minus strand of JAPQWV010000097.1, from coordinate 2,129,237 downwards.
TCCTCTTCGTCTTCTTCATCATCTTCTTCTCATCGTCAACTGTCTCAGAATCTCTACAAAACAAGCGCCGATGTTATCAACGCCGACAACGACAAGTGTGCGTACGTGAGGTCACACAGCGAACGCAGAGGCAGGGCGTACTTCAACTACCTGGAAATTTTCTACTGCACTTGCAACGACTGCCCAGCGCTCGGATATTTAGTCCTTACCCTTTGGCTCCTAGTTTTGTTCTACCTTTCTGTTAGGAATATTTTATTGTGTTCAATTAGAATAGATTATCTTAATCTTGTGATTTATTTTAATCTAGGACCTAATTGTAAATATACCCGACTTGTGGGTATATTAGATATATTGGGCCCGTTAGCCCATTAGGGCTTTTGTATAAATACCCTAAACACATTAGTGTTTAGGGTTGCTGATTCATAATAGAGTTGACGACTTTTCTGAAGAACTCGCGCGCGCTCTCTCCGTTCCAACTCTACAATCCGTCTCGTGGTATTACTAATTTATTGCTTCCGTAATTCATCGTATCAGGTAATACTAATCCATTGAATCAGTACAAGGTTGGATAAAATCGGCCTAACAAGTGGTATCAGAGCCGAACTCGTGGATCAAAACTCATTGAAGCTTCGTTCGCTGTTCCATACTTTTTCGTCGAAGTTCATCGAGATATTTTCCTTAGTATTCGTTGTTGCTATCTTGCTCTCAAAATCCTAACAATTTCTTATCATCCAATTTCACAGATCATATCTCGGCTCATGAAGATTGAATTTCGTTCCTAACTCGTGATCAATTTTGTTTTCCAGCCGAAGAAGTTTTGGACGACGATCAATTTTTTTTTGAATTCTCGAGATCTTCGGCCTAAATTACTCATCTCGACATATTACTCGACATTCTACTCGAAATCAGCCATCTCGACATCTGAAGTTGTCGACATTTAATCCTGTCGACATTTGAAGCTCTCGACATCTCACCCAAAATATTCATCGACATTTTGGCTCGACTTCTTCCTTAACATCTCGACATTTAGTGCCAATTTCATCTCGACTTAGTGGCTCGATATTTTGTCATATTCTCGACATTTTAAGCATCTCGACTTTTATTCCATCTCGACATTTTTTTTTACTCGACATTTGAAAATTTCAGCTCGACATCTGGATCTTCTCGACTTTTGAAGACCTCGACATCCTTCATTAGCTATCGACATTTTGCTCATCTCGACATTTTTCTCGGAATTTAGCACGGACTCGACATTTGCTTCTCTCGACATTTCACTAGACATCCCGACTTTTAATTCCCCTTTTCTATCACGAATTTTTTTTTTTTTTTTTTTTCGACATTATTCTCGACTTTGCCCTCTATTTCGACATCCTATCCATTCGACATTTATAAATTTCTGAGATAATAGGACTCGACATTTTGTGCAAGCTTCAGCTCGACATCTATTTCGACTTTTCCTATCACGACATTTTATTCGAAGTATTTGCTCAAAAACGAACTCGACATCCACCTCGACATCTTAACAAAGGACTCGACATCTTGCATCCAATTCCACTCGACTTTTACATCGACTTCCTATCTCGACTCCTTAAAAGATCTCGACATTTCTTTCGACATACTTCGACATCCAATTCGACTTATAGGAAAATATTTTCATTCGACATTTCCATTCGACATTTACCTAGACCTCCTATTTTCGACAAAGGATTCCGACATTCAAATTCAATTCGAGCTTCGACATTCTTATTATTTCTCTTTAACATTAAAAAAAAAAAAAAAAAAAAAAAATTTATATATAATATATTTTCGATTTCAATTCAACTCTTGTGCTTATATTATTTCATATATTTCTCTAACCCTATTTGCCTTCCTTGAGTTAAGACTTTAGTTGATCAACACGATAAAGATCCACATCCAACCTATCGCAATGGACCTCTATTCACTTGGAAACGACTCGAGACCTCCCATCCTCAAGAGGGACGAGTACACAGCATGGACACTCAGGTTCATGAATTTCATCGAAAGCAAGGAGAACGGCGACCTAATGTACGAATCTCTCACCGAAGGGCCAGCTCAATTTTGGATTACAATTCCTGGCAATCCAGACAATACACCACCTGTTCCAGAAACCAGGGAACTCAAAGCTCTCTCAGCTTACACTGAGACTGAAAAACTCCGAGCTCGAGCAGACCGTCAAGCCAAAACTTATCTTGGTCAAGGCATCCCAAATGACATTTACATGCAGGTTAATAGCTTGCCAACTGCCAAGGAAATGTGGGATGAGATTAGCAAAATGATGCAACGAACTGAATCTGGGTACAAGGCAAAGAAATCCAACGTCCTCACTGCTTATGACTCATTCAAAGCCAAAGATGGAGAAGAACTATATGAGACCTATCAACGATTTCTGACCCTAGTGAATGAGATGAGAAAGATAAATGTAACCAGAACTGGTGAGGAAATTAACATACGCTTTCTCTCAGCGCTGCAGCCAGAATGGAGGAAAGTAGCCAGCAATATCCGCCAGAACAAGGATCTAGAAGAGATGGACATTCACTGCCTCTACGACAGCCTCGCCCAGCACATTGAAGACATTAATGAGATTCAGAAAGCATCAAAGGAAAGGACCGCCATGGAGACACTTGCTCTAATCAGCCATCGAAAATCAAAAAAGAATCCAAAACCTGTGCAGAACCCTAGCTCATCTGAAGAAGACAATGAGAACACCAATGCAGAGATGGATCCTGAGCTAGCAGAGATTACAAAACAGATGGCCTTGATCACCAAGCGCTTCAATTCCTACACACAGAACCGATCCTCAAATCGACTCAGGACTAGCTCCTCCAAGAAGCGGGACCGAAAGAATGAAGAAGGTGAGACTAAGCCCTCCATGAAAGATCAGAAGTGCTTCAACTGCGGCAAACCAGGACACTTTGCTCGAGACTGCTTCCTGCCCAAGACCAAAGATGTTGACTACTACACCAAAAAGGCACAGCTTCTCAAACAAAAACAGTCCGGTGTGGTACTCATGGCTGAACAAGAATCATGGCTCGAGGATACCTCTGAAAGTGAGGATGAAAATCTGGCACTTATGGCAAACGTTGAAACCGACACTGAGGATGAGGGACACAATACTGAAGCCACCCCCTCAACCGACTCATCTTCAGAGACTGAGGTACACGAATCTTACTCCAATCTACATGAACAATTATGCCTTCTTCAGGATAGACTAACATCCATGTCTAGAGAGAACCAATCATTAAGAGAACTAGAATCTAGGTTAGCTAACAATGAAAAAGTCCTGCGAACAGAACTAGTGGAAAAGGCTAGGTTAACCTCGTTTCTAGAACAAGCTCGAGACACATCCCTTAGACATGAGACTAAGATAAGAGACTTAGAAGATAAACTTCTCAAAAAGGAAAACGATCTCCAAAAGAGTGAGGTAGAGCGAAACACGATATCCCAACAATATGAATTTCTGACTAAGGAACGAAATCGTCTATATTCGAAAATAAAGAAACTTGAGGATCTTCTGAACAGTAGAATACAAACAGATAAAATGATCCTATTAAATAGTGCTAGAGACACAGAATTCTATGATCCCCGTAGCGGCATAGGATGTACTCCAGATTCCGTGCACTCAGTAAAGAAACCTCTTCCCCTTTATGATATCAAGCTCTCAGGCTTAAAAATTCCTTGTCTTATGTCTTTCACTAGCTCATCTCCGCTTGATAAGTTAGAACACAAAAAGAGAGACAAAAAGGATAGGGCTGAAATTCCAATTGACTATGAGGAACTGGAAAAAAGTTACAAAACCAGAAAAATTGATCTATCCGATGACTACTATTCCTTATTTCCACCAGAAGAAGTAGATCCCCAAAAAGCAAGTACCTCTAGTACATATATCCCTCCAATGATTAAAGAAATCGGTGATCTGCATTCGACTATTGAGCTCGAGAAGATTGCCTCTCAAGTGGAAATGGACGTACTCCTGACTATCATCTCTTCACTCGAAAAACAAGTCAACAACCACATAGCTTCCTCCGCACCATTGAATTCGGCTAAGCCTAAGATAGAAACATCACTCCACAAGAACACTAAAGGGAAAGAAATAGCCAAAAGACATGAACTGCTATTTGAAAACTACGCATCTCCTTCAAATCACTACTATTCCTACGATGATGCACTTGCCTTGAATTCTCGTTTTCGCCTAGAAAAGGCAACCTCACTCACGAACGACTCACGTTTCTTCCCTAAGTCTTGCTCGCCAATCCCAATGGAGAGAACTCCAACAAAGAACGAATCTGGCCTTCTAAGCGAAGTCTCACGCCTTCAGAATATTAACTTGATACAACACAAAGAACATCAAAATCAAATCGAAATCTTCAAGTTCGAAAAGGAGAAAATGCTTCATGAAATTTCGCTTCTTAGACACCTCAAAGATTATTCATCTGACGTTAATTCTTCTTCCTCCTATAACCTAACTCCTCATCCCATGCCTAATTTGACTACAGGAAAGAGATTAACTACGAAGAAGACGACGTTGGCCTGGGTCCAGAAATCGAAACCTAATTCAGCTTCTGCCAAGACTTCTTATCCTACTACCTATGCTTATGATGAATCTCCTTTTTCTTTAAAGACTTTTAAGACATTTGATGTTTCTAGCTTAAATAAGTCTATTGCGTATAAAATGCATCGTTCTACTACTCGAACGCCCATGTCTCGTCCAGCCGACGCCATACGCAATTCCACGATCAATCGATCTTCGAACAGGAAATTCACACCATATCAAACTAAACCTAAACAGATTTGGGTGCCCAAACAAAAACATCACGCGACATTCTCCCATCACTCACCCAACGTTAATCCTGTTACTATTTCTGCTAAATCTTCTACTAAGAAATGGACAGTGCCCATTCTCAAATGGGTACCGAAACGTTTCTAATTCCATTCCTATTGCAGGTCCATCATGTGTGGTATCTAGATTCAGGTTGCTCCACACACATGACTGGTAACAAAGAACTGTTGAGCAACTACACCGAAAAGTACGGCGGAAAGGTACGCTTTGGAAATAACGAGTCATCCCCAATCTTAGGACGAGGAGATCTAAATCACGGAAATCTAACCATCCAAGACGTCTCATACGTCAAGGGACTAGGCCACAACCTCTTCAGCATTGGCCAACTGTGCGACAAAGGGCTCGAAATAAACTTCAAAGCAAGAAAATGCAGCATAAACGACGGTCACGGTAATGATCTACTCCATGGCATTCGAAAAACGAATCTATATACGATAGACCTCAAAACAACCACGCCATCCTCGAACATCTGCCTACTCTCTAAAGCTTCACACTCTCAAAACATTCTGTGGCACAATCGTCTATCCCATCTAAATTTTAGAGACATTAATAAACTATCCACTAAGCAACTAGTTGTCGGCCTACCAAACCTTACGTATCAAAAAGAACATCTCTGTAGTGCCTGCGAACTGGGAAAAATGAAAAGAGCCTCCCATAGGTCCAAACATGTTGCATGCTCTTCTCGACCTTTAGAACTACTTCACGTTGATCTATGCGGTCCCATGAGAACAGAGAGTCTCAATGGTCGCAAATATGTTCTGGTCCTCATCGACGATTTTTCTAGATACACTTGGACAAAATTCTTACGCAGTAAAGATGAGACCGCCTCAATCATCGAAACATTCGTCACAACTACCCAGAACCTACTGCAGGCCCGAATTGGGACCATTCGCTCAGATAATGGCACGGAGTTCAAAAATGACCGCTTGAGAAACTTCTACGCATCTCAAGGCATATCACAACAGTTTTCAGCTGCTGGAACTCCGCAACAAAATGGGGTAGTTGAGCGAAAAAATCGAACCCTTGTTGAAGCCGCACGCACGATGATAATTCAATCAAATCTTCCACATTCATTCTGGGCTGAAGCACTAAGCACTGCATGCTTCACTCAGAACCGCACTTCAATCCACAAAAGATTTGAGAAGACGCCCTATCAGATCATAAATAATCGTGCTCCTAACATTTCCTTTCTTCGAGTGTTTGGTTGTAAATGTTTTATTGCAGATGATCGAATCAACAGAGGCAAATTTGATCCTAAAGCTCTCGAAGGGACATTCATTGGATACTCCTCAACGCCCAAAGCATTTAGAGTATTCCTCAAAGACGCTAAAATTGTAAGGGAAAGTGCAAATGTCACATTTGACGAAACACTTCCCACAACACCAGAAGCACCCTCTAATGCATCAGGGAACGTTCAACGAGACTCAGCCTCTGCAAATCCAAGCTTGGCATCACTAGATTTTTTACTTGAAGATTTTCATCTAATTTCAGATCCAATGCCTTCTCAGATGACAGAAACTCAACAAGGTGAAATCCAAGCAACATCAGATATTGAAGATAACACTTCCTCAGAAACAGACTTCACGCTTCCCAACGCCACTGACACTGAGGACGAAATCTCTCATTCCAGTCAGGATCCCACTGCAAATGTCATAGAACCTCAGACTGAGACAAACGTTGACTCCCTCGCCACACAACACGATCAATCTCCTGTAGTCGATGCAGCAACAATTCCTGACCATCCTGATGATTTTCACACGGCTCAACCACCCCTGCGAAGATCAACTCGTGAAAAGAAAAGCGCAATTCCAGACGATTACGTCTCATTTGTTCACGAACATTTCTCGTGCTTTATGAGTCAACTCGAACCAAGAAAAGTGTCAGAAGCACTTTCAGACCCAGACTGGATAATTGCTATGCAAGATGAACTCAACCAGTTTGAACGCTTAAAAGTTTGGACTCTAGTTCCAAGACCCAAAGGCAAAACGATCATAGGAACGAAATGGGTCTTCAAGAACAAGAGAGCAGCTAAACATCCCAGCGTGTATGGCATCCGGGTTGCTCCACAGACACGACTGGTTAGCGATGCGAGCAACCAAACGTAGGTAAATTCTATATATGCATTCCATAGTTATACTTTTGGCATGTGTATTGAACTGAAAAAACTATATACCTACTTTGAAACTAAAGGGTACATTATAGTTATGCATGCTTCAAAAAGACTTTAAATTCTAAATTTTTGCATGCATACATGAGCTGAAATGCATTAAATACCATGTTATAGGTACATTTTCATTATGCATGCATCTTAAAAATTTCAAGCTTAAATTTTCTGTATGCATATGAGCTGAAGTGCAAAATACCTATTCTAACTTAGAGCGATAAAAACGTACATTCTAATGCAATTTTAAAGAATAATAATTCTTAGTTTACATCTGCTTTGAAAATAAATAAATACGTTCACGCTTAATTAATTGGGAGAGAACTTATAATTTTAAGCGTGCATGCATTGAGGGGGAGTATCACTTCATATTTACGAGGAAGAGTAAAATTTTAGGGTGAGTACATCTTAGGTGCATCATTTGAGGGGGAGGAATAAAAATAAAATAAAATATATTTATATCGATATTATATACATATATAAATAATAAAATATATAGCTACTATTACATTACTAATAAGATAATACATATATATATATAAAATAAAATTATTATTATATATCTATTTATATATATAGTAAAAAAAAAACAAAAAAAAACAAAAAAAAAACAAAAAAAAAAATCATGTTTCCACCTCTCAAGACGCACTTCAACTGAAAACTCAACCTTCAAGAGTTCAAGAATTCCAAAAGGAGTGACAATCATACACTATCACGAAGATGATATCAACCGACCTGCTCCGACTTGCTGATCAAGCAGCACTCACCAAAGTTGACGGACGCATGGATTCTAAGTTCCCATGGTTCAGTCAGACCAAACTGAACCTAACCCCGGAACGTAGCCGAGTGTTGGTGACGATTTCAAGTTCATAAAAGTCACATTGGCAATTCTTGACAAAACCGAAGAGCGGAAGATAACAAAATTCCTCGCCTCACAAAACATTCGGGCCATCCCATATAGGTGCAGGAGCTGATTTTTATCAGCTCCCGGGTAGAAGACGCCTCATTTGGTCCAACGGCGCATGCACAACCGAGCCTTACCCACTCATCGATCTCCCAACAGACCGATGTTTCATTAAATCACGGGGAGCCGCGTAATCTATCACTGCTTCACTTGAAAGTAGGAGATATTGAACTAAGTGGTAGTCAGCCCCACACCACTGAATTTTATTGAACACATCGAGTCTAGTGTGTCCTCACCATCCAAATATTTTTATATCTAATTTAGGACACATACACTTTTTTTTATCTGGACTTTGTGACCAGATCAGAACTTTCGTAGACATGTCGTACTACGACATGCTTCGATGATCGGAAGGAAGTCCTACCGTTGCAACGTCAAAACAACAACGGTTTCAGGCCATCGTCTATGAGCTATGCTCCTAGATTGATGTTAACGGGACGCCTATGTGGCCCCGGTTTATAAAGCCCTGTCCTCACAGGCCACGTCTCAGTTAACTCTGAGTCGTGTCGACGAACTGCCTTTGTGGCTCCGTCAGGTTATTACCCAACCTGAGCACCCACCATTTCCGCCGCGCGTACCACTGTGAAGATAGGCTCTCTTGTAATTGATGAAAAAAAAATTCCGAAGGAGCCCAGACACATTTTCGGAAAATACACACTACGTACACCTTCTTCTTGTTCCGACGATGCGATCTTTTTTGCCAAAGACGATGCCCCATTTTGACCTATCGCATGACGATCTCCCAGCTCGATCTTCATGAGGGGGAGGAGTACTAAAGCAAAATGGGAGCAACACCACGACGAAAGTGCAATATAGATCAGAAAATGCCAAATCTCAAGCGTCGCCAAGAATCAAGCGAAAACCACAGAGTCCAACGATTGAAGTTGTCGCCTCATGTACGACTCTCCGATTTTAAAGAAACACCCCAATCACAACGTAAGGTTGAACAAACGTAGGGGGAGTTGTGCTACAATCGAACGGAGAGATCGGACTCAAATGACAAGATACGGCCAACAACTTCAGCATGGACTTCAAGATCAAAACTGTCGACTCGTGTACAGCTCTTCGAGTTTAAAGAAAACTCCCAATCCCAACACAAGGTTGAACAAATGTAGGGGGAGTCGCGATTATCGAAGGGAGAGCTGGAACACAAGAAGAGAAGATCAGAACACGGTGAGCTTGGATCTCCTAAAGAAGAGGTCACAAGACAAGATAAAGGAGGAGGTGAATGAAGAAGCACATGCATGCAAATGCATTCACGTACACAACTCTGATATGTGTTCTTTGAGGACTCAGGACGAGTACAAGAAGAAGATAACCAGCGCTGAATTGCAAATTGAACACAAAGGGGGAGATTGTTAGGAATATTTTATTGTGTTCAATTAGAATAGATTATCTTAATCTTGTGATTTATTTTAATCTAGGACCTAATTGTAAATATACCCGACTTGTGGGTATATTAGATATATTGGGCCCGTTAGCCCATTAGGGCTTTTGTATAAATACCCTAAACACATTAGTGTTTAGGGTTGCTGATTCATAATAGAGTTGACGACTTTTCTGAAGAACTCGCGCGCGCTCTCTCTGTTCCAACTCTACAATCCGTCTCGTGGTATTACTAATTTATTGCTTCCGTAATTCATCGTATCAGGTAATACTAATCCATTGAATCAGTACAAGGTTGGATAAAATCGGCCTAACACTTTCAGGCAACACAGCGGCGGAGTATTTCATTCCTTCGGTCGAAAGCCTCTCAAGGGTTTTAAAACTCTCGCCTATGATCGCCGGCACCACGCTCTTGCCACTTGGCAACGGAGCCAATGACGTCTTTTCCAGCGTAATCTCTTTCGCTCGATCAGGCGATGCTGACGTTGGATTGAACAGCGTTCTGGGCGGTGCTTTCTTCATATCGTGTTTGGTGGTGGGAGTCATCGGTATCACGATATCTTCCAGGAGAAAGATTATTGCAGTTGATAAACAGAGCTTTGTCAGGGATGTTCTGTTCTTTCTCTTCGTACTCACTTGCCTCCTCGCCATCATCATACATGGGACGATCAACATATGGTTCGCCCTGGGCTTCATCTCTCTGTATCCACTTTACATGGCCGTGGTTTTTCTCATGCAAATATACAGTAACAACCGTGAAAGTTTCAACGAAGAAGACGACGTGAGATCACCGTTGTTGGTAAGCTACTACGCTGATGAAGAAAAGGCCGTCAGAACGATCTCTGCCAAAAGTCACCGGGTTATCAAATGAACTTATTTATTACCCTGTTCCTCTATGTCATAAAGTTGCCGGTTTACTTACCAAGAAGGCTCACAATACCCATAGCAAGCGAAGACAAATGGTCAAAACCATACGCTACACTCTCAGCAACACTAGCCCCAACTCTACTAGCAGCCCTTTTCGTCTCACAGCAAGGAGGAGAACCAATCGATTTCAACGCACGCTTTGCAGCAATTCTAACATCGATGTTCCTCGGACTCATCCTCGGCTCTCTCACCCTGCTCCTGACCAAGAAAACGAGCCCCCCGAAGAGATTCCTCTTCCCATGGCTGGCCGGATCTTTCTTGATGAGCATTACATGGACATACATCATAGTTGGAGAGCTCGTCTCCTTAATAGAAGCTTTCGGACAGATTCTGGGCATCAACCCATCGATCCTCGGCCTGACTGTCCTAGCTTGGGGGAACTCGACGGGGGATTTGGTGTCGAACTTGGCTTTGGCCGTACGAGGTGGTTCGAACGGCGCGCAGGTGGCGGTTTCTGGGTGCTATGCGAGCCCTCTGTTCAACACGTTGGTGGGTTTGGGGCTCTCGCTCGTTTTCTGTGCGTGGAAGGAATATCCTCATCCGTACGCTGTTCCGAGGAATGGTGATGGTGATGATGACGACGACGGTGACTTGTATGAGACGGTGGGGTTCTTGATGGGAGGCTTGCTTTGGGCACTTGTGATATTGCCAAAGAGGAAAATGAAGATGGATCGATTGTTAGGTGTTGGATTGTTGTCTATTTATTTTTGTTTTTTAGTTTCCAAGGCTCGTCGATCGATGGGCGCCTTGATTAAACCTTAAAAACTATTATATGTGGGTTTTCTCTCAATATTTACCCTTATATTATTGGGGGGTTTCTCCTCAAATTTTATTTACGTTTGCGCACATTAATCATCTCAAGTTTATTCAACCATTTACTTGTATCACGAATGTGGCATTACACGCAAGCTTTCTTATAGATTCGTCTTACTAAATGCATGAATTCTTATTTTCTTTTCTGATAAAGATTGACAGATTCGTTTAGTCACCACACATAATTATGTTATAAGTAGACCCCATTGAAACTGCAACATGCCGCATGGGAATGATTGATTAATGTTTTGGAGAACACGTGGACAATAGTAAGTAAAACAAACTTGATATCATAATCTAAGAAGGGATGCGAATGATCATCGTCATCAATCATTCAGTCAACGGCATTATTGTATTTAATAATATAAGTTGATAGGATGTGATGCCCCATCATCGGCAGTGCCGTGCTCATCAATCAAAGGAGTATGTAATGTATAATACTGAGACGAGATTGTGAATTATTGAGCAGTGTTTACAAATGGGATGGATTCGATGTATAGATGTCTTAATTCGGATCGGATCGGATCGGATCGGATCGTGTCTAACATATAAATGGAAGCGAAGCCCACCCCACTTGTCTTCTCTTGTTGGACCAATTTCATCCTCCATTGCTTGCTCGCTCGCTCATCGGAAACCATCAAATTTAAAAGAATGGTGAAACTAAAGAGAACAGAAACTAACAACAAACGTTGATTGCATGCATGCACGTCTTATTCTTGTCTTTGCTTGTGCATATGCCAATGCAGACTGACAACAAACGCACGCCACGGACAATAAGAAGCACACGATTCTTGCGCTTTCCCTTCACTTCAGTTAGCCATCTTTGCACCTCCCTTCCCTTCGATGTGCTTCTCTAATCCAATCCTCATGTTTTACAACAACATAAATATATTAAATGATTCTTTTTTCCACATTAATTATGAGTCCCTCGGCTCCCTCCCACCCCACCAACTAAAAGGAAAAGACATTCTCTTTTGGCCTTGCATGCAATGCAACTCACACTCACACACATTCTTTGTCAGTGCTACTCATTAAGCTTTACCCCTTTCATTACATCATATCACGAGACTTGCGTGTGCTGCTTCACCCCTTAATTCATCACACTTTTATATATTTAAACACGTATCTTGATTCATCAAAATTTAAGCAACCTCAAAACTTGGCCGTCCTCTTGGTTAGTTGCATGCATGGACGACGACAAGCTAGGAGGCCGAGCCAATCACAGCAATCGTCGTCGCAATAATAACATCTCAGGGAAACGAACTGCAGCTGGAAGCAGCACCAGCAACAACAATAATATTGTTGCATCGTCGCCGTCGTCCGAGAATGATAATAATAGTCATAGTAATAGTAGTAATGGTGGGTGGTCCGCTCCTTGCGGGGCATGCAAGTTTTTGAGGAGGAAGTGCGTGGGCGGGTGCATATTTGCCCCTCATTTCGGGTCGGATCAAGGGTCGGCCCGTTTTGCGGCGGTGCACAAGGTGTTTGGGGCAAGCAACGTCTCGAAGCTTCTGAACCATATCCCCGTCAGCAGGCGGCACGACGCAGTGGTCACCATCTCCTACGAAGCTCAGGCAAGGCTCTCCGATCCCGTCTACGGATGCGTCTCCACCATCATAGCTTTGCAGCACCAGGTACGAATACATGTTCATCGAAGAAGAATAATCAAACTTGATATGTGACGATGTTCATTTTATTGGATTTTGATATGTTTTTTTAGGTAGCTTCTCTCAAGGGGAGTTGTCGATGGTTCAGACGCAGTTGATTAACAGCAGATTCTGTACTATTACGAATAATCAAAACAACAGTGATTTGAGTACTCTTCAACGTCACGAGCAGCAGCAGCAGCTTCTTGCTCTCGAGGAGATTGCGATGCTACAGCCGCCATCAGCTTATTCCAACACTTCATCTGCCTCGAACAACCTCATTGCTAGCAATCGTAATTTTCACCACAACTTTGCAGACGAGGCTGCACCTTCTAGTAACAGCTTCGACCCCAATAACATTAACTACAGCAGGTCCCAAAAAGAAGATCGTGAAGACGAAGATGATGAAGAGATCAGTCACGAGTTACCTCTTCAGTTCCCAAATATTTATCGTTAATGGGGAGAGAGAGAGAGAGAGATTGCTTTATAAAAGGAGTTCTATTTATATTAATATTTGGAATAAGAAAGAAAATATGTTTCAGCTATCTACCTATGGATATTTATGAAATCAGCAAGCTTATGACACAAATAATAAACAGCAGGTTTTTCTTACCGTGTTTCAACACAGACGAGAAGGAAAACTCAAATCTAAGGTGGAGGGCCCACCATTGATGGTAGATATGGTGGCTAGCTAGATGTTCAAGCTCGATGAGCAGCTTTCATATATTTCATCGACATGAGAAGCAGGTACATACACAGAATGGCGCAGAGCGCTGTGTTTCCAACCATATAAAAGGTAGATAAGAACTCCTACAGCTAGCCATATCGCTACACGGAACCAAGTGCCACCACTGCGGGGCAGCATCATATTCCCCACAGAAGAAAAAAAAAAATAGAGTTCGTAAGTCTGGTAATATAATCAAACTATTATAATTTGGTTTTAGATGTAAGCTCACCCAAGGTCAATCAATAAGTAGACGTTGATCAAGATGCATGCGATGGGCAGCAGCGGAACAAAGGGGCACATGAACCCTGGTAATAAAGAGAGAGAACACTTCGTTGCAACAATGTTTATTTTTACAGGCAATATTATTTTGAAATGACTGATGATGAAGAACCGTAGAAAAATAAAAGAGAAAGGGGAAGAAAAAAGACCTCCTGTTCGCCCGAACTTGTGCCTTGCATCGTCTTGATCTATCAGTGCGAGTGATATCAGACCACATAAAATGAGACACCCGCCAAGAATGCAAAGTATATACCTTAGAGAGCTGTTAAGTAATATGTATGGTCAAGACAGGCGATTAACTATACATAAAAAAGAATGGGCGATTAAGTATTGGTCAGGACAGAGGGCGTACCCATGAAGGGATGAACTCGATGCTAGAACAAGGATACCAATGCATGCCACCACAATCGACCAGCCTGCAATCTTGCATCGAATCGTTTCCTTTCGCGCAACTGAACAAGGATTTTCAGTGGCTACTCCCTTGCTCGCTAAAAGTGGAACACTTTCATCCGAATGCGATTTCCTGTTCTCCAAGTCGAGATCTTTCCAACTGTTTCTGCTGCTATAGCGCATTGAAACTGAATCTATCGATTCTTGGAGTGATGATGGAAGTGGGACCTCATCAGGCGGGACGTATCTTACTATAAGCACTGATATGGCCACCATTGTAAATGCAAGAAGAGTCCCCACACTCACCTGTAAAAATGTAAGGTTTTTTTTTTAATTATTTGGCACGCCATGCGAAAGAAGATGCCTAAATTAACAGCATCTATCTATCAATTGCAAGTTTTGGTAAGGAAAAACGAAGCTGCTTACCATTCCAGATAATTGTTCCACGTCCATGAAGAAAGCTAGGAGAGAAGCAAGTAAACCAGCGACTACTGTGCTCTTAACCGGGACTTGACTGCTTCTGTGGACATCCGAGAAGAACGACGGAAGCAAACCGTCTCTAGCCATTGCCATTAGTATTCGAGGCTGAGATATACAATAATAATTGTAGTCAGTCTTTGAGTTCTACACCTTGTTTTATTCAAACCGTCTCTAGCCATTACCTGGGGAAGAATAGAACCAAGCAACGTCGAGCAAAGTGCAAAACACGCACCGATAGATATTATGTAGCTGCATTATTGTAGCTCAGGCGACTGATTACATGCTTAAGGTTCAGACAACAATATGAGTAAGTACGATGAAATACACTCACACTGCCCAGTTAATACCATGGATGGCAAATGCAGAGGATATGGGAGTGTCTGGATCCATTGAATAGTAAGGAACTAAACCAACGATTACAGCAGAGACGAACATATAAATCATACAGCACGTGGACACCGCAAGACCAATGCCCAAAGGCAAATCTCTTTGAGGATTTTTCACCTGCAGATTCAAAGTCAGAAGCTCCAATGGACAAATCACGAGAATTCTTTTCTACTGTTACTATTTTACCTCTTCAGCTGTGCTAGCAATAATATCAAACCCTATAAACGCAAAGAATACAACCGAAGCACCCGAAAGCATCCCATCGACACCAAAGGGGAAGCATCTAAGAAATGAGAAAGATAAGTGATGGAGTTCATATGTCAAAAGCATAACACATAAGTTTAAAGACTCCAAATATATCCTTGTGAGGATGAACTATTGAATGAATACCCATCAGTAAGTTCATAACCAGGCCAACCAGTCTTGTAGCCCAAGTATCCCCCAGCGACGATGATGAAGATCATGGCACTTACATTTACAGTCGTTATGATCCCTTGGACAACTGTACTCTGCCCAAATCATGTTCTAGCTTTTAACAAAGTCGTCATTTTAAATTCAATCTAAGAGGAGGAAAAACTTCATTTATGAAAGATACCTCTTTGATTCCGACACATAGAAGGCCAGTGAACATCAAAACTAGTACGGCAGCACACGGGTCAACGGTAATGTTGATCTCAGGTATGGTCTGGCGAGCTAGAAACGAAGGGAGACTATCAGGTCCACCAAAAAGCGTGGCCTAAAGATGAAAAACGAGAAACACAACAATCTCATTAGCATGGAACCTCGTAAAAATCTATTAAAAAAATAACTGGAGATCAAGAATCGAGAATAAGTATCAATGTTGGAGGATGCACGGTCCTCTGCGTTGGAGTCAGTTATAAGCGAGACACAAACAAATTCAAAGCCATCTTTGCTGGTCAAAGATAATCGAGATAAAGCTGACGAAAATGATGCATACCAGATTAGGAGATATGCCACGAGCAACAGCTGAACCACCTATAGTGTATTCCAACATCAATGCCCACCCAATCAACCAAGCAACACTGGAGATTCAGATTGTGTTCTAATCAACTTGAACAAGAAAAATCTCTTATTTCAAACAATTAAGAAGAATCGAATTACCCTTCACCGACGCATATGTAAGTATAGTGATAGGCACTTCCAGCAGAAGGGAAACGACTTGCCAGCTCAGCGTAGCAGAGCGCTGACAGAGCAGCTGCTATTCCGCCTATAAGAAAGGAGAAGGTAAGGGCAGGACCAGCATGCTCCCTTGCCACAGTACCCACAAGAATGTATACTCCCGCGCCAATAGTTGATCCAACTCCTAAAAGATAATCCCAAAAATAAATAAAGTGTTATCATGTCATCAATCCTTAAAGTTGATTGACGAACTTAAAATGACAAAGGAAACAGAGTCCTTCAAGCATACCAATGCTATACGATCAAAAACCAAAGCACGACAAAAACATTCCACTCTCAAAAGAACCGAACACAGATTCACCGAGACAAAAGCAGTAGAATGTTTATCACGAAACGAGAATAAATAAAGCTCCACGAAAAGGATGACGACCTATTGCAGTAAGATCCAGGACAGTCAAAGCCTTGGCTAACTGATGAGAAGTTCCAGCGGCAGAAGACGACTTTGTTGTATGAGCAGAGTCAACCTGTTTCCTTCTGACAAGTGTCCTCAAAGCCCCAACACCACCACCTATACTCTGTTTACCATAATTAAACCCCATAAAACCACCCACCCAGCCACCCACTGTACAATGATTTTTCCGAATTTATTCCCCAAACACTGAAAGTTCAGAACTTTAGACCTCTCTATATATGATTTTCACCAAGAGTCGAGGCTCCATGGATATGGAAGACAAAACTTGAACAGGGGCAATCATCATCGACACCATGGGTCAGCTGTCAGCTGGCCAAAGGACTCAAAACTTAATCTTGCTATTTCCAAGACTAATTCCAAGAGTTTCAGCTACACACGAATCGGACACTAATAATTTTGCAGAATTCTTAGGAATTTTTATGTTGCCCAATAAGGTCGAAGGAACAAAATCTATATCTCTAAGAAGGGGCTCTCTTCTATTCCTCTTCGACAATAACTTACGTGTTCGGAATTTAGACCATTACTTCCAAAGTACTTCCCAATATTTTTGATGTAATCGATATCATTATAGATTATTCTTTTCGTAATCCTAGGGTGAAAGTTAAATTGGCATTTCACAATTTAGTTCTTGCACATAGGCCCAAAATATTTGGATATCGCTAAATGGGCCGAATATTCACCCTCTTGTCAGATTTTAATATTAGACCTTTTGGTTAAATACAACCTACTATTATGCCTATGTCAAATCATTCGATATTGCCCACAACCCGGGGCACATTTCCCATTAATGAGTGCCATATGTGTCACGGTCTTGCAATTTTAATTTCGTGTGTCTACCTTGAATTTATTTGTTTATATAAATTATACATGTTGTATTTACCTAAGATGGTGGTGGTGTGGTCCCTTTGATCAAACATCATCTTCCCCATAACAATTCTTGCGATAAAGCGAGGGGGCCTCTCTTATAATATTTGTAGGGATTTTTCAGACCCAATTCCTGCCCAAACCCAACCCGGTATAAGCTTGTGGGGTTCCTCTCTAAAACCAATTGGCAATAGAGGGAGTGAACCCACAAGCTTATAAACCACTAATTTTTCTTTCATTATTTCGGTGTGGGATTGGGTTTTGACACACCCAACAATCCTCCCCTCAAACTCAAGACCACACAACGGGCCTCCCCTTCGACGATTATCTGCCCCAAGCGCTTCTCCGCAATCACTGCACCAAGCGCTTCTCCCCGGCAGATTTACCAATCGTCCCTCCAGGGACCGGGGACATACCACCCACACCATATCCGGGCTAGATTTTTTTTTTCGTCTGCAGGCACCCTCACGCCTTCGTCCACGCTCACCGCACCATGTAGGGATTTTTCAGACCCAATTCCTGCCCAAACCCAACCCGGTATAAGCTTGTGGGGTTCCTCTCTAAAGCCAATGTTGGGAAATTCGACAAAGCGAAAATTAAAACGAACGAAAAAAAGAAGAACACGGGGATTAACGTGGTTCGGATTCGATGTGAATCCTACGTCCACGGGAGAACTCTTCGCTTATATTGATCATTACAGAGATTACACGCTCACTCTCTATTGATCTCCCTCGCTCTCGATTACAAGACCAAAACTACGGAGCGTTCTCTCTTTTTCTCCTCTCAATACAAGCTCTCAATCTCTCTAAGAATGAACTTACTTCTAATAATAAAAAGCCACGTTAAGTGGTAGTTTTCTCCACTTCAATCACGTGGGCAGTTCCTTTTGGCATGTTTTGTCCACTCAGCAATAACGCCAACTGCCATTATTATCTCTTGAGTCCATTTTCTTATTGAGATGTGACTAATCTTTACAATTCTCCACCTTAGTCACAAGCTCACGACATACGCTACCTTGAGCAGCTTCTGATATTTCTCCATTCTGCCAGCACATTTGCTTTACCAGAATAGCATCCGGTCAGTACTTGAATCTTTACTACCAGCTTCATGCGTGGCCTACGCACCTTCAACGTCTGGCCTTGCGCCCACGCTGCATGGCTTGTGTATTATTCGCTGCAAGACTTGTGCGCTCATGCTGCCTTCCTTGGCTGGCAACATGCTTACATGGAGGCTGCAATCCTCAACAAGCACTTCGCTGGCTTTGACCGCGTCGAGCGTCTCATACCCCAGTTGCATGACTTGTATCTCTGCTGCCTCATTTGAATTGCTCATCTTTTGGCCGGCCTCTGGTCTCGCATGCGCCTTCTTCAATGCATTGACGTGCACCTTGTTCGCTTGCATACAAACTCACCTTGCAGGTGTTCAAGATTCTCCACCTTAAGCTGCATTCACAAATCGCATGCTTTGCAATTCGTTCTGTACTGCCAAGTCGCTTGATTTGGCACTCAACACTGGCCCTATTGGCTGATCCTGCTCGTGCCCACATCTTGCCACTGCTACCTCGGCTGAATTTCACATGCGACCCGACCTTGCGCGCCACGGTGCCTACCTCAAGCACCCGCCTCGGCGCACACCTCAGTTGGTTTGCGCCTCGGCGCACACCTTAGTTGGTTTGCGCCTCGTCGATCTACCTTGCCAGGGTATGTTGCTGGTCTACAAGCCCATCTGGCCTGGCCGATATCTGGCCTCGCATGCCTTTGTTGCTGGCCTAATGACCACGCCCGCTCGCCTCGCCAGGATTGCTCCGCTCTTGGCCGATCTCCTGATTGGTCTGCGTGCCCACCTTGATGGTGAGGCCGGTCCTCACCGCCCGACCATGATTCGGCTGCTTTCGGGTTCAGCCGATCAATCCTTCCCAGCGACACTCGCTTGCCGGCCCCGGTCGGTACTTCTCCGGCCACCGTCGACGCCGTGTCAACGGTTCATGCCAGTCAACCTCGTAGCAGTCCTCCCCACCCGATTCATTGACGATCTCGCCGACGAACCCGGTGCTTGAGACTTACGACATTCGCCTGCCTTGTCTCTTGACTGCCTCGTGTTGACGCTCTTCCCCAACGTCGATTCAGCCTCCTCATTGACAGGCCTAACGTACGTGGGATACATATTCCTCGCCGTCCGCTGCTTCCTCCACAGGCCGATACCATTCGAGCCTATGAATTTCTGAACTTCAGACTCTATCGAATCTATCATTTTCCTTTCGCGTGACGATCCACGCTCACCGCACCATTTAGGGATTTTTCAGACCCAATTCCTGCCCAAACCCAACCCGGTATAAGCTTGTGGGGTTCCTCTCTAAAACCAATTGGCAATAGATGGAGTGAACCCACAAGCTTATAAACCACTAATTTTTCTTTCATTATTTCGGTGTGGGATTGGGTTTTGACACACCCAACAATATTGATGAGGATCATAAGCATTATATCACATGCATTGCCATTGCCAACCCATTATTATACCACTGTTGAATTCAATGGGCGAAGGGATGCTATATTTCCCATTTATTATAATCATACTAACATCAATCATATTTGCGAACATTTACTTACTTACGATTTAGCCTGTTTCTAGGGATTTAATTTTAGGCATCATGCGAATTAGTACGGCATTAAAGATTCGACGACCAGACCTAGGTACAGTAGGGTTTGAAGGCATAGTTGTAAGAACCAATTAAGATATGATATCAATCACTTCTTCATTTCATATTAGTTCATACACCGAAAGGTGAAGAAACATCACGTGCTATCTTATAACAGCTTGTCAAGGCATATAATAATATAAATGTATATGTATGTATGTGTCTATATATATATATATATATATATATATATATATATATATATATATGCTCATCACATCAGTGGCAATTGGCAAGACTTACGTGATCAATATCACACATATATTGTCCTTGCCGTCCTTTTTTCTAGTTTCTTCACATCACATAATACACAATATGTATGTTGCGTTTCTATGTGATAATATATCTCTTACAGTCAAAAGTATATTTATTAATCGGCAAGCATCATAACTAAGCGCGCAAACGCTAAGTTACGCCTAGTAATGAAGGATCCTTGGATTATTAATATTATAAATTCGCATGCTATAAGATTCTGAATATAAACCTCGTTACACAATTGATTTTGAAAATTACTTCTTAAATATGAATTTCATATTTATGTATTACGTAAGGACAATTAATTAATTAAGTTGAATTGAAAACTACTTTTCGTTGGCCACGGATTTAATGAGTTGCTTTTCTCTTTGTTTTAAATTCTTATATTGGTGTCGCCAACTCTACTCGTCGGCCGTAATAAAGATGGATATAAGAGACGAACTAAATGTTTTGTAACTAAGTCAATGAATATTGGGGATCTATTTGATTTTAAGAAAGGCATTTTTTTACTATCATTATGTTGTATCTTTGCAGAAACTACAATAATAAAAAGGTGAATAATAAAACAAGAAAAGAAATTTAATATTAAACATATTACTATTTTTTTTTGGTGAAAGTTACACTTGCGAATTGCGATAACTAGAAATTCATGCAAACTACGGACGATATATGAAAATATCAAAGAGCTCCAACTTATTCGAGGCCCTCCCTTCACACGATAAAGTCAATAATTAGTTTCCTAACCTAAAATAAGCATTCAATAACTATTACAACAAGTTTAAAAGATCGATGGAAGTCCCATCTCAGCATGCCCTGCTGCATTTTCATCCAACAACCACTTCTCAACAAACATCGATGGAGGATTATCATAATCATCGGTTATCACTTTTTCTTGATTAATCATCATGTCACTGCTCTCCAAGCCCTTTCGACTCGAATCACAAAATGACTTGTGATGATGAAGGTGATGGTCATAGCTCATGCTGTTTGAACTCTGATGATGATAATATTGATCAAAGGGCATGATGCATTCCATTTGATCATCACCACTGGATAAATTGATCTGCTGATGCTTGTAAAGTTGGACCAAAGCAGAAGAGTCAGAATACTCTTTCGATATTTTCCCAATACTTTGCTCGAAATTAGCAGAAGCTGCAATACTAGATAATGGAGATGATGGTCTCATCCATCCTTCAAGAAGTCTTGATATATTTGTAGCACTCGAAGCATATACCGATGACGAGGAGGAGCAGATATTACTCTTGTTAAAAATGTCTTCTAGGGTTTTCTCAGTTTTCGGCTCGAGTTGTTGAATATTAGCCGATCCCATCTGAGGATAATTCAAGTAATCGTTATTATAACCTTGTGGTAATGTCTTCTTGAGCTTCTTCTTCAGATGTGTGTTCCAATAGTTCTTGATGTCATTGTCTGTTCTCTGTGGCAAATACGTAGCTATAGCAGCCCATCTGTATAGTAATATTACATACAACGTAATAAGATGACATAAATACCAGGTATATATTATGAAAGAGTACTTATATATAGTTTACTTAATTACTTGTTGCCTAGTAAAGCTTGGAGATGTATAATCATCCCTTCTTCGTGCGAAGTGAAATTTCCTCTCTTGATCCCAGGCCTAAGGTAATTAGTCCATCTCAGCCTGCAACTCTTGCTACATCTCATCAGTCCTTAACGTACAAAAAAAAAAGAAAAGAAAAAAGCTTAGTGCATCATAATATATATCTCCAAACAAATAAGTAGGCTAGCTACCTGTATCAGTGGGCACTGCCCTCCAATTTCCAGGACCATGTTCTTGAATGTAAGAGACTAAGATGATGTCTTCTTCAGGCGTCCATGGACCTTTTTTGATGCCTACTTTGTCACAACAAGGAGGCCTTCCCATCTCTTCTCTCAGCTTCAGTTATTAGTTTTCTCAGGCAGAGAACTAGCGTACGTTTTATAATAAGCATCTTTCTTTTTATAAGCTGTTATTAATTACTTATATAGGTGACGGTGATGGCTCTTTTACTTTTGTTGACTTGAGTAAAAGCGTAGTCCACATTATTGCAGCTTGGTGATTTACTTATAATTTGATAATTGAGGAACAAATAAAGAGGGGGCTTTACAAGACAAGCAATGGCTTTGCGTACGGATGTACCCATTTTATAATCTGATTACAAAAGGGAATAAAGGCCCCTACGTACGAAATTATAATAATGTCGTAACGTAATATCGCAGTCTTTCTTGGTTCAAATCAAATATTGCTTTGACTGTATCTGTCTGTGTATTGTGGCAGTTAATGACGGTTGTTTTCACTGAAGGTCTTTAATTCATTACTTATTTGGGCCGGAAACTGCACTCCCAACCCATTTATGCAATTCTTGGGCCTGTAGCCTAATACTAAATTCGCAATCGGGAAAAATAAAAAATAATAATAATAAAGATAACGAACAAAAAGAAAAATCTCAAATTTCAATCGTCGTCTCATCATCATGGCTGAGGAGGATTCAGAAGTCAAAGAAAACCACAAGCCTGTAAGCATCAATTTCTCTGCGTATTTAGCGATTAGTTTCAAGTTAGAGTTTTTAGCTAGACTGTGATTTTCGTAGCGTCAAAAGAAATTCAATCTGATGTTTTCAAGATTTGGGTTTGCGGTGTTAACCCGGCCTGTTGACCTCTGATTGTATCTACGTCAATGAGATAGAGAAAAGCGAGTTAAATAGCATCAGATAATGTTGTCTGAAAGGTGTTGATGCTGTATTTCTTTGGATCTCTCTGTATTGGGAGTCAACCGTCCTGCAAAATTTGCATCGACATCTTTCTCCGGTTTCTAGCAGGCCCGTCCTAGGATAGTGTTTTTGTTTTTGGAAAATCTAATAATCCTACTTATATGTTCCAATAAATTAGTTCTTGGAGGTATTGTGCACGAAATCCGGGAAGATTAGGCGTTTTTCTGTTGGAACCGAAGCGGGTTTTGCTGTTAATTTGATAAACAAGAAACTGGTCACTGATGATCATGGCGAAGCTATTGGTTCGAGAGCATTGTACATTGAGGCAGTTAAAGAAGATGAAGACGAGCCAATCAGCTTTGGTCCCAGTTCGATGCTGGTAGATTATGGACCATCTTGGAAATTGCAAACCGTATTGGAATTGGACACGACACACGGTTATTATAAAGGTTGTAGCTTTAGCATTATATTTCAATTCAATCTGTGAGAGGATAGTGTTGATTATACAGTGTAATCTTTATCTTCTCGTAGTTGATAAAGCAATGGGACAACAGCTACAAGCTGATGCTGCTAGGCGGCTGAGCACAACATCTAATGTAAGAGCCTTCCTTTTTATCTTAAGATCGTAAGCTGAAGACTCCTTATGATTTTCGAACTCATTTGCAGGGACTTCGGAATTCGAATTCGAAGGAGCCAACCAAATCGCCTGTCAGTTTCATGTACATTGCCAAGATTTTGCTTGCTTTTCTTCTGATATTCGTGTTTGGTGCTGGCTTCACATTGGTTCTTGAAAACCTTCCAGAAATTATTCTGTACCTCAACTCCTCTTTATGAGTAATGTCATAAATAACATCATTAATTCGATGCCTGTATCTTGTAAAGATATACGCATTTTTATTAGCTGCGCTTCGTCGTCTTAAAGATGGGAATGCTTTGGTCATTGGGGCGTTAAAAGTGATTCACCATACGGATATAATAATTGAGCTTCCATTTATAGGTAAGTCATTATTATGATTTCATAATTCGATGTATTTAAGGAACATATGTATCATATCTTGGAAAATCATCCATTATTATTATCCCAAAGAGAAGCCACGAAACAAAACCTTGAACTTGAAGACGGACTCATTTTGGTCCCAATAAAGACCAACATGGTCGTCCATCTTCAGCTGACGATCGACCACCATGGCAGTACACTCGAGCCCATAGTCACCATTGGGCAACATCTCCATGAAAAACTCGGGCCCATCGTACTTTTTAGGGTTTTCATCGTCGCTCACATCCCACAAAACAACGCTAACCCTTTGCCCCGAAATGGCGACATGCGTGGCCATGCGAAGGCTCCAATAACGAAGTATGTACTCGAAAGTGTCCTGGAATGGCAAAAGGAGCATCCCAGAAACTGACTCGACGAACGAGATTTTCTTTTTAATCTGCCATGGGTTTTTAGGGTTGAACGAAGGTGGATCGTCGTAGAGGTCTCTTATTTCAATCAATGTGCGTGGATGTTGATAGGGTTCGTTAGGGTTTTGTTTTGCCTTCTTTGCTAGCATTTCTGCCTCTTCTTCCTTGGAGGGGAAGAAGGTGTAGAAATAGGTCTTTGTAGTGAGATACACCGGCATTATTATTAATTGCTATTTGCTTTTTCTATTGTATTCTTTCGCAAGGATCGTTCCATATGAATGTTTTGCAATGGAGACGGTGGGTGTTTATATAGGACTAATATTGAATTTTTGGAATTTCCGGAAATATAAAATGGAAAGACTAAGTGTGTATTTTAGTCAAACTTTCATAAATCTGTTCACCTTGAGAGGATCGTTAGGCTATAACTGCGTGCGAATAACTTGGTATTAGGTTCGAGTATATAATTCATAGATTTTGTTATGTTTTGAAGGAAAAAGTGATATCCATTCTATTAGGGGTGAGGATTGTCAATTGGTCAATATTAATTGACAATTAAAAAAAATAAAAATGACTTATTAAACCACTACCTTCCATAACTTCATAATAACTATCAAAACCTACTTTTAGTATATTACGTATTATTAAATTATTTAATAAAAATTAACTTTATTTTATTGCGTAGCGTGTGCCAGAAATACTAGTATATATTGATTGTTCCCAGTGACATGTGCAATTAAGTTTAAAGACGTAAAGTCGTATGAGATTTCTTAGAAAATATGCAAGGATACGGAGCTCTAATAATAGTCAATAGAGCATCGCGACGTATTAATTAATACACGCGTCTTCTTAAGATGTACCTATTCGTGGATTATTATATACTAGTACGTTTTGTACGCTCTATGCGTGTGCTTAAAATATAATTATATTTATGTTACTTTTAGTTTTGAGATTCATTATTTGTAATGTTTACTATATGAAATATAATTTTGAACTATATAAACAAGAATAATGTGTAGGATATAAGTATAATAAATAAAAAAAATTTAAACGCAATATAAAAATTATTAAAGTAATTAATTAACAAAGAGACGAGTAAATTGCAAACCAAATGTGACAGTTTATAACCACTCCACGCCCTTTATATAATAGAATAGATGAAAATGCATTTTAACTTGATTCTATATTTTAAATTTTACCGCTGAAATTTTCAATAAAATAGAAATAAAGATAAGAATAAAAGAAGCAAATTACGTAGTGTGTAATTAAAAAAAAAAAAAAAACCCAATGCCCCCCACTATTCAATATTAAATCCTAAACAACACCTAAAGAAGAAGAAGAAGCTGAAGCCTCATTTGCAGAAGTAGATTTTTTCACGGTGGTCGTCGTAATACTCTGCTGCTCCTTCTGTTGTTCTCTATGTTCTTGTTGTTCTGAATGTGAAACCGCCCAAGATAACCACTTGCTGCTCTTCATCACAGCTGATCCTTTTTCATCTCCTCTGCTGCAACTATTATTACTCTTATTATTGCTACTTGTCCTAAACCTGCTACACATAGCTGTAGTTTCAGACACACTTCTCAGGTCCTTCGTCGTCATCACGCCTCTGCCATTATTACCACCACCAATAATCAGCCCAGATCTCAAGTACAACATCTCCTTCTCGTGAACGTCGCTCCACCTTCTCGGCGCTTCAACATCATCATCATCCTCAGAG
The DNA here is from genome assembly GCA_027422505.1 of Craterostigma plantagineum. Taxonomy (NCBI): domain Eukaryota; kingdom Viridiplantae; phylum Streptophyta; class Magnoliopsida; order Lamiales; family Linderniaceae; genus Craterostigma; species Craterostigma plantagineum. The sequence continues at coordinate 2,102,946 of JAPQWV010000097.1, read as the reverse complement.
GATATTATAATTCTATGCTCCAGTCGATGCTGCTTGTAATAACTATCGTCGTCCTCTCCCCTGGACAACGTCGATGATCTCTGCTTGCGAGACGAAGAAGAAGAAGACTGCGATGGAGGCAATCCCTTCGTTCCCCCCAACGACTTTGCTCTGCTCAAATCGTGTGGCGTTCTCCTCCCTCTCCTGCTTGAATTCCAGCCGTCCAGCGACGCGGCCCTTCCCTGGAATAGCGTTGGATTTTCGACTCTAATTTCCTGAAGGGAACTCGAATCGCTCCTTCTTCTGCTGCTGCTGTGAGATGTAATAATGACGCCATCTTCTTCATCATTACCGCCGCCATCGTCGTGGTCGTCATTACAGTCCTTAGAAATATGATCGTCGTCATTTCTGGCGATCAGGGGATCCACCGGGTCGACCCGGTACCTGCAAAGAGGACAGGTCGAATGGGCCTCGAGCCACGTGTCGACACAGTCCACGTGGAAGGCGTGTCTGCACCTGGGCAGAAGCCTCAAGACCTCGTCTGGGCCGAACCTATTTAGACAGACGGCGCACTCGAGGCCTTCTTTCTGACCGGTGAGGGAAGAGAACTTGAAGAGGGGCAGAGATTCGATCGCCCTCCTCTCTACCCCCGAATTCAACCTGCAAGGAGGGCCGTCGATGTCCGATGAATTACTGCGATGCCTTCTAGTCCTATCGCAGTGCCCTACGTACACGAGCAGCAATAAGGCTACGAGGAAGATTGTGGTCAGAATCCCCACGATTATGGCTACCCCTGGCTTGAAGGGCGCCAGCTTGTGGCCCAACGACGATGGACTTGCTGCTGCTGATGATGATGATGATGATGATGATGATGATGATGACGTGGCGTTGGTTGTGGTGCTATTTTCTTCATATGCTTCGACGAGACGGCCACAGATGATTGCATGGACGACGACGACGATGTGAAACGATTGGTGATAATTGATCTTCAAATATATGCCCATATGAGCTACTAGGGAGGGAGAAGATCAGGCGATGGATAATAATAAGGCATGAAATTAACTAATAAGAGATGGGTTCTCTTCGTTTTTTTCGAGTCGATGTTGATTTCAATGGTGAATCATGCTCTTATGACGACGACGACGACATGGATCATATTAGGGTTTCTAAGAGCAACAACTAATATTAATTGATGTCAAAAAGAAAAATTAGCGAATGACAGATGTTTGGTCGTGCGGTTGTGATGAAAGGGTTGTTGAATAAGCAGCCCAGCTGATTTCCAATATGTCTGGTAAATTCATATCATATCATATCAATTATCAAATGCTGCCTCTCATTTCATTTTTCTTGGGCCTTATGGGCTTCAACAGTGATCTCTTTCGGGAAGAATACCATTACCCTCTCCTTTTTACCTATTTAAATTTGTTATGTTTCTATTTCCGTGAAAATAAGAAATAAATAAATAAATAAAGAAAAAGAAAAGAACGCAAGGGGCAGGGCAGCTGCAAATGTTGATTTGTTGATCTGATGAATTGCACAAAGCACAAGTTCCAGCACATGCATATATATTTAAAATATCAGCTTTCCATGTGATCAACAAACGAAAGGCTCTCCCTTCATCTTCGTCAACCAATTAACTTGTATTAAAATACACTCTGTTCACTGGTGATGATATATAATTAAATATTATTAGTTTCTGATGGTTTTTTTTTTAATTTCTTGCATAGTTATACCCTATAACAGTTCTTCCACAAAGGTACCATCTTGTTTACATTCTCCAAATTATTGTCCTCTTCACCAGCAGAAGAAAAGAAGCCAACGACGACCAATTATGATAACTGGAAAAGATATCTACGACGTGTTAGCAGCCATAGTCCCTCTGTACGTGGCTATGATCTTAGCCTACGGCTCGGTTCGGTGGTGGAAAATCTTCACGCCAGATCAATGCTCGGGCATCAACCGTTTCGTCGCCGTCTTTGCAGTTCCTCTCCTCGGATTCCACTTCATATCCACGAACAACATATACAAGATGAACTACCACTTCATAGCAGCAGATTCTCTACAGAAAGTCGTCATCTTGATAGCCCTCTTTCTATGGCACGTCCTCACAAAAAACGGCACCTTAGAATGGATGATCACACTCTTCTCTCTCTCCACACTCCCCAACACACTCGTCATGGGCATCCCACTGTTAAGGGCCATGTACGGCGACTTCTCCGGCGACCTAATGGTTCAGATCGTCGTCATGCAGAGCGTCATATGGTACACTCTGATGCTCTTCCTCTTCGAGTATCGAGGTGCCAAGCTGCTCATTACAGATCAGTTCCCAGAAACTGCTGCTTCCATTACATCGTTTAGGGTGGATTCAGACGTCATCTCTCTCAGTGGGAGGGAGCCGTTGCAGGCCGATGCTGAGCTGGGGGAAGACGGGAAGCTCCACGTTGTTGTAAGGAGATCGACTTCTGCTTCGATGATATCTAATTCTTACAACAAAGGACTGCAATCAGATGCTATGACGCCCAGGGCTTCCAACCTCACTGGCGTGGAGATTTACTCCGTGCAGTCCTCGCGCGAGCCTACTCCTAGGGCTTCGAGCTTCAATCAGAACGATTTCTACGCCATGTTTAACAGTAAAGGTGCTAATAGCCCGAGGCACGGCTACACCAACAGCTTCGGCGGAGATATCTTCTCCTTGCAGTCGTCCAAGGGGGTGACGCCTAGGACTTCGAATTTCGACGAGGAGACGATGATGAGAATGGCGAGTGGTGGGAATAATAATAATAATAAGAGGAAAACTGGGAATGGGAGGAGCATGAGCGGTGAGCTGTATATGGGCGGGGGCGGCGGCGGTGGTTCGTTGCATCAGGGATCTTACCCGCCACCTAATCCACTGTTCTCTGGCGGTAGGAAAAAGGAGAGTGGAAACAGCAACAATATTACAAACAACAGTAGCGTTGGCAATAATATTAATCATGTGGATAATAATGGTAATAATAATAAGGAGCTTCATATGTTTGTTTGGAGTTCGAGCGCTTCGCCGGTCTCCGAGGCTCATATGAGGAACGCTGTGAACAAAGGGACGACTGCTCATAACAACAACGCCGATCATTTTGCAAGAATTGATGCTGCTAAGTCTGCCCTGCAGCAAGATCTTGCAGCACCTCCGCGGATAGGTAATAAATTCTTAACTTGTTGGGTGTGTTTTCAGTGAAGGACATATATATATCGATATATATTATACATGATGATTTCAATTCAATCAGTTTTTTTTTTTTTTTCTTTTGCTGTTTGAAAAGGAAATGGGAGCCCAGTTGGGAAAATGAATGGAGGCAATAAAGAGATTGAGATGGAAGAAAATGGAATAGAAGCTATGAATAAATTCCAGAAAAGTATTAGTGCTTCGCCGTCGTCTTATTGTCAGAAGAAGATGGAAGATGAGGAAGGAGTATTGCAAGATGATCAAAAGAATAATAATAATAATAAGACACAGATGCCTCCAGCAAGTGTGATGACGAGGCTTATACTAATCATGGTTTGGAGGAAGCTTATCAGAAATCCCAATACTTATTCCAGTCTATTAGGCCTTATATGGTCTCTTGTTTCATTCAGGTAATATATATATTTATATATTTGCTCTCTATGCATCATATATATTTATAGACGACACATATCAATATATATCATCAATCTGGCGCAGATGGAACATCGAAATGCCTTCGATAGTGAAAGGATCCATATCGATCTTGTCTGATGCTGGCCTTGGCATGGCCATGTTCAGTTTAGGTAATAAATAAAAATGTATTCATGATGAAACAGGAATCTTGCTAATTACTGTAAGCCACAAAATAACAAGATTTATCAAGTTTGAATATTATTTTTGCTAATATTATAATTGGCAGGCTTATTCATGGCTTTGCAACCAAAGATCATTGCTTGTGGGAAATCAGTAGCCACATTTTCAATGGCTGTGAGGTTCTTAACAGGGCCAGCAGTTATTGCTGCAACTTCTATTGCAATCGGCCTACGAGGCGTTCTATTACATATAGCCATTGTTCAGGTCCGAGCTGATATATATATATATATATATATGGACTATAAATTACTATCTATTAATGTTATTATTACATGATAATAATAGGAAATAACCAAATAATTAAGTTAATATATTTTCTCGTTTGGCAACTGCAGGCTGCTCTTCCACAGGGTATAGTTCCCTTCGTTTTTGCCAAAGAATACAATGTTCATCCAGACATATTAAGCACGGCGTAAGTAAATAATTTCTGCACTCAAACATACACATAATTAATTTATTATAAGTCTGAATTTTCTTTACTATTATATCTATGTGTAACTTTCTTGCAGGGTTATCTTTGGAATGCTGATTGCCTTGCCTATAACAATCCTATACTATGTACTTCTTGGGCTGTAAGCTTATATTAATTAATACCAGGATTGAAGATTAACTCAACAAGGGACGGAATTCAAAGAAAAAGAAAATATCAGATGCATGCATGCAGTGAATTTATTGCGTCTTTGGAGTCAGTGTACAACTACTGATCATTTCGTTTCAACATATTCCTTGTTTTATAATAGGGTCGATAGACTTAGAGAAGGGAGTTAGTAATTTACGATTCTTAAATTGTTTTTACTATATACAGAATAAGATTCCGTTTTATTATGGTTTAAGAAGATGCGATAGACACTTGATCTTGAATTGTTCTCTCTGTCCCCTCTTTTTCTTGTAATTCGTATTATTATGCATGAGTGGCAAGGATCTTGTTCCACGGAAGTCAAACGAGAATTATTCGATTTGAATTGGTTTAGTCCTTATTATGTAGTTAAATATTTGTTTCCTCTGACAAGATTGCTCGGTTCTGATGTTGGATCGAGACTTTCGCTCATATGGTAGATGCTTCTTATGTGAAAACAATATAAATAATTAGAACATAAATGTGCTTTGGAAAGAGATACAAGTCATTATTACAATAACATATATATATCACTGTATTTTAATAGTCGTGTCATCTAAATTGAGGCATCTTTAGTTTAATCAAATGGTTATTGCATGTGAGGGACTTGTGGCTTATATGAACGATCTAATGCATACTTTATTACACTTACATTTGCGTACCAAAATGAAGCATCTAGACTATTATATAATTGGGTAGAAGGGGATAGAAACCGTCAAATCAAAATTGATTTGAACTGTAGTTTTTTATTAATGAAATAATAATATATTCTATTTAAAGTAAACAATAAACAATACAATATATAAATAATCACCCACTACTCTCAGTTAATTACTATATTACCCCTCTATTTTTTGTTAAAATTAACATGATGTATTTTTATATTATTGCACGCGCATTTGATTGTGCAGAACATACTAGTTATAAAATTAGCAAGAGTTAGCACCATAAATAAACATCGATTAAAAAGCCCATTACCTTGCTCATATTTGTTAAATTGGGCTGGTCCAATTTGAAAATGTTTCTGAAGCCCAATTACTAAAGCCCAACAACTACCATTAATAATAATACCGACTTGATTTACCGTTTCTGCCCTCCTCTTTGAGGTAGCTTCTTGACGCGGTATATATAATAATGCAATGCAAAGCAAAGGAACCTCGTTATTAAATGCCTGCAGCAGAATTGCATTGTCAGGTCCTTAAAAAAACAGTGATATTGAAAACGCAAGAGAACGAATTTGAAGCCATTATTTTCCCCATTTCTCTTGTATTTTCACCTCTTCGCCCTTTCTTATTCACTTCATTTGTTTATTTTCTTGTAAGAAATATATACACAAAAGTGGGATTTTCAAAAGCAATTTAATGCAGTTTGGTGAGCTTTCTTGTGACATGTATTTGATGCTGCTGCTGATGCATCAGAAATTCCACTGTGCGCCTTCGAAACACGCATATTTCTGCTATCCTTTTGCCCCCCCACAGCACAGCCCAGCAACATATTATTAATTGAATCATTATTACATTATGATGAGGGTTTCTTGGCTCTTGATTATTGTTCTTGTAATTCTGCATCAAATTTTCATGATGGACAACATCCTCGGAACGGAAGCTAGTGTTGTTGTTGCTAGAGATGAAGAAGCTAAGGTTGGTTCTGGGCACAAGCACTCGTCGGATTCTGCAAGAAGAAGCTTAAAAAGGTTTAATTTTGCAAAGTACAGTTGGAATAATAATAAGAAGAAGAAGATGGTCATCGTTTCGTATGAAGGAGACGACAAGCGTCTTGTACCGACTGGATCAAACCCATTGCACAACAGGTAGCAGATGCTTTTTAGAGCTTGAAAAAGAAAATGTTACTTTTTTGATAAACTCAGTTTTTGTCTTCCTTTTTTTCATACAGATTGAGGCTGTGTTTGCAAAACTAAAAAGGAGTGATTTTTGACCTTGCAAACACAGCCTAAATTTGTATGCTTATTATCATCCTATAAGTTGATAATTATCTAGTTCGTGATCATGAGCAGCGGATGATGCATGTTTCTTTGACAAGTACTATCAGAATTAATGCGACATTCGTTTAATTTTTTCGATGTTTCCCATCGTGAAGATAGTTAACCTAAGACATTTTTAAGTATATAATATTTCATAATTAGAAAAGAGGAAGCATTCTAATACAATGTTAAACATTCTTTGGTATTTGAATAGTGGAATATTATCAGACATGATCATATGGAGTTCGTTTAGATTCGTTATTAAATTAGGTGTTTGATGGGACAATTTTTTTCCCAATAGGAAAACGTACATACATAGATGGATAGCATCGAGAGCATTGAATTGCAGTATTACACCAGCAGCTTTATGCAGTATGAGAAGAAAGAATTCAATCCATGCATGCAATGAATGCATTCAAGACCCCTTTTTGTCCCACATTATTTACCTCTGAGATGTCCTTTTCTAACTTCTGCTCTGTTTCAAGATTATTTGAGATTGCCCTTTCATGATAAGTCTCTTATACTACAATCTTGGATACACAAGCATGTCAAACAGAGCAGCTAAAACAAATCATGTCCGAAGGATTCAAAAAAGACTTCCATTCATAAGAGAGCTCAAGAGGAAAATGTGATGTTTATATTCCGTATATGATCATGCCTCCATATTTTCCCTGACGCGAAAGACGAGCCTTTGAACTGCTTGATCACTGTATAAATTATCCCTTTCCTTGATCGTGGAGACGAAATCCATTGCATCCTTAAACCTCCTCACCTTACAATAGCCATCAACAATGGTGTTATACGTTAGCTCGTTGGGCCTGCAATCGTTCTGTATCATATAACATATCACTTCGTTCACTTCTTGAAAACACCCTCGAGCTGAAAATCCAGCGACGACAGTGTTGTAAGTAACCACGCAAGGCCTTATGCCTCTCTTCGTCATCTCCGTGAACGTTTCCATGGCTTCTTGCATAAGTCCTTGCCTACAAAACCCTTTAATGACAGTGTTGTAAGAAACGAGGTCGGGCCTTCCACCGTTCTCTAGAAGCCCACTTAGCACTTCTTGCGCTTTCCAACACTCGCCTGCTCTTGCATACATATCCATTAGGCTGTTGTAGGTGACCAAGTCTGGCTGAAGGCCATTCTCTCGAATCAAATGAAGCATTTCATGGGCTCGCTCGTACATTTTGTTCCTTGCGCAGATCGAAAGCATGGAATTGAACAGAACCAAGTCGGGCTTGTAACCTTTGTTCAAGAACTCTTGAAATGCCCTCTCCATGCCGTTGAGCGATCTGCATTTGAAGTTCGCAAGAATCAGGGTTCTCAGAAGCACCCAACTAGGATATATGTGCCCATCGTAAATCTCCTTGGCGATTCTCTCTATGCCCCGTATATTCCCTCCTTTTGAGTAGCTGTGGAGCATCAACGAGTGAGTCGTTTCGTTGGGCTTGAAGCCCTTTTCCCTCATGTCTAAGACAACAGATTCTGCAGCTCTCCAATCGCCTCTGTGAGCCAAGGCATTTAAAAGCGCGTTATAAGTAGTGATGCACGGGGAATACCCAGCTTTAATCATCTCATTGTACATCTTCCCGGCGTTGATTTCAGAGCCACATCTACCGTATGCACTAATCAAAGTATTAAAAGTATCTCGATTTGGCTCGAAGCCACAGTTTCTCATCTCCTGGAAAACCTGGTTCACATACTTGTCCATTCCTTTGTTCCCACAAACTGCAAGCATTGTGTTCCACGTAATGCGATTTGGAGTACAGCCATTAGATTTCATCTCGCCTATGATTCTCATCATATCTTCCACACGAGACTTTTTCCCAAGCATCCCAAGGACCGAGTTGTACGTACACACGTTAGGAACACAGCCCGACTCCTTCATTTGTTCTAGAAAACTCAAAGCCTTGTCTTCTTTCCCAGATTTACCATAGGCATCGATGACGGTGGTGTAGGTGACTGCATTAGGCTTAATGCCTTTGCCCTTCATGGTCTCAATTAAAGCAGCTCCTTCCTCGTGGAAACCCGCCCTCACACTTGCAGCCACGAGTTCGTTATATGTTACAGAGTCAGGCGGGCAATTTTTGGCCTCCATTTCTTTGAAAACGCCCAAAGCCTCATTGTATATTCCTGCTTTGCCATAAATTTGAAGCAAGGAGTTGTAAGTTACAGTTCCTGGCTCGTAACCACTTTGCTTCAGTCCATCGAAGAAGTCCTTTGCTTCCTTCAACAACCCTTCTCTTCCACACGCAGATATCACAGTGCTGCATGTGAACTCGTCGAATTCGAGCCCTGAATTCCTCACCTCGTTCAAAAGATCCAATATTTTGTTCCACGACCGACCCTTTTTCCCGTAAACATCCAACATCACGTTGTAAGTAACCAATGAAGGACACAGTCCACGGCTCTTCATAAAATCAAACAACGCTATTGCCTTTTCATACTTACCGCTCCTAGAATACGCGTGTAATATAGTAGTCCATGCCCGAACATCAAGAGTGTAATCCTTAAAGGGAATAACATCGAACAGCTTAGATGTAACCGAATGCTGGGATTCCCTTGCAAGTATCTTGACCATCAATTCAATAACCTGATTATCCAACCTATCACTACAGGCAACATCCAAATTGAAGACAATCCATTCAAACAATATAATAGCCTTCTCACTGTGGCCAGAAACATCCAAACCCTTGAGCAAACTAATCAAGTCAGCGTCTTGGAGCAGCTCAGACTTAACGGAATCGAAAAAAGAACCCAAACTAGCAATGGGCAAATCTATCATAGAACTCAACATCAACTTACAGTTCGAAGGGAGAAAATCAGGTAAACCCTCCTCACCTCCGGCGGAGTTCTCCACAATTCTCGGGGCTGCAACCGCATTTTCATCACCTCCCCTGAAATAGGCCGGGAAAGAATCTCGATCGCGCGAAGGTATCACGTGAGAAGAAGATAAAGATGATTTAACGGGAGACGAAATGTGCAGCAAGTGCTGTAACAGAGAATCGATAGGGAAAGAGTGCTGTGACGAAGTTGACGAGGACGATGAAGACGATTCTTGGTGGAGGTTGTGGTGGTTGTGCTGTGGCAACGAAGGAGGCAGAGAGAGAGTCGAAGTGTTGACTTTGAGGTTTGGATTCGAAATTGGTTTCGTGGGTTGAACAGGGAAAGGTGGTCTGTTCGGAAACAGAGTACCTTCCATGGATGATACTTTTCAGCGTCTGCGTGTGCAGCAGTGTTGGACAGTTTTGTTCATCACTAATTAACACGATAAGGATTTTGTAGTGCAAGTATAAGAGAGGAGAAGCGTATGGTATGGTGAGATGATGACATCCAAAATCCAATCTTTGAGCTTTGAGTGAGTGGTCTTGCTGTTCTTTTCTATCTTTCAATTTATCTCAAAGGGCAAAAGCTTTTTCTTTCGAGTTCTTTGGCCCATTCATAGTTGTCACTCAAATCTCAATCAACAGCAATAATCAGAAGATGATGATCATTTGGGCCGAATCTCCTTGCTTTATTGGGCTGGGCTCGTTACAATTTTATAGATTTTTGCAGGCCCGTCTGAGTTTTGCGTGCGTCTCTTCATGTTGAAAATCGATTGCGTTTCTTAATTAATATTTCATCTGGTCAAAGATAAATGATGTATGAAACCATTCATTTGCGTCAGAAAAACGTGGCCTTCTCTTTGCTATTTGTATTTTTGCCTAAGTGACAGGTTTTTGATGATTAACTTCAACATGGTTCTTTGTGCAAATTTGGCTTTAAGATTTCATATTACACAAGTCGATCTACTAGTTTAATAATCTGTTTCAGACGTAACAAAATGGAAAGAAAATATCAATTGCGACAAGTTGTATTACATGGAAAAGAAAACACTCGAATGGTCGGTCTCATTAATGGTCCTAAATTCGAGAGCAAGGATCTGAAACCGGGTTTTCGAACCGGACCGGAAAATTTAGTAGTTTAAGGTTTAGTGGTTTAACCGGAATAAAACTGGGACAAAACCGGTGTAAACCGGTGTATTTAAAAATTTAAAAATATATGAAAATAAGTACAATAATTATTTTTATTTTTTAGTAGTGAATATTGCTATCATACATAGCTGAATATGGTGTTATACACCTTTTAAAAAATATTTTATTAACCTTATATTTATTTTTTTTATCAAAATTAACTTTAATATAATAAACAATTAAAAATAATATCAAAAGTTATGCTAATTTACAAAAAAATCAACATTTGGGCCGAGAATCAGTCGGCCCATTAGCTTACTTCTTATTGGATTAGCTTTTCATAGTTTTTCTTTTTTTTTTTAATTAAACAATTTGACCGGACCGGGCCCGAACCGTATTTTAGGACCGGTCCGCGGTTTTCCGGCCCAAACCGCCCGGCCCGGTCCGGTCATTAAAACCCTGTTCGAGAGGCACTAGCACTATAGTTGCAGTGGGTGGACAATAGTAGAACGAAGTTAAACAAATAAAGAATATTTAATCATGTATTCGATTATAAGATTGTCAGTAAGTCGCCAAACATCTTTTTCCTAGTCAACATCCACGATCTTCATGTATTTGTACAACTTTTGTGAGTTAGTGGGAGTTGTTATTCATATTTTTGATAATTTTTTAAAAAAGAAAAAAAAAAAGCGTCGGACCACAATTTGATTATAGGGTTTGACGATATGGTTTTTAACACTTATGTGTTTATCCTAGCCTAATAACATTTGATATATGAATAGTTACTTAATCAATGTCTAGGTCCTTTACCATGTTCGAACACTGACATGAGATCAATCATTCGAACATAAAATGCTAAAACCAACGAAAGAATAGATCTCACTCTCTTGTCAATGCGTTGTAATTCACACTAACGAATCTCCATGATAGATCTCACATGGCCTATTATCAATAACATAAAAAAAAAAATGGCCAGATTATAGATAGCTAGGGAGACGTTATAAGGTCAAAAGTCTTTCCATGGAAGAGGGTCAAACCTTATCGATCCGTACCATAGACATTTATTACACGGAGGGAGACGATTACCTTGTCTTTTACACTTTACACGAATGTCCCATTATTTCAAATTATGTTTACTTTATGTAATTATGTATGGGACATACTTATTCTCGTTTTCACTATGTATGTGACCCCAATGGTATTATAAACAATAGGCCTAGTTTGACCTAATAATTAGTACTAACTTACAATAATGATTCAATGTTATGAACATGGATCTAATAATACAAGGTAGAGAGCAGGAGTCCATTTCGGCGCAAATATAGGAATATATATCGGTAAAATGAGTTCGTATTTAATAAAAAAAATATATTTGAAAATGCTTATTTCCGTCTACCGGAATTGGAGTACATAACGACTTCAAACTGAATATGTTTTGGTAACTAAAGTTTTATTCCAATATAACTAAAACTAAATAAATTGTTCACTGTTTTAATTAATCTCCTCTGCCGATCTTTGTAATTAAGGTCGTCTGTACTAGAAAATTTAATGTGGTTGTATTTTTTCATAAAATCCCATCATTTCTGATGCTGACATTAATATGAAAGCATTAAAGAAAAATGGGGCAAAATAGTAGACTTTTATCAGTCCCTCTTAACGTTGTAATTACTCTTGCGGAAATTGATATCTTCGAGGAATATTATAAAATAGTAAACGCCGAGAAAATACTGCATTATTTGCGTAACTGGAGAATCATTTGGGAAATGTTTTCAACAGTCCAATTGAGTCGATGACGACTCTTTATAATAATTTAATATATTATATTATACACAGATCCCACTTATATGAGATTCCATCATCTCTCTATTAGTCTATTTTATCGTAATCTTTCGTTAACCGTCCAAGTTCATTTTATACTTTTAACGTGAGGCATCCCATGTAGTTAGTTGGCTTGCATCCCTCGTGATATTTCATGATCATGATTTATGCATTATTTTTCCTACAATAGTATTTATCTTTTTTTTACTCTCTTCTTTGAAATTTCAATAGTGGAATTAGTTGGTGAATTATTATCCAGCTTTACTAGTTTCATGGGTTACGTATTTCCATATATGTCGGTTTTGAACATATGGTTTGATCTATATTATGTAGTATATGACTTCTACGTGTACTTTTAAAATAAGAAATGTAAACAAGTTGAGCTAAATTCGATAGCTGCTAAAGAAATTTCGGATATTGTTTTCGTGTTTGTACATCTTTATAACCAACTCGTAAGCGACTGGACGTCATTATTCTAGGTAATAATGAGCTAAATAAAAGATACAACAAATAAATTAGTACCACGTTTCCATAATTAGGTTTACTACATGCGAAACTAAATATTAAGACCTAAGGTCAGAAATAATAATAGAAAAAATCGTAACCACTTGATTTACTGTGTCAAATCTTCTATATGTTCATATAAATAAAAGATTACATAATATATTTTTATATCCTCTAGGATATATTTGTAATTATTATGTTCTGATCTTCACAAGTCTCCCTTTTCCTCTAAAGACGAGTTTGGATAGGCAAAACATTAATTATCAATTTGTCCCAGTTGACCAGCACCGGATTTCAGCGTACATCATTATGTAATAAAAATAAATTTCTAATAAGATGCGGTTGTTGAACAAAGGCAAAAGATTTTGGCAACCCATGCAAATATTAAGTCAGCAGCCTAACATTAAAGACTGGCTCAAATAAATATCGCAAGATTATCGAAATTACTTTCCACGTGTATTCATTCACACAGCAAACGGCAAAAGCCGGGTAATAGCGTCATTAAACTAAAAGTAAACATGCATGACCTTTCAAATAAATATACAATTTAAAAAAAAACGATGATTTTAGAATTAATAAATAAATAAATATAGGGCGAAAGCTTATGTATAAAAGGAGGGTTATAGGCGACGAGGGGGTTTGTGCTTGCTCTGTCAAAGAGAGAGAGAGAGACAGAGAAAGAACAGAGCTTTTTCTTCTCTTTTTCACTTTGGTTCGCCATCCTCTGTATAGAGAAAACCACATTAAATGTAACAATATTTTGCTATTTTATTTCCTCTTTTTTTTTTTCTTCTTCTCAGTTAATCTCATATCCTCTGTTTTGTTGCAGTATAAAGATTGCTGCGGCGTCTTTAACGGAACATGGGCGGTGACAAGGGTTTGAGTCTTGAAGAAATCAAGAATGAGACCGTTGATCTGGTAAAAATTCAAGCTTTTTGTTCGTTAATTATTTATACTTTCACGGGGTTTCTTGAGCTTCTTTTCCCATCAAACTTTGATTTTTAATGATGATTGATATTCTCATGAGATTCGAATGATATGTTTTTTTATTGTTCTGTGTTTTTTTCTCCATGATTAAATTGGGTGTGGAATATGAATCGAGTTCTTTATGCTGCGTATGGAATTTCATTAAAAGATATCATATATCTCAGCTAATTCTTTTTTGTTTCTTTTTTTTTTTTTGAAAAGAATCGAGTTTAATTCTAATTAAAGGGAGTCCAAGACTGTGTTTATGCTTGCAATTTAATATGATTCAAAATCCGTGAAATCGGGAAAGAGATCACAATATGATTTTAGGAGTATGGTATATATTATATAATAGGATAAGCAAACAACAATTTTATGTCCGCAACAATTTTAGCAAACTTATGTGACAATATTAGAAGAAACGAATCGTATTCTTAGGCGAAAAAGCTATGTTTCACATGGGTATGTTGGACAATCATTGTCAATTGAAATATATATTTGGGCATTTGAAAAAATAAATGTCAAATTTTTATTGTGGGTTAGATAATATATCTATAATTAGTTGCGTTGCGTTGCGTCGCGTCTATGCCAATCTGTAATAAAGTTGCTTGACTTTGTCTCATCTTCCTACGAATGGATCTATCAATTATAATTCATGAAATTAATTATATTTTTTCCGAAAAGTCTATATTTGTTAAATAGATAGATGCCTCTCTTCTTTTTTCTTTTTTAAACAAGAATTAGATAGATAAAACTAAAAGGTACGTGTTTTCCGTGGTACTTGTTTCGATATTTTCATTTCCTTGCGAATCCCAACTCATTTTGTAATTTACCTGTTGCCCCTCAATTTGATTAATATTTCTAAACCGTCCCTGTCCTTTGATTGTGATTTTTGGACTTTTCGGCCCACCTCACATAAACGTGCCGACCCATAAAATATGTCCAAAGTCAACTCTTTTTTTTTTTTTTTTCTGCTCTCTCCGTGGATGTATGATTTCGATGATCGGCCGCAGTATTCATCTTCAACCTGTAAATAGCAGAATGTTCGCCGCTCAACATTAACACGGACAAGTAACTTTTGTTCGATTCGATCCAATCCAGGAAAAAATTCCGATAGAGGAAGTGTTCGAGCAGCTGAAATGCACTCGCGAGGGTTTGAGCTCCGACGAAGGAGCCAACAGGCTCCAAATCTTCGGACCCAACAAATTGGAAGAGAAGAAGGAAAGCAAACTTCTCAAGTTCTTGGGATTCATGTGGAACCCTCTCTCGTGGGTCATGGAGGCCGCCGCAATTATGGCCATCGCCTTGGCCAACGGCGGAGGTAAGCCGCCGGACTGGCAAGACTTCGTCGGCATCATCTGCCTGCTCGTCATCAACTCCACCATCAGCTTCATCGAAGAAAACAACGCCGGCAACGCAGCAGCTGCACTCATGGCCGGCCTAGCTCCCAAGACAAAGGTTCGTCCCTCTCCATTAAGTTTCTTCCTTTTTCGTCAGCATCAATGTAATCTCATTGTGTATACATCTATCTATGATTCAGCTCCTTAGAGACGGTCGATGGAGCGAGCAAGAAGCAGCAATATTAGTCCCAGGAGACATCATAAGCATAAAGCTAGGTGACATCATCCCAGCCGACGCCCGCCTCCTCGAAGGCGACCCCTTAAAGGTCGACCAATCAGCTCTCACCGGCGAATCTCTCCCAGTGACCAAAAACTCCTACGACGAGGTTTTCTCGGGCTCGACCTGCAAGCAAGGAGAGATCGAAGCCGTCGTCATAGCAACTGGGGTCCACACCTTCTTCGGAAAGGCGGCCCATCTGGTGGACAGCACTAACCAAGTGGGTCACTTTCAGAAGGTTCTTACAGCCATAGGAAACTTCTGCATATGTTCGATCGCTGTGGGCATGCTGGCCGAGATCATAGTCATGTACCCCATACAACACAGAGAGTACAGAAAGGGAATCGACAACTTGCTCGTGCTATTGATAGGCGGTATACCCATTGCTATGCCCACGGTTTTGTCTGTTACTATGGCTATTGGCTCGCACAGGCTTTCTCAGCAGGGCGCCATTACGAAGAGGATGACTGCTATAGAAGAAATGGCGGGAATGGACGTTTTGTGCAGTGACAAGACGGGGACTTTGACTCTTAACAAGCTGACGGTGGACAAGAGTTTGATCGAGGTGTTTGTGAAGGGCATGGATCCCGACCATGTGCTTTTGATGGCGGCGAGGGCTTCAAGGACTGAGAATCAAGATGCTATCGATGCTGCCATTGTCGGGACTCTTGCCGATCCTAAGGAGGTAATGAATATATATATGTATATATATATATACACACACAATATATAATATATATGTGCATGTGCATGATGTAGTTGATTTTGTTGATCTGATTTGTGTGTGTGAATGTATTTTAGGCTAGAGCTGGCATCAGAGAGGTGCATTTCTTCCCTTTCAATCCCGTGGATAAAAGGACTGCGTTGACTTATATAGATTCTGACGGGAATTGGCATCGTGCGAGCAAAGGAGCTCCCGAGCAGGTATGCTTTTTGTCTTTGTCCTAAACAAAACTGTGTAGTAGCCAGTTTGATTATTTATATTAATGTTGTTTCGCTTTTCATTGAATTAGATCTTGGCCCTCTGCAACTGCAAGGAGGACTTGAAGAAAAAGGTCCACAGTGTTATCGATAAGTACGCTGAACGCGGGCTTCGATCGTTGGCCGTTGCCAGACAGGTTGGTTGTGATCGCTGGGAAAACAGTTTTTTTTTTTTTTTTTTCTTTTTCATCGATTATTCTTACAAATCGGTGATGTATGGTATTTTTGTTTTCCAGGAAGTCCCAGAGAAATCAAAGGATAGCCCTGGCGCTCCATGGCAGTTCGTCGGGCTCTTGTCTCTGTTTGATCCTCCGAGGCATGACAGTGCGGAAACCATCAGAAGGGCTTTAAATCTCGGGGTGAACGTCAAGATGATTACTGGTAAGAATTTGTACATGGATGTCAGCTTCAAGTTATGTACTTAAAACGAACTGCCCATTTAACTAATATCTTTTTGTTTCTTTTCAGGTGACCAACTTGCCATTGGTAAGGAGACGGGACGAAGACTTGGAATGGGAGTCAACATGTACCCATCTTCTTCTTTGCTTGGTCAGCACAAAGACGAGTCCATAGCTGGCCTACCCGTCGAAGAATTGATTGAGAAAGCTGATGGTTTTGCAGGGGTTTTCCCAGGTCAGTTTTATCTGTCGTCTAATCTTATCTTATCTTGGTTGTAATGAAGTGTGAAAAAATCTTACCTTTTTTGAATGAATATTTATCGTTGCAGAGCACAAGTACGAGATAGTTAAGAAGCTGCAAGAGAGGAAGCACATAGTTGGGATGACCGGCGATGGTGTCAACGATGCTCCCGCCTTAAAGAAAGCTGACATCGGCATTGCTGTCGCCGATGCTACAGATGCTGCAAGAAGTGCTTCGGACATTGTGCTCACTGAGCCCGGCCTTAGCGTTATCATTAGCGCTGTCTTGACGAGCAGAGCTATTTTCCAAAGGATGAAGAATTACACGGTCGGTAGTATTTTTTTTTTCTTTCTAATTTGCACGTTTTTGACAGACAGAACTAAGACTGTTTTTGTGTATGCTTTTTTTTTTGTTGATTGGCAGATCTACGCAGTTTCCATTACCATCCGTATTGTGGTAAGTTGTGAGATCAGTATGTACTAGTTTCGAAAGGCTGTGAAGTTGTGAACGTCTCTAACTTTTTTTTTCCTTTCCACCTGCAGTTTGGTTTCATGTTCATTGCGCTGATCTGGAAGTTTGATTTCTCACCATTCATGGTGCTGATCATTGCCATCTTAAACGACGGTAAGATGTTGATTCTGTTTAACAACTTCAAAGGAGTTTTTTCTTTTCCGTGTAATTTAGAACTGGGGATGAACTGGTGAATTGCAAACATCTTCTTTAGGTACGATCATGACAATCTCGAAGGATAGAGTGAAGCCATCTCCATTGCCCGATAGCTGGAAACTGAAGGAGATTTTCGCCACAGGCATAGTCCTCGGTGGCTATCTAGCTCTGATGACAGTTATATTCTTTTGGTTAATGCACGAAACCAATTTCTTCCCGGTAAGTATAATTCGAAACAAAAAAAAAAAAAACTCATGAATCTTAATTCTTCAGCCCTTTTACTCACTTTTTCGTTTTCGAAAACAGGATAAATTTAATGTTAGAAGTATTCGGTACAACGAAGAAGAGATGATGGCTGCTCTGTACTTGCAAGTTAGTATAGTGAGCCAAGCCCTCATCTTTGTCACTAGGTCAAGGAGTTGGTCTTTCGTCGAACGTCCTGGCCTTTTGCTAGTCACCGCTTTCATCCTTGCACAGCTGGTAATAACAACATCCAAGAAAACTCTTTTTTCTTGATAGAAAAAAAGCTGATTCAAGAATAAAAAAAAAAAACTGAACTTTCTTGTTCTTCTTGAATAAAATAGGTTGCAACTCTGATTGCCGTGTACGCAAACTGGGGCTTTGCGAGAATCAAAGGGTGCGGATGGGGATGGGCTGGCGTTATATGGATCTACAGTATTGTGTTCTACGTGCCCCTTGATTTGATGAAGTTCGCCATACGCTACATCTTAAGTGGGAAGGCTTGGAAGAACTTGTATGATAACAAGGTAACAAATATAGTCTGACTGAATGCATACTACTACTACTTACTACTAGTACCACTACTACTACTTACTTTAATAGCAGAACAGATTATTGTTATGATCTTGTAATAACAATGCATGTGTATAAATAAACAACAGATTGCTTTCACGACGAAGAAAGATTATGGGAAAGAAGAGAGGGAAGCTCAATGGGCTCTTGCCCAGAGGACGTTGCACGGCTTGCAAGCACCTGAAGCCACAAATCTGTTCAATGACAAGAATAGCTACAGAGAACTCTCGGAAATTGCAGAACAGGCAAAGAGAAGAGCCGAGATTGCGAGGTCTATATCTATTTATTCATTCATTAAAAAGCCATTATTACATCATCATTCTGTATATAATAATATGCATCGCTTGAACTTTCTTGCAGGCTTCGTGAGCTGCATACTCTTAAGGGTCATGTTGAGTCTGTTGTTAAGCTTAAGGGGCTCGACATTGAGACGATTCAGCAGCATTACACCGTTTAAGGGCAGAGCGATCATCTCTCAGAAAGTTATGCAGACATATTAGAATGGAGGAAACTCTCTCTCTCTCTCTCTCTCTCTCTCTCTCTCTCTCTCTCTCTCTCTCTCTCAATTCATAAGGAAGAAACAAGCAAGTTATTTGCTGCGATTCTTCGTCTTTTTTTTTTTTTTCTATTTACTTAGATAAGGTATCTCAGTTAGCCAACGGTTTTTTCCGTTAACAGAGATCAATCTTGTAACAAATGCAATTCTGATTCGAAACATATAAATCTAGTATGGGCTCCAACTAATGTAAGAACCAACACATCCATGATTCATGAAATTATTCACAAGTAATAAACTTATCACTTCAGACAGAGGATATTATCAACACAATCCGGCATGTGAGATCATCCTGGTAGACATTCTCTCAGCTCTTGGATCATGTAATAAAAAATTAATTCATGATTAAACTAAATTATCCTCTCCCACTCTCTAACATGGGTTTCATCCTACAATTATTACGAAACACTGCACTAGATTATATTTGTGAGGGGTCGTGATTAACGGTCGTGACCGTGACGTGACGAATTGAGTGACTTCAAAAAGATTGTTGATCTAATAATGCTGCATTTTAAGTCCTCTCAAGCCATCATATTAAAATGTTGTGTGCATTTTTTTATCAAATCGTTGCGATTGTTGTTGTTTATTTAACTGCTATGTAATTTGATTTTAAAATTAACTTGATTCTCCAGCTCTCAAATATATAATATATAATGATTCAAAAAATTATATTACAGGGGTTAGACTTTCTTATTTTATGCAGTTGATTGATTCTATCATGCAGACTTCCTTTTCTTTATTTCTTAAAGAACCAGTCCATGTGCTACTTTGATTTTAAAAAATAAAAAGTTTGACTAAGTATTATATAATATATATATTATATATATATATATATATATATATATATAGAGATTTGCTATGGTGTCCACCTACCGTGAGCAACCACCGTGAGCACCATAAGCAAATCTCTCATTTTCTTGCGTTTTCTCGATTCTCAACGCCGCCCACACCTCCGTAGACCATCTCATATCCATTGGTAACATAAATCACCATCTACAGCACGTTAATTTTTAAGAAATCATCACATCGATATGTCGTCCACATGTGAAGAATAAATAATGGATTTTCTTAAAAATTAACGTGTTGGAGAGGGTGATTTAGGTTACCAATGGATATGAGATGGTCTACGGAGGTGTGGGCGGCGTTGAGAATCGAGAAAACGCAAGAAAATGAGAGATTTGCTTATGGTGCTCACGGTGGTTGCTCACGGTAGGTGGGCACCATAGCAAATCTCTCTCTCTATATATATATATATATATATATATATATATATATATATATATATATATATACACGTTCTTTCTCAGAGAACGAATGATATAATTTCAGGCAATCATTTAAGGACACAGTCGTTATTGCAGATAAATGGTGGGATTACTTAATCAGACAACCCTCCGAGCTTAATCCAATCACTCATAACACCTGTCTTTCGCATAAAAAATAAAACGATTGACGATTGAAAAATAGAGTTGGACGCATGTAACTGTTAGTTAAACACACTAATCCAACCCTCTCCCTATAAATATATATATACACAACAAAAGCTTGCATGTGAAGCAATAGTTATCTGATCAATAACACAGACGACCAAACGCAATGAGGTTCCAAGGAACAGCTTTCTTATTCTCTTTCTTTCTTGTATTAATAAAACTATTCACCATCGCTGGTGCACAAACACTTCGAACAGATTTCTACCAAAACATTTGCCCTAACGTCGAATCCCTCGTTCGATCTGCTGTCCAAACTAAGTTCCAGCAAACTTTTGTGACAGCTCCAGCCACATTACGATTATTCTTCCATGACTGTCTTGTCAGGGTCAGTGCTGCTTTCATATTCTTAAAGAGAATACTCAATTATCTTTCACAATATCGATGCATATATATACAAAATAGGGGGTTTTTTTTGCATGAAATTTCGTTCTTATTTGATAGTTGTTGTTCATCATGGCAAGTATAGGGATGTGATGCATCGATTATTATCGCATCGCCTAACGGTAATGCTGAAAAGGATCATCCAGACAATATTTCGCTCGCCGGAGATGGATTCGATACAGTTGTAAAAGCTAAGGCAGCAGTGGATAGTGATCCTCAATGCCGCAATAAAGTTTCGTGTGCTGATATATTAGCTTTGGCTACTAGGGACGTCGTCAACTTGGTAATAATATATTGGTGAAAGTCATGTATTCGCTGTAAATATAATGAAATTGAAAGCTATATATATATATGATAAAAATTATTGTAGGCTGGAGGACCAAATTATAGAGTGGAGTTAGGAAGAAGAGATGGGAGAACTTCGACTATGGCGAGCGTACAGCGCAGGATTCCAAGTCCAGGCTTTAATCTGAGCCAGCTCATGACGACTTTCACCAATCTTGGTCTTAATATCACTGATCTAATTGCTTTATCAGGTCCGTTGACTAATAATCTTAAGCCCAACTTTTTATTATTATTTTTTATTTATTGTCAGACTCGATCTTCCTTCCATCTGTACGTAACTTGCTTGCGTAGAAATTCCAAAGTCAGCTTTCCAATGCGATCGCTTGCGGCAATCAACTACAAACTCAAATTCTCATTTCTTTCTTAGTCAGCAGTGATCAGCATCGTACAATAACATAGTCGCTCGCTTGTTTGAATATGTATGCATAAAAAAAAGAGACAAAATTATAAAATTAGGTCACTAAGTATACACGTTTTCGTTTTTGGGTCACTATGTTTGATAATTGCAAAAGTAGGTCACTAACTTTTCATGTGAAAACAATTTTGGGTCATTTTTCAATTTCAGGTCACTAATATTTTTTCGATTTTGGATCACTAAGTTTACACTTTTTTCAATTTCGGGTCACTCATTTGGTACTAACACAGTGATCCAAAATTGAAAAAATCTAAACTTAGTGACACAAAATCGAAAAAATATATTCTTAGTGACCTAAAATTGAAAAATGACCCAAAATTGTTTTCACATGAAAAGTTAGTGACCTACTTTTGCAATTATCAAATGTAGTGACCCAAAAATGAAAACATGTATACTTAGTGACCTAATTTTATAATTTCCCCAAAAAAGACAAACTAAACATATATATTAATTATCTATGTCAAAAGAATCTCTTGGTTTTTTTTGCAGGTTCACACACCATTGGGTTTTCCCACTGCAGCAGATTCGCCAACCGAATATACAACTTCAGCCCGAGGAACAAAGTCGACCCGACCCTGAACCCGCAATACGCGACCCAGTTACAGCAAATGTGCCCTAAAAAGGTGGATCCGAGGATAGCCATTAACATGGATCCCACGAGTCCAAACGCGTTCGACAATGCTTACTACGTCAACCTTCAAAACGGAAGAGGTTTGTTCACTTCTGATGAGACCCTCTTCACCGACGCTCGCTCGAAGGCCACTGTTAATCTGTTTGCTTCGAACAGCGCCGCCTTCTTTCAAGCTTTTGTGGAGGCCATCACTAAGCTCGGAAGAGTTGGTGTTCTCACAGGGAATAAAGGCGAGATCAGGGTTGACTGTACCAGGCCAAACTGAAACTAATTTGTCAATGATACTATGTATTATGTTTCTGCATTTGTTTGCTCTTTTTCATTTTCGTGATGTGATTCATAAATATTGCTTAAATTCGTGCTGTCTTGGTTCTTTTTGCATACATACACATAAGATGTACTAAATGTGTTTGATGGAATAATAAGTGATATTGAATGCAATTTTGGGGGTACGTACATTACTTCAACGAAAAACAAATGGGGCCGACAGAGAAGCATGGGCCGAAGAAAGGCCGATATTAGAAACTTGTCTGAAACTTTTATTACTTATATTGAACTTGAGATCTTATCAGATATTGATTAGTGTGCATATTGTTAAAATATGTAGAAAGAGGACGAAAGAGAATCTCGCAAGTCATGCTAGAAAAGATGAGTTCAGTAAAATCCCACACTAAAGAGAGACAGACATAAAGGTAACCTTGACAATTCAGCTCTATCCTATATTCTTTTTGGTTTTGAAATAATAATTGTTTCTTCGAATTTTTCAAGAATCACGGCTCGAGTGTCTCCAACTTGCCTTAAAAAACAAAAGAAGATAATACAATATAAATATATAATATAGCAGGAAAAGAAAGTGCCGAACTGATAGAATCTTGGACATATTTAAATTCGAAATTTATAGTTAGCCTTTGCAACAGCTTTACAAATCTAGATAGGAACTAAGGGTCCCAGTTTGAGGAGAGTTATCTTAACATGACAACTAGTAGCAATCTAAAAAATAAGATCAAATAATGTAATAAAAAAAAAAAAAAAAAGTTTATATAGTTGAACACAGGAAGATGATCATCATGCCCTATTTGAGCCTAATATATCCTTAAATCAGCCAATGGGGTCGCGTATTTTCTCGACAGGGATCGCTAATTGGTTCGATAAATTCTTCTTCTCTATCTCTCTTTCTTGAAGATGAACCAAGATTATTATTCTGATGATGATCCAAATCAGGTACTTGTGAAGAGTTGTTTGAACGATGTAACACTGATCCCTTGTGTTGTTGTACTTTTGATGAGCAATGTCCGAGGCTGAGTGTTAGTTCAACTTCAGAATCATCATGATTCATATTAGTTCTCTCGTCTTTTTCATCCATTTCATGTAGCTGAACAACACTAGAGCACGTAGGCGCTTCTGCTGGTTTTTCCATCAAGTCAAACTTGATCGGAGTTCTCAAACCCTCACCTGAACAATTAAGCTCTATTGAGTTATCTTTAAAACCATGGAAACTATTTCTTCCCTCTCTCTTTTCATTCGATGATTGTCTTCTTGTTTGCTGTTTTAGTTCTTGCATTATGTGCTTCTGAACTTTGTACAACCTGTGCAACTCCTGGACCTGAATATTCAGATCAAACTTTTTTTTTATCAAAACACGATCCAAAACTTTCTTACAAGATATTTAGCGCTTACTACTAAATATGTATATATACCTGCTGTTTTAATATTTCTTCGTGCGTCAAAATCGTTCTTCTGATGGAATCGAAGCCTTCTGATGCGAGATAACGATCCATTGAAGAGTAATCGACTATCTGTAATAAATCAGCGACGGGCTTGTGGTGATTATTATAACCCTGCGTACGAGGAATGGTGATGAATAATGAACAAACTGCAAAAGTATTATTATGGGTAGGTTTAGCCGATGAGTTTATCGAGTGTTGACGAAGTTTGGTTGTCATCCCTGAAAAAGAGAGAGACAAAAGGTTGTGGCCACTTAGATTTCAACCAAAGGAAAAAAAAAAAAAAGAAGATCGAGAAAAAGAAAAGAAAACCAGAATCATTACATGGTAGCAAAACTTGTCTCTGTCGTAGTATGATTGTCAAAGTGTAATGAACTTGAAACTGAAGTAAAGAAGTGATTAAGATCATGACATGACAAGGATTACATAACAATCAAACGGAAATCTTGAACTTGATTAAAGAAAAAAGTTACAGAGATATCAGAGATTAAATTATTGTGTTTAACAAAACAAGCGTGGTTGTTTCGAAATTCAACGTGTGTTAAAGATTAAGCCTAAGCAGTTGCTGTGACTGAAAAAAAAAAGTCAAAAAGTGAGGGCCACGATATTCCTATGTGCTATATATAATGGATTCCATGAGTGATAATCTAAGTTATTAATGATATCTCTAAAAATAGTTCATAATTAGAAACATGATATTTTGCGAGGCAGACTTGTCTGAATTGTTCTCTTCTAATTCTCAACAGTTCAATTCAATTATGAAGCTTTCGATGAGACGAGTTGCAATTTTATTACATTGACAACGAGATAAGCTTTTAGAACACAATGTGCTGTACGTATTACACATCTCTATCAGTGACGCAGTTACAAGATCAGAAGATAGCGATGAACTAAGACGACGACGAAAAGAGAAAAGTCATAATTACCTTAAACCCAACGTTGAATCTGTCGAGTAATAATTTCATTGAAGATCGTCGTCTCGCGAAATTGAATTAAGGAGGACAATTAAGATACAAACTTTTCTAGGAGAGACACGCAACGAATGAATCTCCATAATTGAGGTGAGGTCCTACATTTATTTTTAAGTGTATATACGTACAATCCATTTAAATATAAGTCCTCGTCGTTTGTGTATGATAAACAATTCATGGATTTTCCTTAGACAATGGAGGGTGACAGACTGTGCTGTCTATGAGCATGTGCTATGTGTATGAGAAAGAAGAAGACAATAGCTGTTGCTAGTTATTATATTTTGCTTAGTTTATTGCTGTTACATTGTATAGGAAGATCATACGAGAATCATTGGAATAATGTAATAAACTCCTATAATACGTATACACACACACATACACACACACACATATATATATATATATATATATATATATAGGAGCAGGCCCATCACCCATGCAATCGTCGGGTAACTCCAAATTTGAATGAAAATATACTAAATAATTCCATCTCCTCACTAATTCCAAGGAATCATCCGTGAGCATTATTTTAATTCAGATCAAGACGGATACAGAGAACTTGCAAGAACTAAATCGCATGCTGATAGTAATTTGAGATAGGTTGATATTCAAATAATAATGATAATCAATAATCATCATCGAGATTTGAGATCCATCCTCTTCCACATGATTGGGAGATATATTGTAATACTTAGAGATATGTTTGCCCGAACAAAATTACAAGGAAAATAAAATCTCACGTAATAAAAAAACTATGAGCGTCAAGTACCCCGCATCATTGATACTATATTAATGAACTCTCCAAAATAATAAAATCTTCTGGGTTTTTGTAAAGAAATTATTAAATTCGATAAGATAATAATATAATTTTTCGGAAAATCCCTTTACTGTATTAGGTCCCATTAAAACTTTAAATTAATTAATT
Organism: Craterostigma plantagineum; assembly: GCA_027422505.1. Classification (NCBI taxonomy): domain Eukaryota; kingdom Viridiplantae; phylum Streptophyta; class Magnoliopsida; order Lamiales; family Linderniaceae; genus Craterostigma; species Craterostigma plantagineum. Next base: position 2,077,122 of record JAPQWV010000097.1, on the reverse strand, counting down.
CATAAAAAGTACAATTATAAATTATGGTAATTGCTAAAATAATAATCTATTTGTTACTAGATTTTCTGGATTTCATTCCTAACTTTTTTAATTTGCAGTCAATAGTCCGATGTCGAGTTCTCTAGCTGCAACATAAAATTGTGAAGGGTTGTTGTCGCCATTTTGTGTCGCTTAATATCTCCACCATTCTGATAGTTAGTCGAACGATACTCCAATGATATCCTGAGAGCATTTGATATTGTACCTTGATTAATTTTCAAACGATATTTTTTATTAATTCACATTTTTAAATCGTTTTGAGTACACGAATATAATTATGAAACATATTTGAATTCATTTATTGTCAATACATTCTAAATTTATGTTGAATTTAAAGAGTCTCTATTTTAATTAATAAAATATTAATTTATGGATATATTAACATCTCTCTTAATTAATAAATTTCATAGTCTCAATATTATTAATTTATAGAGGTTTTACCGTACATATAAAAAAATGACTGGATACTAAATTATAAGTTTTTTCCAAATGTGTATTTATGTGTAAAGTAAACGTAGAAGTCATATACTACATAGTACATAATATAGATCAAACCATACGTTCAAAACCGACATATATGGAAATACGTTAACCCATGAATATGAAAGTAGTAAAGCTGGATAATAATTCACCAACTAATTCCACTATTGAAATTCCAAAGAAGAGAAAAAATAAATAAATACTATTATAGGAAAATAAAAATAATGCATAAATCAAGATCATGAAACATCACGAGGGATGCGAGCCAACTACATGGGACGCCTCACGTTAAAAGTATAAACTGAACTTGTACTGCTAACGAAAGAGTCGGATAGAATAGACTAATAGAGAGACGATATTATAAGTCGGATATGTGTATAATATAATATATTAAATTATAAAGAGTCGGCGACTCAATTCGACTGTTGAAAACATTTTCCCAAACGTGGGCCGATGCATAGCAATTTTAACAATAACATTTTTCCATTTAAGCCCTACACCTCCTTCAATTGGGGTGGATACAAATAAAACATTGGATTCCTTCATATAAGTTACTACCCCCGTCTCGTTATTTTTATCACATGTATTGTTGGGCACGGATATTAAGGTGGTATTATTATATTAATATAGTATAATGAAAAGGTAATAAAGTGTGTATTTTGACACGTCTTTTAAGAATATTTAATATTATTTTATTGATTGTTTGTGATAACTTTTTACTAAATAAGGAAATGTGATAAAATTAGTGGGACGCCCGAAATGGCAAAATGTGATAAAATTAATGGGACGGAGGTAGTATATTATTTCCAGGATTAATTCGTCGCCCAGTAGAGTAGACTGTGAACTAGCTCGTAGGCTGTGTGCGGCTGCTGGTCGCTTTGCAGTGCACTCATAGCCTACAACTTTTCTATTCCACACCAAACTTTTCCGATATAGTTTCTATATACACGGAAGCCTTTCGTTAATTCTGAAGAAAAGAATGCTTGTTATTTTAAAGCAGTGGAGGGTTTACTAAAGGGACGAAGGTAAGAAATTCCGCTCACGCTTTTCTCCATTTATGCAATGAAGTGTTTTTTCAGCTGTGTTTTGGTGGTCGTTTTTGCCTAGGTTAGAAATTCCCCTTCACCTACTCACGAAGAAATCAAGCTACGTCTGCCGGAGTTTGTTGGATGTTCTCCCTTTCCATCGTCCAAGCCTAAAGGTATCATATTCCATATGGGTCTCTCACCAAGGACAGTCCGTCGAGTGTTGGATGATACACCATTTGTAAGCATTTTCGTTATATTTTTAGTGTTCTTCCTAAATATTTGATGTTTGGTGTTTCTAAAACACAGGGCTCCCCCTTGAAGAATTGTAAATCAATGAATTCTGAGAAGAGAATTTCCGAGATGAACTGATTCAAGTGTTCATCATTTTCTGTTACAAAGCGTCTCGCTCAAAAACACGCGCGAAAACCTATATATGTTCCAAACTAAAAGAACAGAGAAAAACGCTACTTAAAGACACGCTACTTAAAGACATTAAATTACTGAAATGCCACTGACGGCTTAATGAACTTGAAACTGGCGCGCTTTTACTCCAGGCTTTGATGACTTCATGTCGTTTGCATAATTCTTCATCCCCCCCTCAAGATGAGCTTCCTCAGCCCTTAAGCTCATCTTGGACATGATGAAATTGAAGGCTGAAGGAGCAAGCGATGTGGTGAATGCATCAGCGAGGTTATGTGAAGAGGAGGTGTGCTGTGGTGCGATGAACCCGCGCTTGAACTGATCCCGAACCACATGACAATCGATTTCTATGTGTTTCGTACGCTCATGAAACACAGGGTTGGAAGTGATGTAGATCGCAGCTTTGTTATCACAGAATAAGGGAATTGGAAGTGGCGAGGGCACCTGCAATTCAGACATAATATAGGACAGCCACTTTAGTTCTCTAACTGTTGAGGCCATTGCCCTATATTCAGATTCCGCAGTTGAACACGATATTGTAGATTGCTTCTTCGTTTTCCAGGAGATTAAGCTGCTTCCAAGAAAGATGCAGTAACCAGTCAAAGAGTGTCTTGACGTCTTACAAGCGCCCAGTCCGAATCGCTGTAAGCATAGAGCCTCAAACTCGTGGTGCTGGAATAGAACAGTCCATGTGAGCTAGTGCCTTTTAGGTACCTGAGCAGGTGTTGAGCGGCCTGCCAATGAGAGAGCCTCGGGGCATGAACGAACTGACTCAGCTGTTGCACGGCGTGTGTGATGTCCGGCCTTGTGAAATTGAGGTACAGCAAGCGCCCCACGAGACGTCTGAACTGTAAAGGATCTGCCAGTGGCAGCGTGGTGTCTTTGTCGGAGGATGCAAATGTGTGACCGCCTGGTAAAGGAGTGGAAACAGGTGCGCTGTCCGACATTTGAGTGTCACGAAGGATGTCCAGAATGTACTTTCGCTGGCACACAGACAGACCTTCATTTGATCGAGTAATTTCCATCCCAAGGAAATAGTTCACAGCCCCTAAGTCTTTAATGGTAAATGCTTGGTCCAAAAACTCTTTTACTTCTTGCATCTTGCCAGTGTCTGTGCCGGTGAGAAGAACATCGTCAACGTAGACAAGTAGGAAGATTTTGCAAGAACCATTACGATAAGTAAACAGGCAGTGGTCATGAGCGCACTGCTTAAAGCCAAATTCCTGCAGCTTAGAGGTGAAAGCAAGGTTCCATTGCCTAGAAGCCTGCTTCAGTCCGTATAACGACCGTTTGAGTTTGCAAACCTTGGCGCACTGATTGTCCTTGTAGCCGGGAGGTAGACGCATATATACCTCTTCATCAATATGCCCGTGAAGGAATGCATTATTCACATCCAATTGTTGCAAAACCCAGGACTTAGCGGCCGCAATTGCAAGAATCACTCGCACGGTCACTATCTTGGCTACTGGGGAAAAAACCTCGTTGTAGTCCTCGCCCTCAGTTTGGGTAAAACCTTTGGCGACAAGGCGCGCCTTGTATTTGTTGATCGATCCATCTCCATTGCATTTCACTCTATACACCCACTTGCATCCGATTAGCTTCTTGCCTTTGGGCAGATCGACGAGTTCCCATGTCTCATTGTCTTCGAGAGCTCTCAGCTCCTGTTGCATAGCATCGACCCATCTCGAATCAGTGCTCGCCTGATTATAGGTCACCGGCTTATGAAAGGCAGACAAATTGGCCGTGTGCATTTGCTGGCAGTCGTGAACGCAAGAATTTGTGAAGTCTTTCATCCATATGGGTGGATGTTTTACTCTGGAGCTTTGTCTGAGATTGGAAGGTATAGCTGCAGTTTCTGTTTCCAGCGCTGGCGTCATCAAGAACTTCGGCATCAAAGGGGTCTCCAATACAGATATTTGGCAATACTGTATCTGAATCATCAGTGAGGACTGAGGGAAAGCTTTCTTCATGGAATTCAACATCCCTCGAGATTATGATCCTATTGACAGATGGGCAAAATACTTTATACCCTTTCGTCCCTGCTGGATATCCAACGAACACTCCACTGATACACCTATGATCGAATTTATCCTTGTGAGGATCAAGGTTAACACAGAATGTCTGACATCCAAAGGTTCTGAGGTAGGAGTGATCTGGTGGTTTCCCCAGCAGCAGCTCATAAGCGCTTTTCCATCTCAGCACTCTAGATGGCAATCTGTTTATGACATGGACTGCAGTTAACACAGATTCTCCCCAGAATACCTTGGGCAATTTTGACTGGAAAAGGAGTGATCGGGCTACTTGGAGAATGTGCTTGTGTTTCCTTTCTACCACACCGTTTTGCTGCGGGGTGTAGGGGCAGCTCTTTTGGTGGGCAATTCCCTTGCTAGACAGAATTTCTTGGAAGGAGGAACTGAGGAATTCAGAACCATTGTCAGACCTGATGGATTTCACCTTAGCTTCATACTGATTTTCTGCAAATGAAATGAACTTTCTGAAAATCTCTGGAACTTGTGACTTGTACCTCATCAAACAAATCCAGGTAAACCTACTATAGTCATCGACAATAGTGAGGAAAAAATGACAACCCGAGAGAGATGGTTGTTTATATGGCCCCCATATGTCAAGATGAAGAATCTGAAAGCACTGTGAAGTGTGTATTTCACTCGGGGCAAAGGGAGATCTATGCTTCTTTGACAGGGGATATATGTTGCATTCAGTCAGATTATTTGCATTCATTTCATTTAGGATAGAATCTGGTAGATGTTTCATTACAAGATGTGAAGGGTGGCCCAATCTGGAATGCCACTTATTTATGGAAACAGCAACAGAAGCTACACCAGGTATTGAAAATGACTTGTCACTCGCAGACAAAGGCTTTGGGGCACACATCTGCTGGGCTTTCGAGATCACTGCATCCGTGAATGATGACCCGTCCAAAATGTAGAGTTCCCTGTACACTTTGCCTGCTGCAAGAATTTTACTAGTCTGCAACTCAAGCAGCAACCAAAAATCAGTAAAAAATTTGAAATAAACATGGCAGTCTCTGGACAGTTTTCTGACTGACAAAAGGTTGTATCGAAAACTCGGTAAATAGAGGCAATCATATAGGGTGATGTTAGGTGAAATGGGCACATTTCCACTGTGGGAACTGCCTTGATGCTTCCATCTGGCAAGTAAACTGGGGTGAAGGAACGAATTGGCTTGGGATTGGTGATGAGAGCCAAGTTGTTGCACATGTGGCCGCTGGCCCCAGTGTCTACCAACCATTTCCCATTTCCCATCAAACTCAGCATATCAAGATTCAGCTTAGGAAAAGTCGAGCTACCTGCAAAATCAGTTAAGTGTGCAAAGTTGACTGAAGACAGATCAGCAGTCTCTGCACTCCCTTTTCCTTTCACCATTTTTGCCAGCTCCCTTTTCATCATTTCCATTATGCTTGATTGCAGACCTTGTAGCTGTGTATCTTCAGCAACACTTGAATTTCCCAGGTCTGCCTCTGCCGAATTGGCCTTGTAGTGACTTAGTGTTTTCCTTTGAGAATTAAAAATCTGCTCTCTTTTCCCTGAAGCAGCCCCTTCTGGAAAACAAACCAACTTGTAGCAGTCTTCCTTCCTATGCCCTGATTTTTTGCAGAAACCACACTCTGGAAAGCCGTTCAATTTGAAACATTCTTCCTTTGTATGACCCGATCTTTTGCAGTAGTTGCAAAAGAGTTGAGACCTGTCCTGTTTTATGGCTGGCTTAGCGCTGAAGCCCTTTCTAGAGCCAAAACGCTTAACCATCATCGCCGCGCTCTCTTCTGTCAGCGTTAAATTCATCGACACCTCTCTGTGTTTTTCGGCCTTGGAAATCATGGCATACACTCGGTTCACTGGTGGTAAATGATCAAGAAACAGAAGCTGATTTCTTTCCAAGTCAAACACCTCGCTCACACCCATGAGAAATTGCATTGATTTGTCCTCCATGTCCCTCTCGTCAATCTTGATCTTGACAGCATCAGGCGCTTGAATTGCAGGTCTGAGCTGCTCCAATTGATCCCAAAGGTTGCGAATCTTATTGTAGTAATCCACAACACTCATGGTTCCTTGCTTGAGCATAGTGATTTCTCTCTTTATCTCATAAATCGAAGAAATATTTGAGGTGCCGTATCGTTCGGCGATTTCATTCCACAGCTTCAGCCTCGTGTATGAACATAAAACTGTTAACAATATCTTTTGAGATCGAACTTTTAATCTAACCAGTAATCATGCTGTTAACCTTCTTCCATTTTCTATAATTAGGTGAATCCATCGCAGGTTTCTTGTATTTTCCATTCACAAATCCTAACTTCATTTTCGCCTCAAGAGCTTCTATCATCGAACTTCTCCATATCAAGTAATTTGTCGTAGTTAATTGAGTGGAAACGATCATCATACCTGGATTATCAGATCCGTGCAGCTGATAATCCTCATCCATATCTGAATTCTGAATCTCTGCCGTCACAGTCTGATCTTCTGAGGAAGACATTGTTGATGAATGCGATGATTGCTGTTTCGATTCTTTGATCAACGAAAACTATCAGATTCAATCGTCCACGGCTCTGATACCATGAAGAATTGTAAATCAATGAATTCTGAGAAGAGAATTTCCGAGATGAACTGATTCAAGTGTTCATCATTTTCTCTTACAAAGCGTCTCGATCAAAAACACGCGCGAAAACCTATATATGTTCCAAACTAAAAGAACAGAGAAAAACGCTACTTAAAGACACGCTACTTAAAGACATTAAATTACTGAAATGCCCCTGACGGCTTAATGAACTTGAAACTGGCGCGCTTTTACTCCAGGCTTTGATGACTTCATGTCGTTTGCATAATTCTTCACCCCTCTCCCAAGCATTCGACCTCTAGCTAATCCACCGTACGAGTTTTTCGGTCTTGTTCTACAATGGCCGAGGAGCTACTGCCACAATCGTCGATGCGTAAGAATGCCCTACAATTTTACCATTCATGGAATGTGGCCGGGGAATAGATCGACTATCGTGACTAACTGCGGTATATTCTTTAGGCCCGCGGAGGTTTGTTTAACATGATATATTAAGCCCCAAATGCTTTAATATCAATTTGTTGTGGTTTATTTATTTTTTCTTTCTTATATTAGTGGGCGACCTTCAACGTGCGTGGCCAGATCTTAATAAGGCCGAGTATCCTGTCAACATGAATTTCTGGCTTGAACAGTGGAACAAACACGGTTCTTGTTCGAGCACCGTCTTTCCTCAAAAAGAGTATTTCAGAAAAGCAATTGAACTTTACGATGAGTTTGATTTCTTAAGTGCATTTGCAAGTAGAGGCATCGTTCCTAGTCCCAATTCTTTAGTCAATGTTGCTGACATATATAATGCCATTTATGCTGTCATAGGTCACACTCCATCAGTGAAGTGCACCAGAAGTGGTTTGTTTCTGGAGATTGTTGTGTGTTTTAATTTTGAGGGTGAGTACGTTGTGGACTGTCCCTTTACCATTGGGGGTTGTGTTCATGATGTTGTTTTATTTCTCTAGTGATGGTAGTTAAAATCCTTTTGTTTCAAGGTTCTTCTTTTGCTGTGAGCAATGTTGTAAAACTCGCTAGGCGCTAGTCGGGCGCCCGAGGGGGGCCTAGCGCCTAGCCGGTCTGGGCGGGGCCTAGGCGGTTTCTAGGCGGAAATTAGGCGGTCTTTAGTTTTTTATTATTTTTTATATATAAATATACAAAAATGTATCAAAGTAAATTTACATCGAATTTATATAGAAATTCTAATAAATAATGTCATTCACAACAATGCAACAAAATAACATTAGAAGAAGTTATCCTAAATTTGTTAGTTTATATGTATTTTATTTAATATTTTTATTTATTTTGAGAATCAAATTGGACTTTTTGGAAAGAAAAAATAAAGACAACTTTATCTATTTAGGATAATTATAATTTATAGTCATCATATAAATGTGATACCAAATTTAAATGTATAATTGATGTGTAATGAATATACCAATATTTATTTCTATTTTAAAGTATATATACGATGAGTAGTGTAAATGCGTGAGTACTTGTCCCACACCGCTTACATTTGAGAAAAAACGCTGAAAAACTCCTATATATATTCACCATCACCCTCACGTTATCTCAAGTCATGGCTCACCATTAGTGGGCTATTTATTTAGTATAATATTAGTCCATCTTTTAGATGGGTTTCGATTAGTAAAATATTTTTCTGACTAACAGGGCTATTTGTCCGATTTTGGGCCCGACTAGTCCGATTAATGGGCCGATTAATCCGACTAGTCGGCCGAATAGTTTGATAAGGCGGACGATTAGTAGTGTCAACGATTTTATTGCCGCCTTGGCTATATTCGCCGCGGTAGATGGCCGAGTAGCGACTATCCGCCGCCTAGGCGGCCGCCTAGAGCGCCTTTTACAACAATGGCTGTGAGGGATGATTTGTTACCTTGACTAGTTTAGTTTGGTTGGATGATTTTTGTCAACTTCGACATTTGTGGTCAAGGGATTATCAATGTAACTAAAAACCATTTTGGTTATCAGTGTTCAGTTAGATTTTGTTAATCGCCTCATATTAGACTTTTTCTTAATAATATAACAGTTCAGGTATTACTTCTATCGTGATTATTGTGCACTATATATATTACTACGGTTCTATAACTTACATTATTTATAATAACAGAAAATAAAGAAAAAAGACCTTAAAAGTTAATTTTTGTACGAAGTGGACTTAATTTTTCAGTTATTGAAAATAAAAACATAACCTAGTTGATTTTTCCTAGGATTTAGCTTAACCATTGAATTGTGCAGTGGAAGCACAAGCTCATGTAGCAGACCGCTGGAGCCACCATGTCAAAGAGGAAAGTTAAACTTAAATAAGAGGCTTTTAGCCCACGAGCAACGTGAAGGACAAAACTTACATGATCAATTAATTTTTTTCGTAGTTAATTAAAATTAAATGCATATTGACAGAATATTCTAATTCTGGCATTTTGAACTTGGTAACGACGTGAACCCGCAACAAATTTGGATACTAATGATTACGGAGTTCCAATTATTAACGAATTATTGGATTCGTTTAATTTAAATAATATATATTATTATATTTCCAATTATGTAAATCAACCAATATCAAACTTTCTAAATAATTTAGAGCCCAAAAAGAAATATATGGCGCAACCCGAGATATAATTTTAACCCAAACCATTAAGAAAGAAAGCAAAATTAAATAGTAAAAAAAACAATGAAACAATGATGTTTGTCATAATTTTTTTCCTTTATGCTACAAATATATATATATATATATATATTCGATTCGATAAATATTCGCTATCATTAACAATCGAGTTTTTTCGATATAACGAATACGAATGCGAATATTCGAAAACATTAACGAATATGATACGAATCCGTCGGTAAGCTTCGTGCCTTGGCTGCGCTCGCTGGGTTCGTGATCTTCACCGCGCTGCCGGTGCTCGCTGTTGGAGTAAACAGAACTAAACGAGAATCTCATAGCGAATTCTAGATAACAAAACAGAAAATGATAAAACTTAAAAATATAAATATGGATAATACTTGGGTTACCTCCCAAGAAGCGCTATTGTTTTATTCGTTACCTTGACTCCTATTCGTGTTGATGATTCACGATGTTGTATGTTCAGCAGATTACTGAACATCTTGATTTCAGCTTTTTTGAGAGAAGTTTGATTTTGGAATGATATAGCTTCGCGTGATTGCAGTCCTTGAACTCTCTCCAAAGGTCGACTTTCAAATACCAGAAATTGTCAGTACCTGCGATCATAGGCGTCTTAGTGAATTCATCCGAGTGATTTAGCAAATCGTAGGATTAGATAGAAAGCCTCTTGCTCCATCTTTCTCTTCTCCACCATATCATGTACTACGACATCCTCGCTTTTCAAAATATCGTTGTTAGTTTCTTGGCGAGTTCTGTAATGCATAACCCGAAATGGATAATTATGAGATGCGATATTTCCGAATGGGCTAAGAGAATGCCTAGAATTAACCCTACTAAACCCTAAACCTAAACCTAAACCCTAGCCCTAAACCCAAAACCTAAACCTAAACCCTCCCGTAAACCTTGAACCCTGAACCCTAAATCCTAAACCCTAAACCCTAACTTTAAACCCTAAAAACCCTAAACCCCTAAAACCTTAAACCCTAAGCCTCTAAACCTAAACACTAAATCCTAAACCCCAACCCCCTAAACCTCAACCCACTAAACTCATAAACCCTAAACTATGTGCAATCACGTCTTTCAACTTTTAGGATCTAAGGACTTCATCATCGTATATTTTTATTTCGTTCGACGATACTTTGGATTTTGATGCAAAGTCATATCTTTCACGTTTTGAGCAAATTATACATCCTACAAGAATGGTAAAAAATTTTGTTGGTGCTTCATTTAGAAAATTCGTTGGGCTTTATAATCTTCAAGTTATATAAAGGGCCCAATGAGTAAAATAGCCCCATACACAATTTAGGGTTATTTTATTGAAATTCCAGCCGCCCACTTCATCTTCTTACCTTGTTACCAAACAGCCCCCCACCTCGTCGTCTTCCGCGATCGTCTTCTTCCTCGCCGTTCTTGAGAATATATCGGCCGTTAAGCCGAGATATCGGCCGCTACGTTCTCCCTCGGCCGGGATCTCGCTGATACGCCCGATTTTCGGCCGCTACAAGTCTGCAACCGCGCCTACCCGTATCTGGGGTGCGGCGACCTCCGATCCCGTTTCGTTGCGGCCGATAACAACCATTTCTAGGACGCGTGAACACCCCTGTTTGCCAATCGATAGTGTTTTGCAATCATCCATCGCCCTAGCCTAGCCTAGCTTAGCCGAGGTATCTTTCTGTGGTGAATTTCTGCAATTATTTTTTCTTGATTCGTGAGTTCTCAATTGCAATTGGTGCGTGTAGTGGCGATGATGAACCCATGATAAGCTAATTTCTGATCGAAAGTGTTGCATTATTCTTTTGTTTTCGCAAATTGTGTGTTGTTCTGTGTTTCTTTCATTTGTAAAGCAAAAAGATGTAAAAATTGTGTCTCAGACTTGTTTTGGCTGCAGGTGAGTTTTGCTGGAAGCCCCATCTTATCTTTTCACAAATGGCTAGAACTCACGAAGAAGGATCAAATTCTTGGCCTGAAGAATTGCTGACTGAAATCCTATCTCGCCTTCCCGTTAGATCTCTACTTCGGTCCAGGTGTGTTTCCAAATTTTGGTGTGCTTTGATAGGGAGTCATTATTTTGTGAATCGGCACCTAATGAGTGAACGCAAAGAAACTGTGTGCGTGAAGAGATACCAAGACGGTTTTTTTGTGTCTGTTCATGACCCGTATTCCGCAGAGTTGTCAATGTTGTCTCAGGATATGTCAATCATGACATTGTTACTGGATAAACATGTTTACCCGAACATCTCTAATGCTCTACGACTTCTCGGTGCGTGTAATGGAATAGTCTGCCTTGAGTTTGTTGAAGCATTTATCCTTTGCAATCCAGCCCTTGGAGAATTCAAGCGGCTTCCACCGCGTCCCTGGGCCTTACCTCGTCCTTCAGAGGTCGGGGAGCAATTTATTTGTTATGGATATGGCTACGATCCTGTAGGTTCTTCTTACAAGATAGTGTGCGTATACTTTGTTTCTCACGTGGACGATGAATTTGAGAGCAATACTCATCCCATCGAGGTTGATGTGTACGATTCAAGGACTAATTCTTGGAGAAGTATCAGTGACAATAATTGTTCATCCGTGATTCTTGGTGAGTATAACTGTTTGTCGTTGGAACCTGTTTATCTCAATGGTGTTTGTCACTGGGATGACATGAGTGGTCGTCACATGGTCCTTTTTGACATGAGCGATGAAGTGTTTCGACGTTTTGATTATTCCGATGGTTGGCACGAAGAAAAATATGGTTGGCACGAAGGACAACTTGATTTTCAAAGTCTTGTCCTCTTACATGATTGCTTGGCGTTGATTGCATATGTTCCTCTTGACCCGACGAGCGTCATCAAGATTTGGGTGATGAAAGAATATGGTGTGAAGGAATCGTGGACCGTAGATCACGTAATAGGGCCTTACAACATTTTCGCCCCCTTTCTCTGTTTGAATTCTGAATGGATACTTGTGGAAGACAGTAATGGCCGACTTGCATCGATTGAACTGCAATCAGCTGAGACGCGTACTTTCGGGTATTCCGGTTACAAGCATTCATGGGGAGCTTGTGTGTTCAAGGAGAGCTTAATTCGTTTGAGTGATGTCATTTTTGGTGATTAAGGTTGTATTATTATATCATTAGTATTACTAATTATGTATATTTCAGAAATTAAAAAAAAAATAATAGAAAAAGTTTTGAAATTCGATGATTTTGTTTGCTTCGTTACGAGATTGTGCGTAAAATTCATATGGGAGCACAAATGGTTGGAAGATGAAACGCCTCTTTAGGATAGTAAATGGGGAGAATATAGGAAAATGATGAACATTAGTTTTTCATCCGAAACGATTGGAGAGCCTTAGTTGGTGTCGTTAAAGATAGTAATATTATACTTTGCATTTTGGAATACATGTTATTCTAGAATTCAGATTTTTTTTTTCTCTCTCAACTAATTTAGATTTTGGGCTATGTTTTGTAGTCGTGGTTCTTTTTTAGTATCTTAGTATAGATATATATATTATATAGTGCTATGCTCAAAGCATACATATAATATAATAGATCGTGAAAAAGCAAACTAACGAGTCTTTGTCTCTTCTATCTGATTCAAGTAAGAACTCCTAATTAGAGTCTTTTAATGCTGTGGTTGGTTATAAATGGTCTTAAAACACAATTTTTAGAACAGTGAGCAGATTAAGCAGAGCATGATGCCTCGTTATTTCTCTTTTGTCGAAGAAGAAGACCGTCTTTTGAAGTTCAGAAGAAACATTGGGCCCGACGAGGGATCACTTTGGGCCCAATTACGGCCCATCAAATCATTGTATGCAAAAGTATTGCGAATACTCTCTCTCTCTCTCTCTCTGTTGTGTGTAAACCTTGGCAGCAAAAGCTCAAGACATGAGTGACCGCCGTGATCGTGAAAGAGATAGAGACAGAGATCGGCGAAGAGACGGAGATAAGGAAAGAGACCGTGAACGTGACCGGAGAACGTACCGAGACGACCGTCAAATCGACCGCGAACGCGACCGGGAACGGAGCAAACGCTCTCGTTCTCGTACGCCTGACCGCACTAGATCCCGCCACCGAACTCGGTCTCCGGACAACCGCAGACGCCGAGAGCATGACCTTGACCGGAACCGCCGTCGAGAACGCTCTCCTTCTCCCGCACGATCCACGTCGCCTCCGCGTAAGCGCCACAAGGAAGACGACACCGCTGGGAAAGAAAAGCCCGGCAGGAAGGGGAGCAAAGATAAGAAGATAAGCAATAATGACAACGATAGCGCTGATGCTGCTGCTGATAAGATGGAAGAGGACGGTGATGTTGATGAAATTGAGATGATGAAGAAATTAGGTATTCCAATGGGGTTCGATTCAACTAAGGGGAAACCTGTGTCTGGGAATGACGTCGGTGCGGTCAGGAAGGTCACGAAGAGGCAACCGAGGCAGTACATGAATCGTCGCGGCGGATTTAATCGCCCTTTGCCAGCCGAGATCAATCGTTGAAGTGACAGGTAGACTTATTTTAGTAGCTCAATTCTCATCTTTTCTGCAAAGAAGAAGCAATTCCCCCACTTACAAAGGTCGTCAGCCTTTGTGCTCTCACATGTTGGACTCGTAGTATGTTTGCTTAAATATTATTGATGGGGAACTGGGATTTACCATTGTCTTGCTTCTCTTTATTAGCGTAGCAATGCATTTGAAGGGGCTAGGCATGTATGTACTAGAAAACTCATCTCATCCAATCCAAGAGCTTGACTCTAAACATATATAAGGTTTCTGGTCGATGATAAAAGATCATCCAACTTCAGCTGAAGTAGGATTAGTTAGTTATTGAGTCACTTTACATGTTACAATCTAGGTTACTGCAACCTCTTTGTCTTCGTCGATATCAACGTGTGTTTTATGTATAATCACATCGTTATATCTAACTTTGTTTTGAGGCATGTGATGTTGCAGGATGATCAAATTTATTGAACGGACAAGGAGAAGAGGAACTTGAGGATGTTAGTAGACTTCTTTCAAGATGAATTGCTGATGTAATCTTCTTCTCTTTATTGAAAAGATTATACGACTCGTTCTGTTTTGAACCATTAACATGGCTTGATAGTGCCGCAGTTGCGACAACAGTTCAATCTTAATTGTGAGCTTTATCAGAAAATGGCATATATTGAACCGATTGAAATAATGTGCTACTGCTATTTAAAATCCTTTCACAAAAAAAATATATATATCATCTAAATCCCCCATTAATCTTAATAATCCAACCAGCTTTAATCTCAATCAAAGCCCAATCTTGAATCATCATCTTCAATGCCACAGCTTGGTGCAAAAACCAGATGGCACAGTACAGCTTCTCTTGTTCGATGATACGACGTCAGAAAACGTATCCACGAGCTGATCAGCGAGAGATTCTGCATCCTCCGAAAAAGCCTCCATAAACACTTTCACGACTCGAATTTCCTGTGCAGTCGCCCTCAAACCGTACCAAGTTAAGAACCTTTGTCTGAACGCGTTATCAATGTGTCCACCGCGCTCCAATTTCCGTATCACCTTAACACAGCACTCTAAATCCTTGTCTTTTACGACATTATTATTCGACGCTTCTTCTTTCTTCGAAGAGCTGCCAATCTGTTGAGGCTCCTTATCACCCCCCCTTCTGTCCAAAGCTGCATCAGTGCCCTTCTTGCTAACTCTTCGTCTATAGCCTTTTCTGCAACCTTCTTTCGAATCAGCCAACATAGTACGTGGGATGATCAGCAAATTAGCTTGTAAACTATCCGTGCAAGGAACGCGCGGAGGAGTATCAGAACCGTTGACAGTGCTCGCCTCCTCGACCATTTGGCCGTTGGACGATGATTCTTTGTTCGCAAGAGTTGCAGCGTTGTTCGATAAAGATATTACATCTTCGTTAGCCTCCTTTCGGCGCTGATCAAGAGAGATTTTCTTTCCATTTTCAGCACTGCATGGCAAGGCGACGTTATTTGTCTCATCTTCCACTGAAGAAGGATTAGACAGCGTGCTGCAGTTAGTAGCGGGGCTCTGACTTCTCTCGACATTATCTTGGGAACTTTGCGTTCTGAACTGATACTCGAAGGATCCTATTTCTGTATCTTCGGCGAGCGTTACCACCACCTTGAGACAGAACTCTGTGTTGGGGGTTAAGCCAGAAAGAAGATACTTTGAGATCGGTGGGAACAATCTGCAAGTACACTCTGGCGGGTAGTGTGGACTTTCAACTTTTCGGTGCCATAATGAATAAGAAACGTTGCTTCCCAGATGGTTATCCTCGGAGTTTAGAACCAAGGTAACTGATGAGGCACTGATATCTTCCAATCGAATGGGTTTTGAGGCAAGTGGTTTGCAATCTACATGTTGAAAATCATACCAAATTACCAGTTAACTTAGGGAGGGAGAGGGAGAGAGAGAGAGAGATCACCTGAAGGAATGTCAGAAACTCTCTCTAAAAGCATAAGGTCCAAGGATTTTACAGCAGAAGCACACATTCTCTGAATCTCAGGGCCCATTGACAGCCTGTTGACGATCCCTCGGGCCATTTTTACGGGTAAACCAGTGAGAGGACCAACTTCTTCTTCGAGCTTCTCCACTGCTTCATCGACAATCTCAGAGAGACTTTGGTAGTGTTTCGTACCAGCAAGAATCTTCTGGCATAAGGAGAGCCTGTAGCACAATATGTCGACTCGCCTGGTGTCTCTTGCTTCGACAATTTGCTTTCTCCAGGAACTGCATCATTATGACACGATGCAACAAAGTATCTATTAAAGATGATATAATCAAGAACGTGTAACGAGGAATGAGCATCGAGGGACAGTAATTTACCCAAGTAGATCATTCACTTTCCCACAAGACACGCAACAGAAGCTCCCATCAAGTCCTTTATCTTGCCTTTCCTTCGAAATCCCAGATTTTTCGTGTCTTAATGCACACTCGAGGTGGCAAGACATACCGCACGGTCTACCGTGAAACGGGGGATCTGCGTTGCAAATCAACCAAAGGCTCGGATCCTTGTTATCGTCATACCTATGGCAGATACAACACGAACACCTTTTGCAGAACATATCTTCAGGGCTAATTTTAGCCTTGCAAGCAGAGTTCTTGCAGTATGATGTGGTTCCGCCTGAATCGCTCCCATTAGGAGCAATTGTAATAGAGTGATCTCCTTGTGAAACAGCAGAGAAGTCACTTGGTTGATCGGATTTCCTTTGCCTCTTAGGAGTCCTTACGCAGCTTTCCACCGACATGTGAGCTTCTGGCATATTTGTGTCTGCAAGTTCCTCGGATTGCTTGTCTTGTATGATCTTGAGAAGCTGTTCAATTATTTTTGACTTTGTAAAGCCAGTGTACTTCCTTTCTTTTCCTAGCTCGAAGCAAAGTACTTGCAAAATCTCTTGTCTGCTCCATGCATGCAAGATATCTGCAGCACTATCCGACCATCTGGAAACTTCATACACTAATTGTCTCTTTTGTTCCACACTCATTTTACTGCACTTTGCTGGATCAAATACCAATTCTGCACAATGAAGAAAGTGTCTGGCCATGAAAGCAAGCAATGAGCGTAAAACCAACGCAGTAAGATGAAGAACCACGCAGTAAAAAGTTAACCTTTACAATTATGGATACACAGGAGCAAATAGACACAACAACTAATAAGCTAGGTTGAATGGTACGGATTGACTGGATGCATTATTGAAGATCACAACTGACATATTGATTTTCCGATATAAAAGTACAGAGACATATTATCTTCAGTTTGGAGATATGTTCCCCACGTTAGACTTCTCATGTTGGGTGACAAAAGTAAAAGAACAGTACAATGCTTTAAGCATAAATATTCACTTACGACACATATAAGGAAGTTGGTTCAACAATCAAAGCCAAATCATCGATGGAAGTAAGATAAGGGCCCGTTGCATTTTGAACCATTTCTTCACAACCATTTTAAAAAAAAAAAACTTAGGCATACGATTATAGAGCAGCCATTGAAGACGACATATTTACTAGCAATATACAGGTTGAAAAGGTGAGGAGGAAGGAAATAAACTGAAATATGGTCGGGTAAGACTATAAAACGTGAAACTTTGAGTGTCCAAGTCATCAAAGAACAAATCAATACATGTATATCCAAAACACTACATGAAGCCTGTCTATCAACAGATAATAGATGAATCTAACCAAACGCAACGTAGACGACTGAGTCCAAAGCTCAAATCTTTAATAATCACCAGGAACGAGAATGATTTGTCCATGATGATATAACACATACGGATAACCCATAAGAAAACTACAAGTTTTCCGAAAAACCCAGAAAAAAAATAAAGGAAAAAGCAGGAATCTTTACCCTCCAAAGAAGACGCATCCATAGCTGCGCCTGCTACTCAATGTATCTATCCTCTTTTTACCTTTTTCGTCTTCAATAACAAAACTACTAAGCCCACATTCACATCAAAAGCCCACCTTTCCTGTAATTACCTGAAAAAATAATATTTTTTTTCAACCCATACATAATATTGAAGATTGCATCATAAAGATTCGACGGTGGGTGTAATAAGCAAAGATAATCTATACAAACAAGTATGTATATATACATATACGGAGATAACGAGGGGGGGAGAGAGAGAGAGAGAGAGAGAGAGAGAGAGAGAGAGAGAGAGAGAGAGAGAGAGTACAGTACACTAACCAAGGATCCATGAAAGATGGGACCTTAACGTGGGCTTTTCATACCCCGAAGCACAACTTTTTTCGTATGTACACCCAATAAATCTTGGGTGTGCTCTGCGTGCAACAGAAGAGAGGGTTGGGATGGGAATAAGCAGGAGATATATAAAGATTTTACTATTGTCTAATATTTAATTGTGATATTTTTATCTAAAATATCCTCTAATTACTTGGAAGTTGACTATTTAATTGGTTGAATATCAACAACTACATATATTATTGATGCGCTTATACTTCTAATTAATATATCAAACAATTAACTACATGGTTGACTATTTATAGGGCTTATTATTGAATTGGTTTGCGTGCTATTTTAGAAATTGTCAATGCCTCGCCTTGCCTGCCTACTAGAAGATAGCTTCATGAAGTTTTATTACTTGAAATATATATAATATATATATATGAATTTTATGGTGTTCACTTTACGTAGGCACCCATTGATATGACATCGATTTGTGCCAGTTCAACGTCCCACATCGACGTCTAAGGTAATGACACCTAAAAGGTGTTAGTTAAGACGACACAACCTTAGACATCGATGTGAGACGTTGAAATGGCACGAATCGTTGTCATATCAACGGTTGTCCACATAACATGAGCATCATAAAACTCGTCTATATACGGCTTTTATGTGACGAGTGAAGTATGAGAATGCGAACAAATTGCCTTAAGAGATTTGGTATATAAAAAGCGACTAACGGCTGAGCATCAAGGGTACTTTTTTACTTTTTGTATTAATGCTACATGCATATAATATTAATATTATTATTATTTTAAGTATTATAGTATAGCTAACTATTAGCATATTCTTTAGTTAGGCGACAGTGGAGTGGTATGGTGCTGCTTGCCGTATCTGGGAAAAAAAGTACAGCCCTGATTATATTCGCATGGCGATGATACACGTCCATTACAACTTAGTTATATTGTATTATAGATCATAAATGTTATCAAAGAAAATATCAATTCATGCACATCTTCCATTGTAAGAAATACAACATACGTAATTTTATTTTTTTTCGGATACCCGACCGGTTCCGGGTTGCCCCGACTAATCCGATTCACCCCGCATCGCGTACCTGGTAACGGCAAGTGAGGCCCCCAAACGGGGGGTGCTGCATACACTAGGATTCGAACCCGAGACCTTGCTTAAGCGATACCAAGCCGCTTACCACTTGGACCAACCCCCGTTGGTACAACATACGTATTATGTCTATGCAAATTGGGTGACAATTAAATAACATACGTATCAATTTTGTAAACGAAAATATGAAATCAGTGACACGATGTTTTAATGTGGTTCGGATTCTTTTAGTTGAATCCTACATGCACGACCAAGATTGAATTCTTCTATTGATCTTCCTGGGAGAATTACAGAGCTGATCGAAGAAGATGGTCTAGCTAGCCAAAGAATATGTAACAACGTAGCCTTCGAATTTAATTTATTTATGTGGTAGTTGTAGAAAATTAAGACATATGCTTGCTTGGCCACGTAATTAACTATTGATGGCTGGCGGCACAGCCTGTTATTATTCTTCTTCTTCTTCTTATTATTGATATATTATTATTTCATTTGTTATTATTATGTGTGGATGTCACTAAATTATAAGTATATATCAAGAGAAAGAGAGCAGCATATAATATTGATGTGACCTATCTATCTTCTGATATACATACATATTAATGGAGAAGAATCCCGTCCAGGCGTCCAGCATACCGATTGACAAAGCGATTATCTATATTAGAAAAAGTGCATAAAATGCATATAAATCCCAATAGAATAAATAATAATTTTCGGCCTTAAAGTATATATAATATAATAATTCTAGAATAAATAATAAATAAGGAGGATCATAAGAAGATAATGCGTTGGAAATGACGTGAACTTTTGTCTGCTATCGCATTGGTCAATCGGCAAACTTTTCTATTTACATACACAGATGGATAGACATCCCACCCAATCTTCGAACGAATGGAATCCTCGTTCTAAGTGAGTGTATTACTTGATTACTACCGTCAATTAATAGTCCATTTATATCAAATCATTTTATACCACTTAATTTAGTTTACTTTTCACAGGAGGAGCACCTAATTCTAGAGGTGAATTTAATTGGACCGGCATTTGACAAAACGATGTCTTATTACGTAAACTTTTTTGTCCATCTATCTTCTCACAGTAAGTTCGACATAGAATTCATTGTTCAATTATGCAAATTGGCCCACTAAGCCACGGCTCATGTCATATGTCAAAAGACATTTTCATGACCTATTAACCTCAGTAAAACGATTATATTGCCTTTGTTGGCCATGGTGCTAAATATATGGATTATTAGATTATCTACTTAATTTGAAATTAATTGGAAAATCCAATTTTCAATTGCAAAATTGGCGTCAAATTTGCTTTACCAGCCATTCCATAGCACGGCACGCTTAAATTCAAAATGATGTGATTTCAGGGGAAAAAAAAAACAAAAAACAAATATAATGGATATGAAACCCCACCGTCTCGCCGACATCCACACCGCGAAACTCTCCACTGGCTGCGCAACTCTCGACCGCCTCCTTCACGGCGGATTCCCCTCCCACACCATAACGGAGCTCGTCGGCGAAAGCGGCTGCGGAAAGACCCAAATATCACTCCAGCTCCTCCTCGCCGCCCAACTGCCCCAATCTCACGGCGGTCTCGCCGCCTCCTCCCTCTGCCTCCATTCCGAATTCCCTTTCCCCATCCGTCGCCTCCGTCAACTCGCCGAATACTACGCCCCTCATCTCCCCCACAACCTCCTCGATAAAATATTTATCCAACCCGTACACGACGCGCACCACCTGCTCGACATATTGCCCAGGCTGGAATCCACAATCCCCAGCTCAAACGTTAGGCTCATTGTGGTGGATTCGATCGCTGCGTTGTTCCGTGGGGAGTTCGACAACAATGCAGCCGAGATGAAGCAGAGGTCGACGGTGTTTTACAAGGCTTCGTCGGCTCTAAAGGCATTGGCTTGGAGGTACGGGCTCGTGGTGGTGGTTGTGAATCAGGTGACTGACGTGGTGGGCGATGGTGGGTTCACTGGTGATTTAAGGATTGGGAATGCAGCTGAAATGTGGAGCAGTGGGAGGAGAGTTGGGGCGGCGCTGGGCTTGTCTTGGGCAAATTGTGTGAATGTGAGGCTGTTCTTCTTGTGGAGAGAAGAAGAGAGCGTTGACTATGGTGGTGAGATTGAAATGCAGAAGAAGACAAGGAGATTTATGAGGTTGATTCTTGCATCCCATTTGCCAGATGGTTGGTGCGAGTTTGTAATTAGGGCTGATGGGGTTTTCGGGCTAGAACCTTGATCTGTGTTTCTTGTCTCAGGCCATCATCTTCTTGTTGACTTTTCAACATTAATGAAGAAGCCAAGTTGGAGATCATTTCCTTGGACGTAAGCAATGACGTTAGTATTTTTGTTTTTTTTTTGCATTTGAGCTTGCCTATATAAAGGCTTGCTCGGGAGTTGTAGAGAGCATCCCAAATTGAGAGAAAGAGAGAGCGAGTGAGGGAGAGAAAATGAGAGGGAAAAAGATAAGAAAAAAAAAAAAGAAATCTTGTCCGGGTGGATAAGGGTGATAGTGGGTATAGTTTTTACTAGGTAGTTGAGAGGGGGTATAAAAAACATTACCCGGGTGGGTAAGGGGTCTCGGGTTTGGGTTTAAACACGAGTGTTATTTTGTACGGTGTAATATTCTCAAATATAGTAAAACTATTGTCTCTCCGTGGATGTAGGCGGTATTGGCCGAACCACGTAAAATCTCGGTGTTCTCTTGGTGTCATTTCGGCTTGAATTTAATATCCCTATAAATTGTCGCGGGATCCAAATACAACTACCGCTGGCCCAAAATTAAATATTACCGCTCAACCCCAACAAGTGGTACCAGAGCCAAACCCTGCTGGTATTCTGAGTATGCTCTGTGGTTGCAGCTGTGTCTGATCTTCCACATCAGAAAAGATATCAGAAGGGAATGTCGATCGGGGGGAGCCAGTGTCAGAGCGAGGTTCAACGAGGTGATGCCTTGTGCTGAGAAAATGATGGTACAAGATGGTTATCGTTGATGGTATGCTCGGTGTGGGCGGAGCTTGTGCGGCGGTGGAGTTTTGGAGTTATGGCAATAGTGTTGTGTTGCTGCCTTTCCTGGAAATTATCTGATCAGTACTATTTGGGCCGGGCTGTTGAATCTGTGCAAGGATAATAGCGACAGATGATAGCAAAGTGCGACAATGTGCTGGTGCGGGATGTTTCACTCTGCGGCAGAAAAGAGTGAATGATGCTCATTTGTCAAGGCTGGGGTGATAAGCTTTGATGAGCGACAAGGAAAAGTCGGAGTAAATGACGAAAATTTTGGGGTCAAGATGTGTCGGAGAGGAAGAAGTAATGCCCTGTTGCTTCTTACCTCGCTTCCTGATTCGGGTGATAATTTGATCACAATCATCCGGTATGAGACGGTGCAGACGGTGGATGGTGGAGTCAACTTTTTGGAGCATGGAAAGAGGAGGCGGTCAAATTATGGTGATAGCCGGACATTGGCTATTTTTCAGAGTGAATCATAGAGGAAGGTGATACGTCAGGGGATTTGGAGACAGTAGCAGGTTCAAATCCAGGTGGCGGGAAGGGCATGTGATGCTACAAATGTGGTGAGCCGGGACACATCATGAGAAATTGTCCGATCTTGGAGGAAGAAGGACAAGCGGCTAGGAAAATTCCACATGAGGGTAGCACCCTGTTCATCTTGGAGACATTCTCACAGTCTCTAATGATGGCGCTCGTTCTCAGGAAGAAGGATATTAAATTCGGGTTTGCTCCAAGAGAATATTTTGATGCATTCCGGAAAATGCGAACGGTTTTTCGATCTCCATGGGCCGATGGATATCGTTGTGTTGTTCGATGTGTTGGAACGGGGAAGATCAAAATGGTTGATGGAGCGGTGCGCATTTTGGGTGGTGTGACGTTGTCCCAAAGTTGCGTAGTTTTTAATATTCTCGAGCCAGTCAGATTTCAGGGCTATGGGGTTTCATAGCAGGGGGAGTCTGGGAAAATTACACATGGCGGAAATGGTCCTACCAAAAAGGGAGAAGAGTGCAAAGGTTTGTATCGTCTGGATGTGAGTATGGTATATAATACTTAGACTTCGATGGGTTCACGAAAAATGCTCGAGCGTGGTATAAAAGCAGACGATGGTGAGAAGGAAAATTCTGCTGGTGAAGAGGTTGCATCGAAGTCCCTCTTCGGGAATCGACGGGTCGAGTCGGTTTGACATAGCTGCACATAAGATTGGCTGCTGAATGAATCAAGTGGGTAGGACTGGAACTCTTGATTCGGTTATGTGTAGGTGCTACAAGGAAGGTCAATGGACGTTCGTGGTATTTACGAACGGGATTACTCTCATTCTCGGGTTTTTGGAATGCTCTCTAAAGAAGACGCTGATGTTGAAAAGGGGGAGAATTGTTGACTTTTCAACATTAATGAAGAAGCCAAGTTGGAGATCATTTCCTTGGACGTAAGCAATGACGTTAGTATTTTTTTTTTTTTTGCATTTGAGCTTGCCTATATAAAGGCTTGCTCGGGAGTTGTAGAGAGCACCCCAAATTGAGAGAAAGAGAGAGCGAGTGAGGGAGAGAAAATGAGAGGGAAAAAGATAAGAAAAAAAAAAAAGAAATCTTGTCCGGGTGGATAAGGGTGATAGTGGGTATAGTTTTTACTAGGTAGTTGAGAGGGGGTATAAAAACATTACCCGGGTGGGTAAGGGGTCTCGGGTTTGGGTTTAAACACGAGTGTTATTTTGTACGGTGTAATATTCTCAAATATAGTAAAACTATTGTCTCTCCGTGGATGTAGGCGGTATTGGCCGAACCACGTAAAATCTCGGTGTTCTCTTGGTGTCATTTCGGCTTGAATTTAATATCCCTATAAATTGTCGCGGGATCCAAATACAACTACCGCTGGCCCAAAATTAAATATTACCGCTCAACCCCAACACTTCTGAGCTCAGACATGGGCGTGATAAGAATTCTGCATCAATGGAGTCGAGCGTTCACTCATGGGTTAGACTTTTTGATCAAACGAGTTTCAAGAATTGATCGAGTAGTGCTCTAGTGGGTTGAATCCACTAATGGAATGGGCGTTTTTGCTTTTATGAATTCTTGGGATATTCTGTATTGTAAACACTTGGTTTGCCTTCTTCAAATTGATGTATATAATTAGAGAGCCCAACCAACGCACTTATCGTGATTTTCTTTTTGAGATTTGAGCCTCTATGTTTTGGTTTATACTATATTAGTTTTAAACTGAATGGTCGCAATTAAGTTAACTTGGGGCCCACTGAGATCACTAATTGCAAAACATCTTTCATTTGTTGGCTAAAAACCAGAAAACACAAGGATTGATGTTGGCTGCGTACTTGTCACATCATAAAATATGCAACATTATATAGTGGCACTTAGGTCTTAGACAAGAATATTTGTTATTAAGTAACTTTATTCAACATACTGCGTCGATTGCTCCTAACTTTTGCGATAAAATGATTGTTATTGAAAAATGAAAACCCTTCATATATTCAATTTTGGCCATCGAATATATGTATTTAAAGATTTTTAGGGGATGTCGAATGGATACAACTATAGGGTAATTTTAGAGTCCACGGGGTGACAAATATAGGGGTCGGTTTCGAGTTTCAACGAGTTAATAATCATGATAGTTTGATTTTTATTATTTATACATATATATCTATCATATTTTCTGGATAATGGACGGAACGAATTCCTATCCAACCAAGCCGCATTTTATTATTTGTTTTTATTTTGTTTGAACGTTAATCATATGGAGTTTTATCAGCCTGTCATCGTTAAGGATATATACTCTCCTAAAGGGTTATTCCACGTGTTAGTTTTTGTTTTTCATTACTATGTCATTGTCTTTACACTAGCGATCATATTTTACTGATATAATAAGCTGAGATACCGTATTTTATCTTTATTAATGTATTTTATAATCGGAAAATGAAAAAAAAAATGGTAGATCACATGTATCCGATCATCATGTTCATAATTAGATTTAAGTTAATATTAGAAAAAGCAATGGCAAGGGGACGAGGATTAGGTATGTGACGGATGGTGTTTTAAATGACTTTTAGTCTTGTCTTGTCTTTATTGGCCAAAAAATAGAGAAATTATTACAAACATTTTAATATACTACTAGGCCCCTCTATAATCATTTAGTTTTTACTGCCGGAAATTACAAAAGAGTCCATAATATTCAGCTGAACATCAACAGCCATCTTTATAGTAAATTAGTTGAAGATCATCATCCATATGAGAGTGACACAAGATCATCAAACTATAACACAACCCAATTAAAATTTAAAATAATGCATAAAATATGAATGACCATCAACTCATAACAAGACCAACCTAATTCCCCCAATCACTAAAAGCACGCAAGATTTACAACCCAACCATAACCTGTTGATTTGGATCATAACAAGAAAAGCGAGCGTAATTAGCAGATTGACAATCAAGTGGTTGCTGTCAGAAACACGTTGGATAAGAGAAGTAAAGAAGCGCAAAAGCCAAATCTCTGACGCTTTTTACCAACTCAGTAAACAGAAGAAACAAAATATAATAATAAAAAAATGCCGAGCAACTTTTCTCATCATGTAATAAGAGTTGCCTTTGTTGTGCATGTGGTATGAATCTTTCTTTCCTCCAACACGAGATCTTCTTTTTGTTGAGCTGTTTCCTCTCATCTCAAGTGCAAGTGCAACTCTATATGTACTTTTGGATTTACCTACATTTATTATTATTATTATTATTATTATTTATTAAGACAACTAGTTTAGTTTGGTCCTTGTTGTACAACGAACGACCATCCATAGTGGGACAAGCACGGAATAATGTTCAGAAGACACTTAATATATTTCTCAAGGCACGAATCTTAATTTGAAAATAAAAAAGTCTGAACTAGGTTTTTTTTTTTCCGAAGTCTGAACTAGGAATTGAAAATCCAAAGATTATCTAACAGTACAATATCCTCCATGTGCTTGAGCCCACATTGTTTGTTACGTATATTATTCCATTTCTGCTCGAATGGAGACAGTCTCAGCTCGTCAAAACGAGGTAAATATGCAAGTAAAGTAATAATACTCACATCCTTCGAAAGAAAAAAAGATGAAAATATGTGAATGGGTGTTGCTATTGGCACCCCCTAAGGTGGTGAAAATAACATTGAAAATTGTAAAGTTTGCCAAAATTTTATTTGATTCATCAATAATAAGTACTCCCTCCGTCCCAAAAGTTTTTGTACATTTTACTAAATCGGGCGTCCCACTTCTTTTGTACATTTTCATATTTAGCAAAAAATCTATCACAAACAATCAATATAATAATATTAAATTTTCTTAAAAGACGTGCCAAAATATATACTTTTTTACCTTTCCAACACACTATATTATTAAAATAATCAGTTTCTTAATTCTCGTGCCGATACCCAAATGTCCTGGGACGGAGGGAGTATAACTTTGAGAACTGATATATTAAATTTTATGTCATTAATGCTTTGAATCAACGCTCCTAGTTACCCAGCTTTTAATAAATATTAACCAATTAATTTATATTTGAAGTCACTTTAACAAATAAAGTTAAAAAAATGTTTTAACATTATCAATATTAGTATTTACATTTTTTTTCAAAAAACGTCTTAAAAGATAAATAGTTCATATTAACATACACAAAGTGATTTAAATAAGGTACATGTACACATAAATACTCAAATGAATAAAATTTTTACACATAGGTACCCATGAGAAAAGTTTGCAGATAAGTACCCGATTTAATTTTTACCAGTTTCTTTAGTCATGTCGTACCTTCATGTGTGTATATTGCGTACTATAACACAATGATATAGGGTACCTAAGTGTAGCATACGTCGTACCTACGACATACATGTGTGTTACATAGGGCGTACCAATGTAGCATACGTCGTACCATTTTCTGTTATATAGGGTACTCAAATGTGTTGATATAGTATAGGGTATCCAAATGTGTTGTATGGTGTACCTGCGGGGATCGGGTACCTATGTGCAAAAAATTTATTCTGTTAGGTACCTACATATAAAAAAATCCTGACAGGGTACTAAATTACAAGTTTTTATCCAAATAGGTACTTATGTGTAAAGACCCCTTTAAATAAAAGCCAAGACTAATATCATATTTACAAACATTGATTTTTAATGTTATACAATTTTATTAAATAAATGTTAAAATATAATTTAAATAATACCAAACAAGTGACAATTTAATTGTGTATTTGAATAATTTATTTAGTTGTTAAACACTAGCAGTATTTTTATCTACAAACAGTAAAAAGTAAATATTAGAGAAGAGCAATTACGCATATTGAAAATCGAAACTTTCACTTTTTCTGATAATTTTTGTGTATATAGGGGAGCATATAAAATTGTTCCCTAGGTGAATTGATACTCATCATTCAATTCCGTAATAAGGTAAAAGCAATCAAAACCATCATTATAGAGTAACTAATTCTGAAAATCTCCAAACAAACAAAACATTCCCCATAAGGGAAAATTGTACTCTTGTCCTGACGGATGGTCTTCTCCACCCATCGCATCGCCATCATCAATCGAATTCTTTCTCATTTTTTGGCCTCATCGACAAATGTATTCGAACTCTGCTGTTGCAACTCAGCATCATCAGAACCATCACTTTCAGCAACTTGTTCTTCAATGTTGTCCAAAGCCCTCTTCTCATGCTCCTCTTCTTCGTCTTCGACCACTTCACCACCGCCTCCCTTCTTCTTCTTCTTCTTCGCAGCCCTATTCTTGTCGGCCCTCAATTTCATAGCCTCGATCAGTTCCGACACGGCCTTGTCCCCATCCCTTCGATTCTTTATCAGAACCTCGCTCACATCTGCGGGCGTCATCGCTGCGTCGTCGATCACACTTTCGAGCTCCATTACAACCAGATCACCATCTTCCTCGTCATACCCCAGGTAGTTCTTGAAAAGGATCTTCAAAGCGGGCAATGTGCAGTAGCTCATGTGAATGTGCATATCCATTCTCCCACTCCTCAGCAAAGCTGGGTCCAATTTGTCCACGTGATTCGTAGTGAAGACGAAGATCCTTTCGCTTCCACAGCAAGACCACAATCCATCGGTGAAGTTCAACAGCCCAGACAAAGTTATTGTGTTCCCATTACTACCATCCTCACCGTTACTACCACCGCCGGGGGGCGACCGTATGTCGCAGGCACCACCACCTCTGCCATTTCTTCGTCCACTGTTGTTACTACCGTTACTCGAAGAGCTTCCGCCACTGCTTCGATTAGTCAGGTTGATGGAGCAGTCGATGTCCTCGATCACTATGATCGATTTCGACGTGGTTTTCATGAGCAGTTTCCTTAACTCGGAGTTTGTGTTCACCTCCGTCAGCTCAAGGTCGTAGATGTCGTAGCCGAGATAATTCGCCATCGCAGCAATCATGCTCGACTTCCCCGTACCAGGCGGTCCGTACAACAAGTACCCTCTCTTCCACGCCCGGCCCGTTCTGTGATAAAACCCTTCCCCGCTGGCGAAATCCCTCAAATCATCCATAATCTCCCTCTTCTTACACGGATCCATAGCCAGAGTTTCGAAGGTACTAGGATGTTTGAAAGGCACGCTCTCCCAAGGATGCCCACGCGAATCTAAAGACCCGCCCCTCGAATTCGTGTACAGAAGCCTCTCCTGCGATTTCCTCTTCAGTTCGTTGGCCCGCTCGACTACGTGCTCGAGGTAGGAGCCTAGTACGAGGTGCTTGTTTTTCTTACCGACCCGCAGAGTGAACCCGCGTTTCTCGTCGGGTACGGGTCGCCAGGAGAAGGTCTGAGAGCTCCGCTGGGTGACGACGTGTTCCCACTGCACGGAGACGTTGTTGAACGTATCGGTGAGGCGATCGTTGTTCGAAAGGCCGTAGGTGATGGTGGAGGAATTGAGGGGGCAGGGGGCGCGTGAGGGTGAGGCGCGTGGGGGTCGGGGAGAGGGAGGCGGCGTTGGAACTCAGGTAGAGCTGGACGGCGTTGTAGAGCTCGTTGGTGTTGACGCCGTTGTCCATCTCCGTTATGTCGTAGTAGCAGTAGGTGGAGAAGTAATTGGAGAAGCGCTGGAGGAGTTTCACGGCGGCGAAACGGAATTCAGGTGGGAAGATTGCGTGGAGAAAGGATTGGAGAAACGCCCACACGCCCATTAGTGAGGCTAAGGTTGTCCAGATTTCTTTCATGGTTTTTGTCTGATATCTGTTTGCGTGTGTGTGTTTGTGTTTTCGTGATGTGAGTGTTTTATAGAAGACGATGGTGGTGAGTTTGGGAATGTACGGTGCTTGTGCATTTATAGGGAAAGAAATCGGTTTTGTAATTTACTTTTATTTATTAAATTTTCTGATAATAAAATACATTGAAATTTTAATATTTATTGCTCCTATATATGAAAAAAATTTCAATGATTCTGTTATTAATCATATCTCCCGCTGACTATTCTTGAAATTTATCCTTACCCTTTCTTGATTTTTAATTATAAATTTCTAGAAAAGATAAAGATGTTGTCTGATTTTGCAAAGGTGGTGAATTAATATGTAATTAAAAATTGCTTTGCATTACATAAAACTAAAAGCAAGTAATAAAATATTATTTTTATGAAATAAATGTTTAATATCAGATATATAAGATCATAAAGAAAGATAGAAAAAAGTGAAGTGAGGGACTGAAAGAGAAAGAAGAAAACGAGTTAGGGATTTTGGAAGATTGCGTAATGTGCAGAGCATATTGAGGCACGTTTCAGAAATTACTGTGACTCTACGAATTTAATGCTGATATGTATATAAAGTTTCGCTCTTTATTTTTATTTATTCGTACTCCCTCCCTCCCAATGTCTTTATCACATAAGTTGCTGGATACGCAAATTAAGGTGGCATTATTATAATAATATAGTACAATGAAAAGGTACAGTGTATATTTTAACACGTCTTTTAAGAATATTTAATATAATTATATTGATTGTTTGTGCTAGTTTTTTGCTAAACAAGAAAATGTGATAAGATTATTGGGACGTCCAATATGGAAAAGTGTAATAAAATTAGCGGGACGAATGGATTATTATTTTTCATAGATAGAAGAGTAGAAATCTACGTGTCTACTCTACTACAGTATTTCTTAATTGTTGAGCTTGAGACTCTTATAATTATTATTACATGAAAAGGACGGGTGATGTATACAAAATGACATGTTGGAAAATGCCTGCAAATATATACTTACTGAGCCAACGACTACAGAATCCGTTAAATAAATACAATGTGTAAGAAAATCAAGACTGACGCGAGCAAGTATAAATTTAGAACATTGACAGCGGCCCATCATTTAATAGTGCACATAGTCCAAAGGTTATTGTATTAAATAACTGCATAAATGAATTCAATTTATTCCAATATATGCAGAGAAGATACTACGCCTAAATGAATATCTGACCATGTATGTCAAAACGAAATCAAGTATGTATGTGTGGCCCCCTGCGAGATATGGACCATATGTTCTGGGCTTTGTGTGTAAGAAAAGTTGCAGAAAAAGAAACTGAAGAAGGCAAAGCATTTATTGGCTTGTTTTACTCGATCAATATATGCATGCATGCTTATTTATTCTCTGGCTAAGTTATACTTTCGAGCATTTGACAGAATCTCTGAATTTTCGTAATTAAATAAATTGGTCTCGGCATTAGCGTACTTTGCCCTCCCCTAGTTTTGGGCCAAGCAGAAGTGGGCTTGCTTGTAGGTCATTATTCTCAACCTAAGAATCATTACCACGAAATTCAAATATATTCACACAATCAAGAAAAATATCACATTATAATGTCAACTATTGGAAAAAAAAAAGTAACAAAACGTGGTCAAACGGAGTGGTGGAGTCTTATTTAGCCGCCGTTCTTGGACTGTTCTTGCTTAAGGACTTCAATAATATTTGCTTCAATAATGAAGTAAGATTATTAGAAACTTGGAAGGGAAGGAGTAGTTTACATAAATGACGACCAGCTAGATAATGCAATGATTTAAGTAAAATCAACTTGATAATAAAATATAAAATATTAGATTTCTTACGGTCGTCGTCGAAGAAAATATAATATTATTAAGTAGGAAAAAAATTATTTTATGAAAAGCTAATCCCATTAGAACGCATTCAATCAATCTTCTTTGCCTAACGAATATATAATTGATTAAACTTCACTTTGTAGAACATTTGACCTCAACTTCGATTCCTTGCTACACAATAATAGAAAACGCAACGCGTAAAAATTGTTATAATTGACTCTCTCTATATATGTATATGAAAACGAATATCCTTTACAACCAAGCACAACTATATTATAAATTATTTCATACGAAACCCTTGACGTCACACGCCTTTCCATCCTTAAATTTGCTTGGTTGAATCTATCAAAGGTATGATATCAAAGTCTTAATATATATCGTCATGTTGCGTGCAGTCATTACAACTACGTTTGTTATGTCTTATACCCCACGCTTAACCTAAAACTTTCCCAACACTTTCTTACGTTCTTCATTATTCACATCTAATTTATCCCTAAGCTCAAAGTATTATATACATACATACATACGCTTGCAATCAATATCAATCGAATTAACTAACACACATATATCCCCTTCAATATAGAGACGACAATCTTAAATCTTCATAGTTTATATATAAGCATGGACGGCGCAGATAATAACAGTAAGTGGTTGTTGCTGAGCAAGCTGAAGAGGGCTGTGAACAAGATCAAGTTCCTTGTAAACTTCAACGTAAACAGATGGAAACTTGTGTCGTTGATAGGCTCGACGAGCAAGAGAAGGCTGAGCTTCAAGGATGAGAATAAGCCTGGATTAATATCTTTTATTCATGATGAATCGTCGAATAATAATGAGAATAAGGAATCATCAGCAGCTGGGAAGCCGACGACGACGACACTTCAAAGAACAATAAGCTACCCACCACGACAAGATGATGATGACGATGACGACGTCGATAAGAGAGCAGAGGCGTTCATTGCTAATTTCTACAAGCAGCTTCAGATTGAAAGGCAGATATCTTTGGAGTTGAGGTACAATAGGGATACGACTGCAAGCTTTGATTCTCATGTGGAGTCTCCTTAGCGCTCGATTCGGTTAATCGAATACTGGTCTTTTTGGGTTTTGATCATTTTTTTTTTTGGGCATTATTTGATCTCTTTTGTTTTTTTTTTTTCCAACAATAAAGAAGACATATATGTATCTATATCTATACTTCAAGAATGGCTGGCGGAGATTGTGAGTTTTATGAAAGCATCTCCACCCACCGTGTCTTGCTTTCTGCTGTTCTAAATTTGATTTTTTTTTTTTAAGTAAAAGGAACAATTAGTTATTTTGTTGATGATTGACTTTTTCGTTGTAAAAGAGAAAAGAAAGAAAGGGAAGAGAGAGAGAGAGAAAGAGGATTGAGGTGCATCTTAATGGGACAACTAATAAATGGCAATTAATAATAAGTTATTGACATTATATGTATGATGATAATTGATAAAATGGCACACTGCCCTCGGTAGTATTTTATTTACTTAGGGCTTGCTTGAGGAGAAGGAATTTGTTGGGTGAGTAAAGTGTGAACAAGGAATGGGCTGATATGCAAGAGATGATGATCATAAGCATTACGGAAACGTAGCCTGTCAAGAGAGCAGCGCCAATTTGCATGCAGAATCTTTTGTATTTGTCGCACAGTTTCATCCACTCGAAACTTTCCTCGCCGCTCACCGCCAGAAATGATGCCTCACTTGCCGCTGCTGTGCCCGCAAACACCAAATACGCTGATACCTGATCATTAATTCATTTTGTTATCATATAATAAAATAAAATGGTGGGTCTTCATTAATTAATGTTGGATCACATTTCGACCAAGACCGTTCATCAATCACGTGGAATATATATACGCATTTTTTGTCTCCCCTTGATCTTTGATAAAAACAAATGTATTATGCATCTATGATGATTATTCTGAGAAGAGGTCTGGATATTATTATCTTCTCGCTATATTTAATGGAAATGAGATTGAACAGTAATAATACCTGGTCTAGTAAATAAACTCCCCAAGTCATGTATCTCGAGGATGAATCCGACAGTTGTTTCGCAAAACGTGGAGACATAACAATATACTGTCTGAATAATTGCAGCAGATTATAAGCAGCTGCGCCAGTATCAATCCACACAAGCACACTACAACAAACAAATATAAGTATAACAAAAGGAAACCAGTTTGAAATGAGTTATAATATATTCTCACAGCAGCCAAAATATAACTATGAAATTAGCAAATAAAATGAAAATCATCAAACTCACTATAAAGCATTCATGTCCTTGTAGCTTGCTTTCCTTCGCAGGGTATAAAACAGAAGCTTTGTTTGACTGTCGAGTCCCACAAGGCATGCCGTCAAGACAAGTATTACGATGGAGAGAATCCTTAAGATGAATTGTGTAGTAGTAGTAGTAATTACGTTACCCATATCTACGTACAGACGATAGAATCTACTTGTGCAATCGAGTAATATCTATCTTGATCAGAGCGCTATTTATTCAGTTGAATATATATTTTATTTTTATTATAAGATCACGTATTATTAACGGTTATATTTATAGCCTCAAAGGCCAATTGCTAGATAGAAAGAAGTGGTTGTAGACGAGTACACGTCAAAAGATGGAATGGAACGTACAACTAATTTTGCTGTGGATAGATGGATGGATCACCATTAATAATCAAAGCATTAATTAGTATGTGAAGCAATATGTATAAATAATTCGTGCGTTATTTATGATATTTTAAAGTTGGTGTGTGAAAAGATACTAAGACTACACTACAACTCGGGTTCTCCTCCTTTATATATAGACGTACACACACTTGCACCATGCATGCATGTGATCAATTACTGTCTCTAAGTGCATGGCCATCGCTTTCCTATAGTTGTTTATCGACCAAATCCGAAGTCTCATTTCCATTACTTCCATCCCATCAAGTAGTGGTCCAAAGAAAACACAACTCTAAAAACGATATATTTATTAACATGCTTATGAGGATTGGAAAGAGCACCAATCTTGCTTGGGTACTCGACGATCACCTTCAAAACGGTGCAGTATCTCATGATTGTTTTCCCCTTTCTTCTTCACTACTTGTAAACTCGAATGTTGAAAAATAGTCATTTATATTTAATCGCCTGTTATTCTGGGCTCAACTGAGATCAAAGACACTTAAAAACTTCCAACTGGACCCAGCAATAAATTCCTAACAAATTAAATAATTGCCTTGGTTTATGCAGGCCCAATGCAAGAAGTGACAAGCAATCCAATCCAAACATCACAAATATATAAAATCAATTCATCAGAAAACTCCACCTATTGACAACATTCCTTCTAAGCGAATGTACGTACATACCTTCCACAGCAGACACCAACATAAGAAACAGAAGTGTACAATCGAGACAGTTTAGTTTAGGTAGTAACAGATGTCTGATCGCCATCGAGCTGATAGCCTATAACTTACTTAAAGACAGCATTTTTCCCAAATTCGATCAGAAGATTTTCTTTTGCTTCTACAATACATCCTCGATTTGTGCTCTTCTTCTTTCAGCAGCTTTCTTCCTCACAAATATGCCCCACCTCATCGCAGCCTTAACCTTTAACCAACTCACAACCGCTTTCCCAGACCGACTCCTATCCTCGGCCAAACCGCCGTCGGGCGTAGGCAAAGGTGTGTAAGAAGGAAAATCAAAGCCATCTTCCGCAGATGCATTGCCACCCATACTGAACATACGAAGCAAATGTTGCATGTCTTCTTCGTTCTCCAGTATTTCGTTGCTTGTAACTCGGATTGCCTCTTCTGACAGGAATTCATCCACGCCCTTGTCCTTCGTATCAGAAGACCAGTCACGGAATGGATTGCCATTATTAGAGTTACTGTCCCTTCGAAAGGATGGAGACGATTGAGGAGGCCCAAGTTCGAGGCCGAAATTGGGATAATCATGCGTAACATTTTGGATTTGATTTTGATTGGACGGAGCGAGTTGCTGGTGAAAAGAAGGTGTGTCGAACTGAGAATGGGAACTAACTGTATGGTGGGGCTGAGTCAAATATCGTGTTGATGATGTGTTATCGTTATGGCTCGAACCTGAATCAATCGAGACAAAAAAACTGAAGACAAAATGTAACATTTATCTATTACAAGAATGAGGCAATGCCTACCTCTGACAACCAAGCTCTGATCCATTGAAGCATCGGCGGTTATTGTCTTATTGTTTTGCTTAAGGTTCAACAGTGTTTTCCCATCATACTCCACGACTTGGTTCCAGTTTTCATATGCTTTCTTAACCAAACTATCTACGTAGACCTACGAGAATGAAAAAGCTTCCTTGTAAAAACACATATATAGCTTCATGCTCGATTGAGGATTTTATGCGTGAAGTTAAAAATGCAAACCTTTTGGCTATCAGAGAGTGAGTCGGCTGGATAATACTGGTCATTAGATATGAGGCCGCTAAGCTCGCAGATTTGGTTGAAAACTACGCCAAGATTTGTCGCATCTTCGGGATAATATATGTAAATCGTCCCGCTCAAGACGCATGTCTTGGAATGCTCAATCAGTGCATCCCACATCTTGTTCGACATACCACTTCCAAGTACCTGTCGATAAAACGTATACAAGATACATGAAGAAAGAGAAAAAAAAAAATCGGCAATCAAATTAATGTACTTACACTTCTCAGCTTCTGAGGATCCCTGACAACAAGCCTAAGGAAGTCCTCAACTGTAAAGATCCCTGAGTTGTTAAGCCTCTTATGGAAGGATCCATCTTTCCCTATCTTCTCCAGTCTCCAAACATCGTCACTTAAAGCAGGTGGATAATGTTTCTTGTACACTGTAGGGAAGGTGGTCAAGAAATATTCACATAGTATGGAGAGAGAGAGAGAGAGAGAGAGAGAGAGAGAGAGAGAGAGAGGGTAACAGACATTCCCCACGATGATCTTTGACAGTAAAGGCTTCTGTTTTGGCCTCACGGATGCGAATTCCCTCCTCGGTATGACCCAAAGCGACCTTCAAACCGAGCCTGAACTTTCTGCTTCTGATCCAGCTCGAGTTATCGGTGAACGTTAGGTCCCCGATAGTTCCAACGCCTTCCTTCAGGGTGATCTGTAAGTCCCCAGTCAACAGAGGCCTCTTACCTTCTCTTTCTTTAACGATGTGACTTTCAAACTCTTCCTGGCTCCAACCTTGTTCGTCCTCATTGTTGAAGTCGCCTTCTAACACGACGATGTCCAGCTTCGCAGATGACATGGATTCAGACGTCACGATATGGCCCGTGTTGGCGTCTATCAGTACAACGTGTATTGCAGCTCCCTGTTCTCCGTCTACTTTTGCTCCCGTGAAAAGTGGAAGAGAGAGCCTCGACCTGAACTGAAGCTGCAAGTTTCGCCCATCGAGTGCTTCGATGCGTTTAGGAGATGATCTGTACATCACTAAGTTTTAGTAACTTGTCGTAAAAGTGAGCTCGCAATAGATACATTACTTCAACAACAGCATGTTTTGACTTAGCTCTGGCTATTATTATATGTTACGAACATATGGTTCTAACCTTCCATTGAGCATACTTGGACCCAGCTTAGATAAAGCTCGTTCAACTTCTTCACTGACCTGTACAAGATGGAGTCAAGGAAGACAAAGCTGGTTCACAACAAGATCGAAGAAAGATAAAAAGATGCATGGGATCAAGAGAAAGAAATTGTGTATATATCTCCTTGAATGAATTTGCTCGATAAAGAGCTACCACTGTATGATCTGATATACACCATCATGCTTCCTAGTTAGCCGCTCAGCCAATGAACACAGAAAAAGGAAAGACTTAAGAGGCACTTAACAATTTAATATCAAAGTCAGAAGTTTATCTATACCACTTTGCGAAGAATTGGTTCCAAGGATGAGCAGAGCTTCTTCAGACTATCTACCTTTAACGCTTCCACAATCACACTAAGTACACCATAAATATAGAATCAATCAATTCTCTTAGTTCTCTTTGAAGCCCAAATGTTCACAAAGAAAGAAGGAAAATCACAGTTCAAAAACTAATCAGAAAATCTCGCTACACTACCTAGCTAAAGCGGGTCTTTTTCGCTCAGGCGGCTCCTTCTCCACATCATCACCACTATTTAAGCTTCTTTTACCTCTGCCTTTCATTGAATTACTCCTCTCCATATGATGCCTTGCCTGCATCTATACTGAAATAAAAAATAAAAAAATTCAACCATCCCCAAACTAGTCAATTAAGTCAACAAGGTTTCAGTGCAGTTCAACAACAGTTGAAACCCACCTCGATTCTCACCCAGAAAACCAGATCCGTCAAAATACTATAAAGGATCATATTGACAGAATTACCTGACGAGTTGATGACTGCTTTAGGTAATCTTTTGATGTTATCTTCCAAAGACTTCAAAGAGCATATCTGCTTAGTTTTAAACCACATAGACGAAGAACAGTAAGAGTTGTTGATTGCATACAGGATAGGCTACGGCGGATTGTACTTTCCTTTATTTAGTTCGCGGGATATTTCAATTTGTTACCATTGTAATTTGTATCTACACAATTGGGGCTATAAACTGTGGGCTGTTAATTTTGTCAGGACTTGATGATTTTAATAATTAATATATGGACCGTTGAATCTTGAATTTGATATTATTTATGAACTTAGAAGTCATTACAAGCTGCCCATATAGTAAGTGTTCTGACCTATATCATATGCGCAATCCAAAGACTGGCCCATAACATTTGTTGTGGCTGTATCTTATAGGCTTAACCCACGAACTCTGAATCATCAATTTGAATTTTTCAGTTATTGAATTCGTATAAATAAGAATGGCTTTGAATTCGTATAAACATT
Organism: Craterostigma plantagineum; assembly: GCA_027422505.1. Taxonomy (NCBI): domain Eukaryota; kingdom Viridiplantae; phylum Streptophyta; class Magnoliopsida; order Lamiales; family Linderniaceae; genus Craterostigma; species Craterostigma plantagineum. The sequence continues at coordinate 2,039,239 of JAPQWV010000097.1, read as the reverse complement.
TGTTGGTTATGCTGAGACCTACTACAACTGAATTGACAAAAGAATGTGAAGGTCAAAGAGCATGACATAAGCAAGCACCAATGATCACTTTCGCTCTACTCTAGAAGCTTATATAGATAAAAATCTTCATTTCTTCACCTAATACACATCCAATGATACAAGTCAACGATGTAATGTACCATTGTTGTTGATTATTGTCTGATTATTTCCATACCGTACAAGATAGGGCTCTTTTTTTTTCTTACTAACGTACGGTTCTCTGTGATAGATCTTAACTGACGACATAAATGCATCTTGATATATGACATATTTATTGCAAAATCTTAAATAAAAAACGATCATCTTGCGCGAAACCATAGCCGCTATATGAGCATGTGTAAACCGTTGGCACAGTTAGAAGAGAGCTCTACAAGAGTCAATTCGCTAGTTTCTTGGATTCCTATAAGGAGGAGATGGATTTGTTAAAAAGCGAGGGTTGACAATTGGTAATTAAGTTTAATTCAATGTAGGTTGAAGGATATGACGACAATTTCATTCTTAGCAACTGCATCGTCTGTTTGTAGCGTCTTTTCCGCCCATTATTTTAAGTAAAAGGCCAATTTTCGATAATTGCCACACAAATTCTCAGCTTTAATTTTAATTATCAACGAAGTCACCGTGTTCTCATTTTATCAGCCGTAAAAAACTGCGAAATCATATTATATTGTAAGATTAATAAGTTGCGTAACATATTTCTTTATATAAGTTCAGTAAGCATGTTGAGTTGTATGTGCATATTTAAGCTTGAACTTTCATGACGTACGCGAGAACGCCTAACCTCAAACGCAGACACATCTTATATTAATTATATGACCATCCAATCGATTTTAATTAATAACCTTTTATTGATTCGAAACCATATTTATAAAGCCAATAGTCACCTATATAATATCTTATCCTGTTGCCCAAGGAATAATTTCACCAGCCCTCCTAATCAAAAGTCTAAGGCAGGCAAGGGTCTTCATTGCTGATGCAATAAAATCCATTGTCAATGCAGAGAGATATTCTAACCACAAGAGAAAGATGACAAGCAGAAACCATGTTTTTCTTCGTAGTAAAAGGATCTGAGTCTTATTTTTGTTATTTAAATATACGACACCTTTTTGAAATTTTTATTGTTTTCCCTTTTGTAGTTTCCTATCCAAGTGCGGTTCCGGACCATCTTGTCCTAAAAAAAAATATGGGGAAACATGGTCAATCAATGGGGTCACCTCTCCATAAAGCTTTTTTGAATTTTATGCCTTGTTTTTTCTCAGGCTTTTCTTCTGCATTAAACTGTTTTACTTTTGCTTAAATCTTGATTATTGTAATAATAAAGCCCTTTGACAACTTGCTATCTTTTAAACGGAGTGCCAGCGAGGCCAATTTGGTACCGATTTATTAATACGATATTTGAAGTTTTTATTTACGTAAGATGTCTTAACAAGCACGATAGATATTCCATGTTTTTCTAATGTCTTGGCTTTTTCTAATCGTCTCTCTCTCTCTCTCTCTCTCTTACCGCTAACCAGAAATTTCCTTGACATGTTTTTCTCTTCTTCTTTTGAAATTTTAAGTGCGTTTGTCTTAATAATGAAGACGAGTAACAAAATTCGAGTGATGTAATAATCGATGCCTCATTTTCAGCATTACGAATAACGAAGCAGCTTCTCGATATTGATAGACAGCCTTTAAACCATATTCGATGTAATAATTAAACCTTACAACGTTTTAATTGATTAATGTTTGTGAACCCAACTGATTCTGATATGAACCTTATGAATACTCGTAATGGGGCACTGTCTTTCCTGGATTCCAATTATTATGAAAAGATCATCATGTAAAATCGATGGCGACTGATAAATTGTAGTTTTTGCATTTGTTGTATTTTTAAATCTGTCGAAAGAACATGGAATCGAATATCATATGGGAAAGAGGAGGTGACAAATCATAATCAAGAGTATTATAATAAAGACTAGCTTCTTTTCTTGAATTTTCGCTAATTAAATTTCCTCCACGAGATTAGATTATTGTCAAACCTCAAAAAGCCAACGACTAAACTAATACTCCAATAATGAGAAATTTGTACACTTGTTGTGAGGTCGCACATACAATAATCGAATATTCTGACTTGAACTAATCCAAATGCACCTCATATAGTGATCACATATAGTATGTAGAAATTAAACCCTAGGACGACAGTATTATAAAGAGTATTTGGTGTTTTATTTTTTCCTTTGGTAATAAAGTATTACTATCAAATCATCACCTTCCTACCTATAAAACCAGGTCTTCCCTTCTGACATTTTTTCAACATACAAGAAAGACTTTGAAGAGAAAAGAAATCGCAGAAGTCAAGTAATCATTTTAAAAAAGACGAAGATGGGAAGAGCTCCATGTTGTGATAAAGCCAATGTCAAAAAAGGGCCATGGGCTCCTGAAGAAGATGCAAAACTTAAGGCATATATCGAGCAACATGGTACTGGCGGAAATTGGATTGCTCTTCCTCAGAAAATTGGTATGCAAGAAAAATAAATAGAAACATATATGTGTATATACTAGTTAGTTTCAGTGTTGCTGTAACGGTTGCTTCAAATATAGGGCTTAAGAGATGTGGTAAGAGCTGCAGATTGAGATGGCTAAATTACCTCAGGCCAAACATTAAACATGGTGGATTTACTGACGAAGAAGATAATATTATATGCAGCCTCTATATCAGTATTGGTAGCAGGTAATTCTCTCTCTCTCTCTCTCTCTCTCTCTCACATAACAAATACAGCAGGCACTTGTCTTTTGTAATTTGTCCATGAATCTTGCCCTTTAAATTCCACATGCTCGTCATCAGAACGAAATTCTGTTCGGACTTGGTCAAAAAATCAGTTATTTTTCTATCTTTCATGACCTTATAATCATCGAATTTCTTAGGGTTTCTGAGGATGTTGAGGTTCTGAATTTTGCAGGTGGTCGATAATAGCTGCTCAGCTTCCAGGTAGAACTGATAATGACATTAAAAACTATTGGAACACAAGGCTCAAGAAGAAACTTCTCGGTAGGCGCAAACACAGCAATCGATCATGCTCAATCCCAGGCCAGCAAAACTCCAATATTATTAAAGACGATAATATTCTTGCAGAAAACGTTGGCGTTGATCTTAGCAGTTCGGCCCTAGAAAGGCTTCAGCTTCACATGCAGCTTCAAAATCCCATCTCTTATTACAATAATCCAACGCTCTGGCCAAAGATGATGAATCCCTTAATGATGCATCAAGCTCTTCTCAATCAAAACAATCTTCCAAATAATTATTACCACAACACCACTGACCCTCATCATCAGAGGAACAATAGCAGCAGTTTGAAAGCAGGGATAGATGATTCTGCTGTTAGCGGTAATAATTTTTCATCTCCCGAAAGCTCCTTCAGTGCATTGAACAGCATTGATCAACACGTTTTTCAAGAATCTTCCTTGATGGAGCAGAAGAACACTGCGATGGGCCATTTGAGTTCAGGGTTTACTACTCAATCTGTCGATGATCTGCTAACGAACAACGATGACAAGTTTTTCAATGGATCAAAATACAATCTTGAATGGTGGTGGGGTGAGCTTGATGCTGTTTCAACTTCATCCTCGTCAAACCCGTGGATCCATCGATCAGAAGCAGATGAGGATTATAATCTGATGGGATATTCTGGTGTTTGCATTGAGTAAAAGGAGCTTAATCTATAGGTTAATGTATGCCTGTAATCTCGGTAGAATCATCATATATTTGTTTGTTGCTTGCTACATAATTAGTGGAAGAAACTCTAGGTGCTCTTGTAAAGTTGTGTTGTTGATAATAAGTGAATATTGTAATGAAATCAAATGGTGATCTGTCAAGTTCTGATACATTTTTTTGAATAAACTAAGAATTGCACATTATTTCTCGTATCAACAAAAGGAAAATCTTTGATTCAAACAACACATATATTTCTCATATATTTGCAAGCTTCAATCTTGAACAACACCAATCTTGATTCTTTTCTTCATCAACTGCGCTATTCACAAACATTAAACGTGACTTTCCAATTTGAAAATATAAGAATGAATACAACTATACCTCATCATTAAGTGGAGGGCTGAATATTAATCACTTGGAATGCATGGAATGATAACGAGTATTATTTTATACTATTAACCAAGTTATTTTTTCCCTCAAACTTCTTATTTCCTCCTGCCAATCAAGTATTCATATAATTAGTTTTTAGTTCCAACTAAGCACAAGCCTTCATATCATATGGTTTAAACACATTGGACTATTTTCGAAATACAGAAAAGAATCCGTCGTCGAGGGTTTAGACTGCTAAAAAAAAGAAAAGCCCACGTAAATGTCCGAATACTATGCCTCATATATCGCATGGGGCTTAGACTGTTAAAACTTGCCACATTTTGTCTGTCAAGTTATTTTCAATTAGTTCATTTATTTGTTCTTAATTACTTTAATAATTTTCATATCAATTCTAGCTTTATTATTTATTTGACAAAGTAATTTCTTTCTATACACTTCATCATAAACAGTAAAAATTATAAATACCAAAAATATTTGACAAAGTAATTTCTTTCTATATACTTCATCATAAACAGTAAAAATTATAAATACCAAAAATAATAATAACTAGAACTCTTTACACACCCAATGTGTGTGTTATAGTATATAAATATACATTAAATTTATTTTAGTTTAATATATTTAATTGATCATTATAATTTAAATTATAAACCTAAAGATATATAAATTACTGAAGATAGTAAATAACTATAGTAAATAGAGTTAGTGGGTGATTATTCTTAATTTTATGATTATTATTTTTAAAATTGACAGGCCACAGTTTATACTCATCCTTGTAATATTTATCAACATCATGGGTAAATTCGTAATTATAATGACACCAAATTAATTAGAAGTTAGTTACTACTTACTATAAGCATCTTCCACTTAATAAAATAGAAAGATATATCATAGACAATAAAGAAATTGTAGGTGCCCAAAATTAATAAATTTAAACACCATGGAGTGTGGGAGAGAAGTACTAGAATAGTATCGTATGGCCATCCCAAAGTTACCTTCCTTTCTCGCGTGTACCTTTACCAAAATGCCCTTTCCATGTCCACTCCAGACGGAAGTGGCCCACTCAGTTTGACGACGACCAAGCGAACAGTCACTTTTGACCTTTCGTAGCAATTCAGAGTCAGCCAAGCGCAGAGTTTTGGTGTGCTAGTAGGGGCAGTTTCGTCATACGTTAACTTCGCTGACGCACCACATGACTCATTTAGACCACCCCTTTTATTACGCGAATATGTACCGATTTGTTTGTATAGCAATAATATAAAAAGCCCACCCGGTCAAATTCTAAAGTCTATCGTCGCAACTAATTACCTCACACAACGACATAATGAACAACAATTATGCTATTTATATCTTCTATTTTATTGTGGAAGAGAGGTGCTTATAGTCTCTAATTGATTGGTCTATCAGTCAGTAATATTACATTTCTACCCTTGATTTTAAGTTTATCTCAATTATACCCTCTAAAATCATTTTCTATCTTTTAAAATAATATAAATTAAACTTTATATTAACACCTGGCTATTATATTTAACTTAGTATAGAAGTTTATATTATATATTTATACAATTAGACACATCTGAGTGTGCAAAAATTACTAGTATATTTATTATATACACCAGTAGTCCTCCTTATTGCATCGCCCTGGCCCCTGAAGTTGATTTAGAGGACCAATGCGAAATGGTCCCAATCAGAGCCGCGCATGACAAAATTGTAAGAAAAAAATTTAACACTAATTAACTTGGTATTACACAGATAAAATTATGTCTTCAATATACATATGAAGCTGACCATGATCGTGATTAAAATAACTAAAATGTCGTGGCTTCCACATAGTTCTACTGAGCCTACGCGTCCAAAAACTTCCAAAGTGGAATGTTCCTGTTCAAGCTTAAAGCTGACCGCAATAAATCAATTTAGATGTAATCCCAAAATATAGTTTATTGTCTTTAATTGTACGTCGATATATAAAATAGCGGATTCAATATCTCAATTGACGGGTTAGGAAGGAGTTGGAGAACAATATGCCTGTGCAAGGGAATGTCAGTTCAGATATTGTGATTCAAGAAACTGGGACAAGAGCTAAACATTACATCTGCAAATGTAATATCGGTTGAAGAGGGGAAAAACCCTAACAAGACACGGTTCATTTTTTATGATGAATGAAGGAACCAATATTTTTAGTTCAGACCAAATGACTTGCCTAAAATCACGCCAACTTTCAGTGTGATAATACATTTTTTTTTCTTTTCCGTTGGGTCTAATTAAATTCAAAGTAAAGTAGATTGCGATGTAGCAGTAACTACAACTTCACTTCACAGATAGCTCATGATCTCACTTAACCTTTTCTTTTTATATTTCAAAGTTGCTACTTCCATCACAATCTGCTTCACCTTAACTTCATGAAAGCCTTATTATTATTATTATTATTATTATTATTATTATTATTATTATTATTATTATTATTTTCTTATTAAATCTATCTGATCAAACACGCCACCACATCTCAGACCCACCCAATGTCTCTCTGTGGGGCCCACGTCGGCACAGACAAATGACAACTACTTAACACGGAAAATATCATCAAATCTTTTATGTGGCTAATACTTCATCCACGTGTCCCATTAACTCATACCCCTTCTCCGCATCTACTTAATAGATTCGTTCATAGTCTTCTCAACGCCACACACTCTCAATACAAGTCACCAATATTATTTGAGAGAATAATAATAATAAATCAATAACATTACATTATAGTACTCTTCTTGGCCAAGAACTATATACTAAATTGCAATTAAACTGTAGGAGAAAAAATGAGGATCATCGAATCCAAGTTGTTTAATTTCACGACTGGCCAGGCGAAACGATGCGACTACTGCAATTCCTCACCGGCGCTGCTCTACTGCAAGGTGGAGTCGGCGTTCACGTGCATAGCCTGCGACGCCAGGGCCCACGACGGTGGTAACCCGGCGGCGCACGCGCGCGTGTGGATGTGCGAGGTGTGCGAGCACGCTCCGGCGGCTTTCACCTGCAAAGCCGACGCTGCTGCGCTGTGCGTCTCCTGCGATCGGGACATCCACTCGGCGAATCCGTTGGCCGGACGACACGAGCGTGTCGCGGTGGTGCCCTTCTACGACGCGGCGGAGTCGGTTCTTGCCGTGAAATCCGAGGCGTCGGCGGCGGACTGTTGTAACAATAATCACGACACGCCTACTGCTGCTCACTGTGGGGATGTTGTTTCCGACAATGGTTCGTGGATGATGATGACGACGGCGAATTCGCACAGTAACCATCACAGCAAGTTTCACGGTGGTGATGGCGCGGCGTTGGAGTTTTTGTTTTCCGACTCTGATCAGCTTCTAGATTTCGACAACAACTACCATCAAAAACATTTTAGCGACAGCGTTGTCCCCGTTCAGGCAGACGTCAAACCGCCGCCGCCGTTAGGTTTAGCGCCGGCTCATCATCAGCTCAACAAAACGACCCACGTCGACGATCGCTTGTATGAAACTCGCTTCGATATCGACTTTACAGGATCGACGACGATGAACTCATATTACAACAACCACAGCTATACCGCCACTACAACCACCACCACGCCGTCGTCTCACAGCCTCAGCGTAAGTATTCGATTCAAATTAACCCATAATTCAAATCGTTATTCTGTTCACTTAAAGAACTCATTTTTTTTGTAGCAGGTTTCGTCTGCTTCCATGGAGGTGGGTGTGGTCCCTGATGGTAGTAATTATTCGACTGTATCGGAGATATCCATGAGTGGGGTGCAGAACAACATGGACAGAGAAGCGGCGGTTTTGAGGTACAAAGAGAAGAGGAAGAATCGCAAGTTTGAGAAGACGATTCGCTACGCTTCACGGAAGGCCTACGCGGAGACCCGACCCAGAATCAAGGGCCGGTTCGCCAAGAGAACCGATTCGGAGTCCGACTTGGAACGTATGTTCGCCGGAGACTTCACCGCCGACTCGAGATACGGCGTCGTACCGTCGTTTTATCTGGGCCCACATCTCGGTGTCGCTTTATCTCTTATTGGGCCCCAACCCAACTCTGTCTTCACTCACTCCACCCATTGTACTATCGAGAACTGTAAGTAAAAGGTGAAAATAAAATACAAGAATGTCCCAACTAACCAGATTCTTAGCTTATCCAATTAATATGATAAAAATAAGCCATAAGCAGAAAGAAGAGTTATGTAAGTAACCAAATTTTGGTACTAAACATAAATCCTCGATTCTATCGGCGCACTAGATATCGAATAAATGAATATTGAAGAAGCCCCAATACTTGTGAAATGAAGTGGACGATAGAGTCCATTGGGCTTCGTGTTTGTCGTAGCGATATCGTATATTTATAGGGCTTCAAAATACGACAATTGAAAGCAATATTGCGCAAAGACCTTTCTTGTCTGTTAACGAACAAGAGCGGTCAGTGGATGTAATTCAAAAAAGAAAAAAAAAAAAAAAAAAAAAACCATCTTTCCGATTTTGGATTTATTCATATCTTTTCCGGGATACGCTAGCTGATCGAATTATGTTCGACTGAAACATTTTTTTCTTATTTCGATAAAATGTAATATTTCTTAGCTGACATTATGATTCTTGTGATGATTTCTCCAAAAAAAAGTTTGTGATGATCATGGAGGAAGACTGATTTAATAGAAAATCCCGGACATTTACTATTCTATATATATATATATATATATATATGATGTACGCAGTGACATTGCATTTTTTATAAGACGATTTTGCAGGCCAAATACGAAACGGAAACATCAACTCGGATATTGGGAAGGAATATGCCTCTTTAGAAGCGGATACGTTCGGACAAAACGGAAATTAATTAATAAAATAACAATAAAAAGTGAAATTATCGTGGTAGGACGACCAAGTCAGCTTCTAATTAAATATTTGACACCCACTATGTCGAAAAGTAACTCCAAAAAATTGCGATAACGGATAATGATAATCTGATAAATAAATAAGAGAATTCGTCTCGAATGCCTTGGAGTCTAATGCATTAATCGGAAAAGTTTAAGCAAGGCAAAGGCATTGGAGTTGATATATATTTGTGTTATTAGAGAGAGTGTTCTTATGCTTTAACCACACTTCATGCTAAGTGCATCAGTACATAATGTTCCACCAACATAAATATCAAAAGTACCTTTTAAATAAACTAATCATGCCCTTTTAGTACAATAGATTTGTCCCAACTTTTTAAAGCACGATCCTTCTTCTTCTTTTTTTTTTTTTTTGCTTTTCGTTTGTGTATTTTTTATTGTAATATAATAATGACGAGGTTAAACATATCACTAATGTTTGTGTGTTTTTAACTCGTTAGTTTCCTCGCTAATCGACTTAAACATATAGGTGAAAAGAATGGTCTGGAAAAAGAATGAATTATGGATTCACTCCATAATGTTCTTCCAGCCTCAAAAGTTCCCCTGAAACCTTTGTTATTATTCATTTCATAATTCATACTGCACTAATGAATAACTTAATTTCCAAACATTCTATATTTCAAGAAAGAAATAGCTCTATTATATATAAAGGGGTGGTGAAAAGTTGATTATAGTAGGCTCGAAAAACGCGTAAAGGCAGGAGAAAGCGTGCGTTATCAAAAGTGGAAAAGGCGAGTATTATTATGATGATGAATGATTATAATTATTATTTTCTTGAAGACTTCACACAAAAGAAAAAATCTTACAAAGTGAATTATTCCGCACACATTACGGATCACTATAAAAGCTTAGTGAACCAAAAGAACCAAAAGATAAATCACCCAAACTTGTTTTTTTTTTTTTTGAATTTATATTGTGTTTATTGTTTGACATAAAAAATGAGCAATCTTACAAAACCAGTTGAAAAAAATTGCATAAAATAGTTATTTAATTGCCGAATTAAGCAATAAAGTAGTATGACTATTTTGAAATATTGACCGGATTACAATTAAAACTTCATTAATGAAATGACATAAGCTACGGGTATTGCTCTAGAAGTGATTATGTTAAAAAAAATAGTTATGTCTCGGGTTCGAATCCTTGTGTATGCAGCACCCCCCTTTGGGAGCCTCACTTGCCGTTACCAGGTACACGACGCGGGGCGAACCGGATTATCGGGGCAACCCGGAACCGGTCGGGTATCCGAAAAAAATAAAAATAGTAATGTAAGATTTATACAATGTCAAATATATAACTTGTATTAATGCAAAATTTCTTCTTCTTTACCTTTCTACATATAATTACTAGGGACGGTTCTGTGGAAGACTAAAATCAAAAGGAAGACTGGTATGAGAAAATAAAAAGAAAGTATGAAAAGGTTGTCTTCTTTGCAAGCAATTTCGTGTGAGAAAAGGTAGAATTTTGTTTTATAGGAAAAAACATATATAAGTGACTACTTACTTATTCATAGCAGCTGTCCCACACGATTGATCATACGCGTGTTATTCATTTTCCAGGATTGAAAATCGTAGGTACTTACGGTGTTTTCACACCTTTAATACCAATCGAGTTTTATTGCAAAAGGTAATAGTTGATATTATTGTGATATTTGTTACCAAGGAATAAGATTAAATGGTCGCATCATAATTCTACAAAGAGGTGATGAGTTTGAATCAAGCTAAGCTCTTCATTATCATAGTCTTTAAATAGAAATGTGTAAGAGGTACACAAATTCCATGAAATTAATCACGGTGGAAGTTGAGGAAGCTCTAGATTTGTTCTAACCCTTTTTTCATTATATGACATAATGAATTACTTACTATAGTTTCTCAGAATCAACCGTAACATTAATAGCTGATTACACTAAATTGAAATAGTTACGAGATAAAAAACTTAGGAGTGTTCTTTCGGTATATACCGAACCGAACCGAAATTTCGGTACGCCCTTTTTAGATATCAAATTTTTTCGGTAAATTCGGTACCGAAATTTAAATAATAATAATAAAACTTTTGGTATATTTTAATTTTAAAATTTTGGTAATTCGGTATACCGAAATTCAAATTCTATACCGAACCGAATTTACTGAATTACCGAATTATTTTTTTGAAGCACCGAATACCGAACCGAATTTTTCAGTTCGGTTTTGTACCGAACAAGGTTATTAAAGGCGAGAGGTGCAAAGAGGCGATATGCTACCCGCCTTGCCTCAGAGGCGAGGCGCAAATAAGGCTCCCGCCTCATAGAACCGAGGAAAAATATATTAAACTTATATTATATATGATGATATCTACTCATACATAAATAAGCTAACTTATAATATATAAATAAATTCAATTAAGTGATGTGATACATATATTTTAAGGAATTGTTATAAACACATCTAGTTTTATAGAACTTTTACAAGTACAAATACTTTTTCCAATAATTTTGATTAAATTGGTATTAATTATTATATTGAATTCATAACTTATATAGATGATATTCAATTATATTATGTTATAGTGAGACTTCGATCTTCAGATAACTCCAAATTACTTCATTTCTGACACTTCCATTTAATAATATATTAAGGAAAGCCCGCTGAAAATTAATTGGATTAAAGAAGAAAATTAATTGTGCTTAAAATTTTAGTACAATATATATTAATAGGCCCACCCCACTGAAAATAAAAGCCCATTCACATATATTTAGCATATATTATTATTATAATATCATCTTAATTTGCGTGTCAAACAACTTATGTGATAAAGTAACTGGGACGGGAGGAGTATAATATCAACGGGTAAAAAATAATAATACACGCCATAAAAGAACAAAAAATAGGGCTATAAAGGCAAGTCAGTCAAGTCAATACACCACGTAGTGAGAGAAATAGATGGTATGTAAAATGAAATGATTTTAAAAAGTAGGAGAGAGAAGTAAAGTAAATCTTACTAACTACTACTCATGAATCCCATCATCTCCCTCGATGAAAAAGGTTCATCCCACCTTTATTTCCTCACCTTTTCATCCATCATATTTTATTTATTTAATAAATTAAAATAATGAACTATTAATTTATTGCAAGTGCCTAAACAGTATATAACTAATCCTCGTAATCTCATGATACCAAAATTGAAGTATTCTTTGAAAAAGGTGATTAGCGCAGGCCACTAAGCCATATAAACAATATTATTAAAGCGAGACTTTCCAGAAATTCTTACACTAATAAAAATACTTCCATGTCCCTGTTTTCTATAAATTCCATTCCTTTGATACTCTTTCATTTTTCCAAATTCCGTGTACCGAAGAAGAAACAATACAACAAGCGCTACAAACAAGCCTTCTGCTATCTCCGACTCCATTGGCCTTTTCTTGCTAGTTGTATATAATTATATTCATATATTAAAATATAAATACTTTAAAATAGTTATTACTTGCCGTCTCTACTTTTCCAGTCCTTGAATATTTTATTGTTATTCACATAAAGAATGCTAACTTTTAAAAAGTTCATTATGTCATCACACCTCCGTTAACTTAGTTTATTATGTGTTGGTTTGTGGCGGATATTTTATTGTGTAATAAATATATGCATCATTCATATGTATGTATGTATGGGTAGCTATGTGTATGAACGGAGTTCATGGAGAGAGAGAGAGAGAGAGAGAGAGAGCCACTCCTTTTTTAGATAGAGAAACCAGAGAGAGGGGTGAAGGAGATAGGTATACCCTCGTCTTTCGTTTCGCGTTGAACTTTTCTTGAGAGAGAGAGAGAGAGAGAGAGAGAGAGAGAGAGATTCATCTTTTTAGTCTCGCACACACACACCTACAATAAAAACACCAACTTTTTGACACAAACGAAAGAAAGCCAAACACCACAGAAGCAGAAAAGGAAGAAAACACAGACAAACCTCCTTTATAACACAAACCCCACACGCTGAGAGAAAGAAAGAGATAATTCTTCATCCCATACATATAGATAGATTCTATTCTATTCTCTATTCTTCAAGAACCCCAAAAAATTGTATAATTATATTCGCAAACAAAGATTCAACCTTTTTTTCTTCCTCATCCAACCTCATATCATCTTGTTAGCTTTGATTGAAGGGCCTTTGGTGGAATCGATCAAATCGATCCGAATAGGGAAAAAAAAATGAGAGCAGGCCTGAGCACTATCCAACAAACCCTTACTCCAGAATCCTCCACGATCCTAAACCAATCAATCGCCGAGGCGGCGCGTCGAAATCACGGACAGACCACGCCCCTCCACGTGGCGTCTACCCTTTTGGCCTCACCATCTGGGTTCTTGCGCCAGGCATGCATCAGATCACACCCCAACTCGAGCCATCCTCTGCAGTGCAGAGCCTTGGAGCTCTGTTTCAGCGTGGCTCTTGAGAGGCTACCCACGGCTCAGTCGCCGTCCAACGAGCCACCGATTTCCAACGCTTTGATGGCTGCTCTGAAAAGAGCTCAGGCCCATCAGAGGCGTGGGTGCCCCGAACAGCAACAGCAGCCTTTGTTAGCTGTGAAGGTCGAGCTTGAGCAGCTCGTTATTTCGATTCTTGACGATCCCAGCGTGAGTAGGGTCATGAGGGAGGCCAGCTTCTCAAGCCCAGCGGTCAAAGCCACCATAGAACAGTCTTTGAACGGTGGTGGTAAGGTTAATAATTACAGCAATAATACCAATCGCAGTAGCAGCCCATACAGAATGATGTGCTTGAGCAACGGAAACAACCCCAGCGGCGTTAATAAAAACAGCAGCTTGAGCTTGGGATATAGCGAGGAGGTGAAGAAGGTGTTGGATACAATGATGAGGGGAAAGAAAAAGAACCCCGTTTTGGTCGGCGATTCAGGGATTGACGGCGTCGTTAGAGAGGTGTTATGTAAAGTAGAGAAGGGCGAAATCGAAACGATGAAGGGTGTTCGAGTATTATCTGTGGATGGTATAGTAAAAGATAAGATTGGAGAGTTAGGTAGTATGATTGAGGCTAAAATTGGCTGCGATGGTGTGATTGTAGATTTGGGGGATTTGAAGTGGTTGGTTGAGGGTATGGGCGGTGGTGGGACTGCTGCCGTGGCTGAGGTGGCGAAAGTGGTGGCAAGATTTTGCGGTGGTAGTAAGCTTTGGTTGATTGGAAGGGCCACTTGTGAGACATATCTTAGGTGTCAGGTTTATCATTCGACTATGGAGACAGATTGGGATCTTCAAGCCCTTCCCATCACTTCCAAGAGATCTGCTCCACTTCCAAGGTAATGATACGAATGAGAGTTGGCCGGCGGCTTCTTTGTGTGTTCTTCATTAATCGCTCGCACCTTTGATTGTTGATCTCATTAATCTACTAATCTTTTAGGGTTGGATCGGAGAGATTGTTGAGCAGTAGCCCAGTGGATTCTCTGAACATGCTAAAAAAAGCTGTTCCTCCCAATCCACTGCCTAGCTTAACAACAACGATTCGTATGCCCGACAAGGCAAATCCCGGGGGCCAGAAATCATCGTCGGCGACGCTCTGCGTTGACTGTACCAACAATTACGAAAAGGAAGTTGCAAAGCTCGCAGCCATTGAGAAATCGTTTTCAGACGATTCCTCAAAGTCCAAACCATCATCCCTGCTACCACAGTGGTTGCAAACTGCTAAAACAACAGAAGAGTCTCTGCTGGTATCATTCCTTTACTTGTCCTGTTCGTCCCTCTTGATTCCTCGACCCCATTTTTTTTTATTTTAAAAGATTGAATTTTTCTTACAGGGTAACGATCAGGGACTTGTTCTGTCCAAGCAGAAGACTCAAGAACTGCAGAAGAAATGGAGAGACACTTGCCTTCACTTACATCCTAAGTTTCATCAACAAAACGCACGATTGGTTCCGTCCATCCCGACCCTCTCCATGCCTACGACCCTTCTTTCACGTCCCTCTGTTCTTCCCAAGCTACAAACACCACCTCCCAAACTGCTCGGCGGTCCTCTTCAACTGAGCGTGAATCCATCGCTCACTCTTCGACCCTTTCCTCAGCTGCAAACAACAACAGCAAAACCCGCCGGCGAATCACTACAGCTCAACATGAATAGCACCCAACCTTCGAGCCCAGTTGGAACCGAACTCCTCCTTGGAAGGAAATCAGGCGATAATAATAATAATAAGAGCGAAGATACGGTCAAGGATTTGTTGAGCTGCATCTCCTCCGAGCCACCACCACCGCATCGAGCAAAATCGATGGATGATAAGTTCGCCAGCGCAGATACGTACAAGAAACTCCTCAAGGGCCTCATGGAGAAGGCATGGTGGCAGGCCGAGGCTGCCTCCTCCGTTGCCTCTGCCATCACAAGGTGTCGCCTGGGCAATGGAAAACGACGGGTCGGCGGTGGGTCGAGGGGAGACGTATGGCTGCTCTTCGCGGGGCCCGATAGGGTCGGTAAGAAGAAGATGGCTTACGTTCTTGCAGATCAAATATGTGGGACCAGTCCCATGATTATACGACTCGGAGGGACCAAAAGAGGCGAAGGCGACGAGGAGGAGACGGATACGATGTTTCGTGGTAAGACAGCAACCGATCGTATCGCCGAGGCTGTGAGGAGAAATCCCTTTTCGGTCGTCGTTTTGGAGGACATCGACGAGGCGGATATGCTCGTTCGCGGGAGCATAAAGCGCGCAATCGAAAGGGGAAGGCTGACCGATTCTCACGGTCGCGAAGTAGGTCTAGGGAACGCGATATTCATAGTCACGGGCGATTGGTCGACGACGAAATTATCGTCGATGGATCGCAGCCATTTGATCGTGGATGAGAAGAAGGTGTACTCCACTGCGAGTGGTAGTTGGCAGTTGGGACTCATCGTCAGGGAGAAAAGCTCCAAGCGAGGAAGATCGGCTAATTGGCTGGTGGTGGAAAACCGCCAAGAAGATAGGCCGCAATCTAAGGCTAGGAAAGAAATGGGATTAGGTCTTTCTTTAGACCTAAATCTCTCCGTATCAGCGGACGATAAAACGTCGACGAGCGACCTGACTATGGAAGACGAGGAAGAACTAATGGGGCTTACTACGGACCACCACCAGCAATTCGCTGTTACAACATCGGTGCCCAACGATCTCATGGCCAACGTCGATGATTCCATAGTGTTCAAGCCAGTGGATGCAAACTTTGTTCGGAGGGAGATTAAGAAGACGATATCGGTGAGATTTTCGTCGGTGTTCGACGATGGCGATGAGCTGTCGATCGAAGTTGGGGATGACGTTTTGGAGAAGATCTTGGGCGGGCTTTGGCACGATCGTACGAGCCTCGAGGAATGGGTTGAGAATGTCCTTACGCCGGCTTTCGAGCAGCTCAAAGCTCGTCTTCTTACGCAGAACGGCGTTGGCGGCGGTTCGTTGGTTCGATTGGTCGTGGAGTCGGATTCGAGCAGTAGCAGCAGAGGCTGGGGAGGCAATGGAGCAGCAGATTGGTTGCCTAGTACCATCTTGGTATGAAACTGGGGGCGGATTTGATATTTGCAGTTTTTGTTGGGGGCTTTGGTGTAAATATACCACTGCATTGGCATGGATACTGTGTAGAGAGAGATGCTGCTGACATGACAAGGAATCTTCTTCAAACGGCTCCCACTGGGTTTTTTGTTTTTGTTTTTGTTTTTATATTTGTTGATTTTTCACTCTGTGTTGTTTCGTGGTTTACTATACTTGGATAATAAACGGTAAAGAATGCGTGTATTATTATTAAATATGTGACGTGGATGGTGGTGAAGTGATAATAGATATATTAATAAGAAACGATGAGATGGGATGAGATCAGGCGATTCCTCTTTCTTGATTTGTTTCATTTTGTTTTGTTTTGTTTTTTTTCTTTTTTGTGAAGGCATCATTTAAATTAGACCTTTTTCACGGTTCAGTTTTCACACACGGCCGGTTGATTCTGTTGACGGTCAAAATTGAACTTTCAGCTTTCATTGTGCTGTGGGGCCCACAGAGCTGTTCGCCACGTGCTCCTCGTGTCACCAAAGTATTTTTTTATGAAGAAAATGTCGTTACAGAAAAGTAGCGCCTGTACAAAAAATCTTAGTTTTAGTCAATTTGTGAACAGTAAAACAACCCCCGCCAAATATGTATTTCAAGAAACTTCGTCGAAAAGCAAGATTGATTTTTTAGGTAAATCCAAAAATAACTTTTTTTATGAGGAAGCTTCAAAGATGGTGGTGCCATATGTCTCCTTTTAAGTAATATTTTATAGGGTTTTAGGGTAATTTTCATTTGATTTGAAAGTAATTGTTTAATTCAGCCGTCCCGTTAGAAGTGAGGTAGGGTATTATTGAGGGCAAATTTCAAGAGGCGATGCGCTAAACATAATATGATTGAATTAATCAATCAAATAAAGAGCCATCTTGGCTGTTTACATACGCTGATTTGGCATAGTTTAGATCACCCTTATCCAATTTTTTTTTTTTTTTTAATAATATTAGCATGTTGCCGTGTTTAAATAGCTATCATCCACTAGCTTAATGTATATGCTATATATAGATATCAAGTTGTTCGATCAATTAATTACTTTGATGGATACAATAGCTAGGAACATTTTGACTTCACGTGCTGTGAATGTCATGGAGGATGTCATGTATGTTGTTCGGACGTATATAAATGTTTAAATATTTCGATACATATAATGTGTAGACAATCAATAATGGACCATTCATTTAAATATACGGATAGAGATACATCATGCCGGCCGTATGTTATTACAATGGCCGGTCAGTTGATCTTATACTTATTAGGGTTTTTATTGTTAAGTATAGTGGGTTTGAGTCAACTACACAACTTTTAACATAATCTCATTTAAGTTCCACAAGTCAATAATCGACACCACTACCTAACTTCCATAGATGTCGTGAATAAAATCAAACTAAAACGTGGTCAAAATCTTTGTTAAATGATCAATTTTATTTTGCTTAAAATTTAAATATGCCAAGTTCATATCAATACGTTGTCAAGTCAAGCCATGAGACGTGCCCTGCCCTGCCGATGGGCCTAATATGAAAACGGTCAAAGCGATATTTCTATTTAAATTTTTCATCATAAAGATTGAATCGAAAGGTTTCGAAAAAAAAAATGACAAATAAAACCACTGCCACAAAAGAGCTTTCTATTCTTAGCCATAGTGACACGAAACGACCTTCGATTTTTCTATGTCGGCATGATATATTTAGCTTGAAGACAGCCGATTTATCGGTGCCGTTTTCTTGCAGAAATTAAGCCGTTGGCTATGTTCAAGACCACCCATCATAGAGTCACACGAAGCAATTAAACGTACACATCAAACCCTACAAAAAATTTAAATGCATGATATGGGCTGGTTTTCGTTGAATTTCATTTAGGCCATGTTTAGCATTAAAAAGACAAAAATGTTGCAATCGTGGTTCACGCAAATTTCCAATCGATATCGGTCCCATTTCCCCTTAGACCACGCATGTGTTCTCATTTATTAGGCGGCTTAATGGTAGTTCGATCGAGATATATATCTTGCGATAAGAATAAATATTATTGCCCCACCATAGCTAAGCGGCACCAAGTTGGTTGAATAATAAGAATAATAACGTTTATGTATGTATGTTTTCAATTTGAAGTGAACATTTAATGAACATAAGAAAATCAACTTGTAGTAAATAATGAGGATTGACATTTTGTACAGAGACTTGCTTTTTATTTTTAGTTGCCGACTTATGGCGTTTGACTTTTTTTATATTTGTCTATATCTTTTTAGGAGTTAATGCAAGAAGACTTGGTCGACATAGTGTTACGCGTTTGACATAAGAAAACTAGAAGTGAAAGATAACCAACGCTGCGTGACTAAAATGCATTCTCATTTATAGCCTTGTGTTATCGATTACAAAAATCTAATTTAATCCTATCATGGCGACTATAACTGCGATGATAAAGGGGGAAATATACTTCATAAGCAAAATAGATATGTGATAATCAGAGAGGTAATATTTAAATGAATAGATGGAATTTGTATTTAGGGACTAATGCGTAATTTTCGTATAATTTTTTTTACTACTTGATGTTGTCGTGTAGCATGAGGAGAAGAGAGCCTTTACAACTTTATAAGACTTGCAAAATAATTAAATGCGCAAAGACTTGTTGTCTGTTTTCATTTGCTGGCATCAAAATGAGCCTTTTCGCAATGAATAAGCCGACGCCCTCTTTATTCCATCTTCTCATCTCAACTAACTCCGCACATCCACATATATATAAATAATATTTTTTAATTTGTTTGTTATATGAAATTTGTACATGCTAGGCAGAACTTTTATCTTGTTTGGCAAATCTTAGATTTTTCGAATTACAAATACAATAAGAGTGCGTTTGGATTCGCGTATTTGAACGAAATCGCTTGATTTCAAATTATGAATTTCAAAATCATAATTCTAAATCCAAATTCATTGTTTGGCAAACGTTAGAATTTCGAAATTCGGATTTCAAACAGAGCTCGACTCGAGCTCCTGAAGCTCGTCGAACTCGGTTTTTTCTAAAATAATTTAAAAAGTACGAAATGAAATAAAATAAATATCATGAACATATAAAAAAACAAGCTCGTGAGCCGGCTTGCGAGCTTGCCCCCACGAGTGAGTGAGCTTGAGCTCCAGCCGGCTCACCGAGTTTTCGAATCGGCTCGACTCATCGTCCACCTCATAATTATTATTATTATTATTATTATTATTATTATTATTATTATTTTTATTATTATTATTTTCATTATTTGTTATTAATATACTATTATTGTTATACTATTATTATTATTATCATCAGTTGCGAAAAACTTGTTATGTGCTCAGTTTCGGATTTCGAAAACGGACCATCTCCCACGGAATTTCAAATCCGACGAATTATAAGAGTTTGGATTTCGTCTCGATTTGGACGAAATCGAAATCCAAATCAGTGCGATTGCCAAACGGAAGATTTGGGCGAAATCCGGATTTCAAATCGAAATCCGGAATCCAAACGGAGCATAAATCTATTTGACGACAAACACGTAACGTTAAATAATTTATTTGCGGTGGGTTGGGTTTACTTTGAATTGGACCAATCAAGATTGGTCTCTTGTAGGGTTTGCCGAAAAAGGATCGCCCACGTAATCAATTATATGACGTGGGCTGATTTTATGAGTGGAGGCCTAATTAGGGTACAGATCCAATGGGTTGGTTTTACGTGACAAATACAGCCCAACCAATAACATTTAGTTTCCTTATTATTATTGTAGGGATTTTTTTAAGCTTGATTCTAGCGTAAATCCAATCTAGTATAAGTTGGTGGGATTTTCCTCTAGAATCAATGAAGTAAGTCACAAGGTTACATAACCAATTTATTCGATTTATCCAATAACCATTATTATTATAATGACGGGTTACGGGGAAAAAGACGTCGTTTGGTAGTAAATATCATCAAATGGGTTTATCTTAATCGACCGACATTTTTTGTAATAGCGAGGGTGCTAAGTTGGTAATATTATTATTATCATAAGCTCAAGGAAGAACGGAAGAAATAGAGACACGTAAGCAGCGATTTCTCAGAATGATCAGTCTACATCGGAAGCCAAAGAGAGTTGTCATGTGGGTCCCATCTTCCAACCGACCACGTGGCTTCCGTCCCCTTATTATTATTACACACAGAACAATTTGATTTGATGGGAATGGGATGGATCGCTTATCCTCTTCTTCTATTCATCAACACACGCAACTCATCGTAAAGCTCTTTCTCCGTACTAAATATCTCTGCTGCGTATTTTGAAAGATATATGGACGGACGCCAAACCTATCTATATAAAATATTATATCCTCTAACTTGCCTCTAGTATATAAAATAGTGTTGTAGTTTACCTAAATAATAGTAATCGATAAAAAAAATCAAAGGTCGCCTAACTTCTACTTCCACTAATAACATCCTGTACTTGGTCAGCATATAGCATATTATTTTCTATATTGATAATTTGTTCGTTTGTTTGTACTACTATGGAGTGGAGTAGACCGACCCGCCCATGAATATCTACATCATTATGCAATAACTACCCACCCACACCAATTTGATTTGAAAACCCAGACCTGGTAATATATAATAGACAATAAATTAATAGTGCAAAATGACAATTAAGTTGAATTGACGAAGCAAGATACTACATTCTTTATCCAAATGAAAAAAGAGATGCATTAGAACCCAAACTTTAAAACCTCAAGGAAAATAATAATCTCACCAATCCTTGCATGCAAGCACACAACGTTATTTTCCGGGTTAGCTGCAGCTTTTCTGCTTAAAAGGCCCTCAAACATCGGCCACATCGAAAATATAAGAAAGAACTTGAAAAAGAAAAGGAACAAACTATTATAGATAAAAAAAAATGTGACTATTACCGCCGGAGCATACGAGGATCGTCGTGTATTTAAATTTACTATGGTATTTTAAAAAAAAAAGAACATTAGTATGCCTGCCAAGATTTAATTAAAAATATCAATCAATTCAAGGAAGGAAATTAAGGGAAGTTGGCTGATCATTCCAGTAACTAGGATCAACCGCAGCTGTAATATCAAACAGCGTTGAATCCCCACCAAAATCCACGGCCTTCATAAACTCATCCTCGTTATTACCACCGTACGACGTCGTTGTATTCGTCACGTGATCGGCAGCAGCATTAAACCCCATCATCATATCCTCTGCCGATAATGATGATGTCATCATCGTCCAGCTTAAACCCTCCGTCGCCTGCTCAATCGGCTGAGTATTACTGATCCCCAACAACAACTCCGCCGCGGGCACCTCTTCTCGAACCGCCGACGATGTTTTATGATGCGTCGTCGTCGACGACGTCTCCGTAATATTACTGCTGGGGCTATTATCTAGTTGGACAATAGATTGGGTGATCTGATCCTTAATCTTGGCCGCCTTGGCCGACGACGGGGAACGCTTTGCCTTGCGACAGCCGCCTCCGACGGGGACGTTGCGGAGGACGCCGCCCTTGGTCCAGTATCTCCGGCAGGATTTGCAGAAGTGTCGAGGCTGAGAAAGGTTGTAGTTGTTGTAGTAACAGAACTTGGTGTTCAGAGATTCGCACCGCGGGCACTTCAGCGCCTGTTGGTGGTGGTGGTGGCTCTGAGGACGGAGCCTCCTATCTCCGACGCCTACTCCGGCGAATATTCTTCCACCGCCGGATCCGATTGCTTGCACCGCGTCTTGCATTTGGCGGTAGGTTGTTTATTATATATGCGTGTAGACGATGATACAAGGCAATATCGCTCTCTATCGACTCTATCTCTGACAAGGTGATTGATATATCTAACAGTGTGCAGAGTTTCTCCTATATTGTCAAACGAAAATGACGACGTAGGCAAATCAGTTGGAATGTCAATATTGCCCTTGGTCACTGTCCAAATTGACTTTGTTGTGCCACGTGACGGGTTTAATTTGGGGACCATTCTCGGACTGTTCAGCTCTAACTCAGGGGTAGATTGGTAATTAAGACATACATCCCATATTTCACTTGGGAACATTTATTCTTTTTAAGTTACTTCTTAACGAGAACCGAAATTAGATCTAAGTTTATCATTAGATCGAATTAAAAATGGGATTGCCGCACTTGCTCAATTTCAATTCAGCTGATTGAAAAAGCTAAATTATCTTCGAAAAGCTCTTTTTACATTATATTTTAACATAAGGCTGAATCTTCTGTGGGCATTTAGGGAAATTACAAAAAATATTCAAAAGCCGTAACATATTTTAAATGCTATTGAATATATTGTCGCTGAAGAAGGACAAGTTTTAGACGAAACATTGTTGCAAAACATTTAAAACTACAGTTACCTAATTTTGAAATGGAATTCTTTCTTTCCATACTTATACGGGGATATGTATAAGGGGAAAAAGGAATATAATCAATATACGAAATATAATATGGAACTTTGACTGTATATATAAGAAAGACCGTACGATCCTTGGAAACATGGGATGGCCACGTGGACGGCTGGAAGTGGATCCCGTGCTTGTCGAGATGTCGGCCAAAGTTGTCATCGAATGGGTCCCACATTCGAATGGTTCCTGCTATGCCACGTAGGCGAATTTCTTTCTCTTTCTTTTTTTTTTTGCTTTAAAAAATACTATTTATGTTAAATATGATTATGAGCATTGAGCTATATGTGTTTATCGTGTAAAATCAATCCCTTTGCTCGGAGTATAGTGCAATCACGAAGGAAAGTGGGGTGGCAATTGTCACTCGATGAGTCACGTCCCACTCAATTCTAATTCAATTCATAATTAATATTTCTAACAGATAGATATCAATAATATGATTTATATGGTAAAAAATTCAAGATTTTTGTGTGTTTATATCTGTACCAAACTCAACGGCCGTCACTATCAAAATAATGAAAGATGGATATCATAGATTTTGTCAATTCACTATAATATAGCCGTCCTCTTCCATTTGGGCTTTTCATCTGATGATTGACTAATTTGAAGGCCCAAAAGACGAAAATATATAGTATATATACCAAACCACGCTAATAATCAAATTGTCGGCCGGCCGATATGCAACTAGTAAGAGGTAATGGCTTGTTTATGCATCATCTCTTCGGCCCAAGAATGGTCATTGTTTGTGCGATTATGTTGATGCAGTAAAGAAACAATGTCATATATCGTTAACAAGCATTCATATAATTCTTCAGAAAAAAAAAAAGGAAAAGTCAATTAAGTTTTGCAGGAAAGGAAGGATCCATGCGCACACCACACTAAAAAATAAAAAAAACGAAAGGAACATCAACAATCAAGCATATCCGTACTTGTAGCTGCTGCGATTCTGGTTGTTCCTCAGAGCACAGCATCCAACAGAATAGACCATCGTCACAAACGCAAGGGCGCAGCCATTGACAATTGCGAGCGTTCTCCACTCTCTCTTAGTGTCTTCGAGGATGGCCGTCTTGCAAGACACACAGTCGAAGCAAAGCTGAGACTGCACGTTGCTCCACGCCGTGCAGTCAGAATCTGGCACCGAGGGCCCTGTTTTAGGCATCGTCCAAAAGGTCGCGTTTTGAAACTGTAGACCGCAGTAGCTCGGCGGCTTACAGCAGCCCGACTGTGTGCCATAGCAGTAAATATATTAATCGAGAACTATCAATCTCCATGTCTGTAATAAGGATTAATTAATTGACTGGAAACAATAGGAATTGATTAGGAACAGAGAATTACCTGAATAGGAGACAGCTTTTGCTTGTAGAAGGCTTCGTCCATGCCAGTGGCAATCATCTGACAAAGCTTCCCTTCGTAGAGACAGTTTTTGATCTCATCCCAGTTCTGAACGTTAACTACGTGTCTCTGCAACCACCCTGAATAATCTCCGAGCCTCTTATCTCCCACCCCTTGATTGGAGATGGCCCTTCCTATGTCTTTATTCGTAACTACGATGGCGAAAACTGTGAAGGCCGTCAGCGCGAGGATGAGGACGAAGAGTACGAATAGGTAGATCCACATGAAGAAGGAGAGTCCGCAGCAAGAACCAGCCAAGCCCATTAAGGAGATTATGAGAAGGGAGACGCCGAGGATCAGAAGGGGAAGCTTTATGATTTTCTGACATGGTGTTTCTGGCGTTATGGTCAACAATAAGGATAGTCCGACGATGCAGAATGATACTATAAGGGTTAGGATGTTTATGCATGTGATTATTCCGTTGCTCACGCGAGCCATGAAAAAAGGCGGATTGATCAATATAATATTCTCTTTCTTTTTGGTATTGAAAAAGGTGGCGAGAGTTTTCTTCAGATCGCCGGAGAGAGCAGCGGCAGCAGGCGGCGTTAGAACTCTCCTGGGATCTGATGAGGATTGCCTTTCTCTTCTTTGTCTTTGCGAGAGCGATGTTTTGATAAAAAAAAAAAAAAAGAAATTTAATGGGCAAAACGATGAGAGAGCAGCGTTGAGGTTATAACCGTACGTTAAAAACGGCTGTTTGTTCCATTCTCAGTTCTCACATGCTTTAATTAATTCTCGGACGTGGTTAAGGGAGAGTTAGCGTATTAGAAGGCGATGCGATCGTATGTTACCAAAAAAGCATTATAACAAAAGGTAGGTGAAAAGAAATGTAATAATCCGTTCTTCGTAATTTCTAAAATTAAAATTAAAATTGCGAAGGCTCGTCTCCTATTCTGAACTGTGTTGTTCAATCCTAGACCGTAGAAGCCATATCCGAAGACTAAAAAGCAAAGGCCAACTTATAGAAGATGCCAGCTTACCGTTTTATTGTTCTATGATTGCCTTACAAGCTCGATCCAAGCTCTCAGTTTTCTTGAATGGCTCATCTGCTAACTAGCTGCCACTTCACCTCCATCCAACTGCAGACCACCTGTTCGATCAATCGTCACCAACCATTTTATTCCATTCGTTGCGACAAGAAGCCTCGCCAAATTTATTTCTTCAACAAGCATCGGAGGTTTTCAAGATCGGCTTTTGAATCCGAGAGCAATGATAAAGTCGACGGCGGAACGGAGGTCGCTTTAGTGGACGAAAGTAATGGAAGCTTCGCCAGCTACAGTTATGACGACGATAAGTTCCCCAAAGGCGAGTTTGTTTACAGGGAGTATGATCTTTTGGAGAGTTTGAGCGTAAAGTTTAAGATGTTGGTAGCGTGGCCATGGGAGCGTGTGAAGAAGGGCAGCGTTCTTGTGATGAAATTGCGTGGAGAGGTGATCGATATGAGCTTTTTTCGGGCTTCGTACTGTATGTATGAAATGGATTTAATTTCACTGTCTATAGTTGTTTCCTTCTTCGCAGATATCCGATCAATTGAGTAGCCGTTTCTCTTCAAGATTATCTCTGCCCCAAATTTGTGAGAACTTCATCAAAGCTGCCTATGATCCTCGAATTTCGGGTATTTATCTTCATATTGAGCCTTTGAGTTGCGGTTGGGGTAAAGTTGAGGAGATAAGGAGGCATATATTAGACTTCAAGAAATCAGGTACTAACTAGCATGTATATTCAATCAAGACTCCATTGAATTTCACGAGTACTTTTCTTGATATTATCCTTACCTCAACACGGCTTGATTTACGGAGTCGGGAATTTCCTTGAAGGAGCCTCGTTTCAATTGATGAATATGCAAATGCGAGTTTTTTTTATTTCACATGATGCCTGTGTTTGATCATGTTGACGTTTACTTGGATTTTGCAGGAAAGTTCATTATCGCTTATGCACCGACATGTGGAGAGAAAGAATATTACCTTGGATGTGCCTGTGAAGAGCTCTATGTCCCGCCAAGTGCTTACTTCCAGTTATATGGCTTGACGGTCCAGGCATCTTTCTTGGGAGGTGAGTTGTTTCTTATGATTATTAGAAATGATGTTTGATACAAGCAATCCAAATGCATTATGCTAAATGATCTTCCTTCTCAGCTCTTTGTTTGTAGGAAAGAAGTTCTTTTTCCACTCCTTATATAACCCTCTTTTAACTGCAGTGGGGTGGCATCCACGACTATTTTTGTAGGTGTGCTGGAAAAAATTGGGATTGAGCCGCAGGTTCAGAGAATAGGTAAGTATAAGAGCGCTGGGGATCAGCTTACACGCAAGAACATATCGGAAGAGAACCGTGAAATGCTGACGGCTTTGCTTGACAATATATATGGAAATTGGGTGGAAAAAGTTTCGCTGGCAAAAGGTAAGCCACATCGCACACTGTTCCTTCTTTTATGCTCAAGAAAAAATAAGAAGTTATCTTTACCACTATTTCTCATGCAGGAAAGGCCAAAGAAGAGATTGAAAACTTTATCAATGAAGGCGTATATGAAGTTGAGAAACTCAAGGAAGGTGGCTGGATTACAGATATAAAATACGAAGACGAGGTATGATCGATAAAGCAAATATGTTAGCTTGCCCAATGGATTGAGTAGTCTACATGTATTGGAGGACTGTACTATTATTGCGGAACATATCTACCAAGTTCCATGTTGGCTGTTGTATTTCTACGATGATATGGAATCAATCAGCGATGAACCACCCAACTTTTTAGTGTTTCTTCCTTTCTTCTTCTTATAGTTTGTAGCAGCGAGTCCCTGTAGTTTAATGCGTATCTGCATTTCAGGTTGAGTCTCTGCTAAAAGAGCGATTGGCCTTGCCAAGCTCTAAAAATCTCCCTACAGTTGACTATCGGTATTCTTTTCTTAAAGTTTCATCCTTTTTTTAATCCCCCCCTATCAGATATACAACTCTAAACTCTGCACTTATTCTTGTGGGAAATTGTGCACAGTATCCTTGCTTAGATTATATTTTGTGGTCACACGTAGGAAATATTCTCGTGTCAAGAAATGGACTTTAGATCTTGGCGGTTACAGAGACAAAATAGCCGTCATCAGGGCATCTGGAAGTATTAGCCGTACACAAGGTCCTTTAAGCACATCTGGTTCGGGGATTGTTTCTGAGAAATTCATTGAGAAGATTCGCACTGTTAAAGGTATTATCTATAACCTTTTTCGGCGTGCCAATCATTTTTCATTTGTCATGTTTTTCTCAAGTTTTATGACCTAATGAATGCGTCGACCTTTTTTCAGAGTCAAAGAGATACAAAGCTGTTATTCTACGCATTGATAGTCCTGGAGGGGATGCGCTCGCTTCTGACTTGTAAGTCGCTTTGTTTAGTTAGATACAGTACTCAGAGCGAATTCATGATCGATCATTGGCTGAGTGCATAAGTAGGTGAATTTGGGTATGGTTTATTCAAGGCTTATGTTCACAGTTCATGTTTTTTTTTTCCTTTTCACAGAATGTGGAGAGAAATAAAACTTTTGGCCGCCTCAAAACCTGTAATAGCTTCAATGGCCGACGTAGCTGCTAGTGGTGGATATTACATGGCTATGGCTGCAGACGCCATTGTTGCTGAACATCTTACGCTTACTGGTTCGATTGGGGTTGTGACAGGTGAACGCTCGCTATATAATATAGTTCGAATCACTCGCTATTTTGAATCTAATCTCGGGTCTATATACCTTTTTGCACCTAGGAAAGTTTAATTTGGAGAAATTGTACGAAAAGATTGGATTTAATAAGGAGATCATATCGAGAGGAAAATTTGCAGAACTCACTGCAGCAGAACAGAGGCCCTTCAGGTATGCCAAAGGCAGAATTATAAGTTATTCTTCTTTTTACGAAGCCAACTAACTAACTAGCAAGATTGCCGAATCTTTAGGCCTGATGAAGCAGAACTGTTTGCGAGTTCAGCGCAGAACGCATATAGAAGTTTCCGGGACAAGGCTGCTTCTTCAAGATCAATGAGTGTATGGTACTCAGTCATGTAGTACAAAAATTCTCAGCTGATCAAAAATTCCTTAAAATAAAACTCATGCAATTATGTATGTGCTGTAGGTAGAGAAAATGGAGGAGGTTGCTCAAGGAAGGGTATGGACTGGAAATGACGCTGCTTCACGAGGTTTAGTCGATGCTGTTGGTGGGCTATCGAGGGCAGTCGCAATTGCGAAACAGAAAGCTAACCTACCATTGGACCAAGAGGTAGTTTATATGTACTTAGCTGTAAAAACATAATTCATTCTTACCACAGTAAAATCATTCTTCCATGTCTTCTTTTTTTCTTAATGGAAATCATAAGCATTATATCTTCAGGTCACACTTGTTGAGTTATCGAGACCTTCGACATCCCTGCCTCAAGTACTAGGATTAGGGAGCAGCTCCATTGTTGAAGAATTGCAGCAGCTTATTACATCATCATCATCAAGTGGTGGGATTCAAGCGCGTGTGGATGGAATTATGTTGGAGAAATTTGGCCAAGGAGCTTCTTTTGCTGATATCATTTTCACACTTATAAAAGATTGCCTTATGTCCTCCTTATAGTTAGTTAGCTCATATACACACATATCAGCCGTTGTATGATCCTTCACTCAACGCAGTATATTCATAGTTTTTTCGTTTATTAGACAAATACAAATATTCACGTTTATAAGTAAATAAATGTCGGCCGGCAGATTCACATGTGTCACGGCGACTAATTTAAGACTCTTTTCGCTCTCGTATGAGATCATATTCATAGAGAGACACGGCGAAGTTACACGACTAAAAAGCTAACTAACTAACCTGGGCCCATTCACTCATGTTGTTTTCCTCATCACTCATTTGGTAATAATTAAACAGTTTTTTCGTTGATCATCTATTTTCTTCTGTTGCCAACTATTTTTTCTGTCTTATCAAGACTTTGCTTTACACATGGATCATGGGACCATATAACAACATTTTATCTCAACAAATCAAACACCTAAAGCTAAGCTCTTGTGCCTGGTGTGGGCTCTCTTCATTTACATTACACCTCTTTCCTCCATCAATCATTACACTGTTCTTGCAACAACAACAAAAAAAAAAATCATTCTTGGATCTGGAAAATGCACCATTGCCGTTGATCGTTCGTACGTGTTTCGTTGACTGATTGAATGGCGAGAGAATTTCTGGATTTAAGTAAGTGGGTATCACCTCTTTCGCTCTCATCTGCGAAAGTCATTGAAAAATTCTTGATTTGACTAGTAATGCTTCTTGGGTTTTGACTTTTTAGCTTCTCTTTCCCTTTTGCTTGTCTGTATGTGTTCATTCTCTTTCCTTTTCTTTCGAGAGAGACTTTTTTCCTTATGTTGCTGCGATGCGAAGATGAGATTTCTTGGTTGAGACGCTTCATTGATAACTGCTGCCTAAATATAGGAATTTTTGCATTTGGAAGAGATTCTACATGAGTTTAAGTTTTGATATTAGGAGAATCCCTTAATTCTTGGCAGAATCAAGCTTGGATTAGCTGGAGAGAGTGAGAGAGTGGATCACTCAAGTGTCTGAGAAGAGTTCTATTATTACAGCCGTGCTCGAAATGTTCGATCCCCAACCCGTTACAACCAGCGGTGGGACCCACATTATCGATCGGAGTTCGAAGAGGTTGTTACCTTCTCTGTTCGCCGATTATCGAAACTATCAACAATCTCTCGAGCTTCGAGACCTTGTGAAGGATTCCATCTACAGAGAAGTGCAGAGTTTATCTGCTAAATCTGAGCACATCGAAGGTAGGGAGCTCTTGAGATCACTATCATATCGCCACCCAAAAGATGGATCTTCCCCTTCGATCTCAAGCGACCCCCCTCGGTCTTCTTACGATGGAAGAGAAGTCAATAGTACTACTTGTTACGATAGGTTCGCGAGAGATGGTAATAAGTTTGACAGAAGGGATTGTTCAACTAAGGATGGTAATAAGTCTGACGGGAAATATCAGAATGCAAGAGAAACGCAAGGAGATAGAAAGCGATTGCCAAGCGTAGTAGCAAGGCTTATGGGTTTGGAAGCATTGCCTGCTTCGTCTTCAGTAGGAGGGACCAATGTGGGAGACAGTCTTAAGATTTCAAGATCGTCTGAGAAAGAAGGTTCGAATTCGAACGAGCTGATTCATCTAACTTCTGGTAAGAACCTGAGGAAAGAGACTAGCTGCTCGCCACGTGGGAGAAGTGTTGATGTTTCGGTGAAAAAACCTCTCGAGCGTTTTCCAATAGAAACTGCTCCGTGGAAACAGAGCGACAGGGCAAGAAGAGGTCGTGAGGAATCGGGCAAACATTCAGTGGAGGACCACCGTGTGTTTTCTCCATCTGTTTATGGTGAGATCGACAAGAGATTGAAGGAGCTCGAATTCTTGGAAACTGGGAAGGACCTTAGAGCGCTCAAACAGATCATGGAAGCAATTCATGGTAAAGGGCGAGAATCACAATTTTCTAGTTCTTCTAGAACGACTGATCAACTCATTTCTTCGACGACGACGGAGAAGAAGTTGATCTCACCGATGAATAGTGAGTCTCAGATAGTCATCATGAAACCGGCCAAACTTGCCGAGAAATCAGGCATTGGTGGATTATCTCTTCCCACGAAACTCGAAGTTGGTAAGGATAGAAAGAGCAATTCAAGCAGTGCCAGGAAAGTTACAAATCAAAACGTCAACTTGGGCGGACATAGTGCTGATTCTGTCGACATAAAAAATGAGAAAAACGCGCTGGCTTCGACTTCGAAGAGACAGCAGAGTTTGTCCAAGGATGGCAATCGAATGTGCGGTAAGAAGAGTTTTGGATCGGTGAGTCCAAGAACGCAGCAGAAAAAGCTCGATATGGAGAAACGATCCCGACCGCCTACTCCTCCGATCCCAGTCAAGTCAAACGTAGTGAAGCCAAACAAGAAACAAGAGGAGCACAAATCATCAGGTGTAGTAAGAAGAAGAACACCTAAGAATCCTTACTTACAACAAGGGAGCGATGATCAGCTAAGCGAGTCCAGCATTGCATCGAGCAGCTCGAGTTGTTACGCTACCGAAATCGAAGATTCTGCTCAGTCGAGCGACATTATCATACACTGGCCGCCAGATTCTGAAGCGAGTAGTTCGAGGAGATCTTCACTTACATCTGCTGAAGCTTCCGAGCCTTTGTTGAAGGTTGGCTGATGCCTACGTAAAAAGCACCTTTGACCTAATCGATTTGATGCGTTCGTTTTTTATTAACTTGGTTTCCATGAAATGCTTCAGAAGTCTAACCTGACGTTGATGGAGGAAAAACTCGGCTTTGTTCCTCAAGATTACTCAAGTCCAGTCTCTGTGCTCGAAAATATCAACGAACATGAGGATCGCTGCTCACCGCATCCTAGGAAGCATGTAAGAAAGATCCTCCAAGGTAAAATTTTTATCTCCTTCTGAGAATCATACAAGCATTTATGGATGTGAGAGATGGGTTATGGATTGAACATCATAGGATCTGATAATTGAAACTTCCATTGCAGCAGAGGAATCAATGTGTAAGGAAGGTGGCTCATCAATGGCTCATTCAGAACTTTCTAAAGGAATCAGCAGAAAGAAGCTCGAGAATATCGACAACTTAGTCCAAAAGCTTAGGAGGGTAAACTCAAATCACGATGAAGTACGAGTTGATTACATCGCCTCGCTCTGCGACGACAACGTTAATCCCGACCACAGATATGCCTCAGAGATCCTATTGGCTTCAGGCCTTCTCCTCAGAGACTTCAGCTCAAACTCGACTGACTTGTTGCAGTTTCATCCTTCGGGTTATCCAATAAATCCCCAGCTCTACTTAGTCTTGGAACAAACAAAAGCGAGTGCAAAGAAGGGTCGTCATCTTACTACCACTACTACTACTACCACCAATAACGACAAGTTTCACAGAAAGCTCATTTTCGACACAGTTAATGAGATTCTTGCAAAGAAACTGTCCTTTCTTTCTTGCCATCCCAGGCCCACTGTTAAGCTGGAGAGAATGCCATTGAATGCACAGAAGCTTCTCAGAGAACTGTGTTCTGAGATCGAAGGGCTGCGGAGTAAGAATCCA
The DNA here is from genome assembly GCA_027422505.1 of Craterostigma plantagineum. Taxonomy (NCBI): domain Eukaryota; kingdom Viridiplantae; phylum Streptophyta; class Magnoliopsida; order Lamiales; family Linderniaceae; genus Craterostigma; species Craterostigma plantagineum. Next base: position 2,006,842 of record JAPQWV010000097.1, on the reverse strand, counting down.
AATGAGTGCAGTTTTAACGACGAGGAGGATGATCACACGTGGAAGATGATCTTGTCCGAGGATGTAATGAAACGTTCCGAAAGCTGGGTAGATTTTGACGCTGAAATCTCGGATATCATTCTATACATAGAGAGGTTGGTCTTTAAGGATTTGGTGAAGGAGACGGTGCTTGGTGAGATCGTGGTTTGAAGAGAAAACCAAGCAGGCGTTAAAACTTCCTTTTTCTACTGTTGTGTTCTACCATTGCATTGCATACCCTTCTTTTTGTTCTCCATTGTTCATATTGTTGATGAACTGTGTTGATTGATATAGCTAACTGATTCAATTCAACTCAGCTATGGCTCTCAGTGTATCAGAAATAATGTCCAATTCCGTTAGTAAGATGTCATTTTATTACCTTCATTTTTCATTCCACATCAGCGTATGCTATTTAGAGTTTCTTATTATTGTCCGACTCTCATTTTATTTAGCATAGCTTTTGTTTAAAAAAACTGGATTGCTATTCACCGCCCCCTTTTTCCTAGTCACCGCCCCCTAAAGGACTGAAAAAAGACTATTTTGCCTTTCTAATTTAAATTTCTTTTTAAAGTCATTTTCCTTACAACTAATCTGATATCGCAATCAGACATCCAAATCAGATTCAAACATAACAAAAAATTAAAACATTTCAATGAATCGCCTATTTTCGAAATTGAAAGGTCAAAAGAAAGTGTCTGCTGGCACGGATGGTAAGCAAATTCTCGTAAATTACGTTCGTATAGACGTGAATTCTCGAACTTACATTGGATTGTATCGGAAAATTCGGTCCGACCGAACAATAATTTCGGTCGGCAGAAGAGGTGACCGAACAACAATTTCGGTCACCTCTTGGGCCGACCGAAATTACAATAAAAAATAAAAAAATGAAAAATTGAAAATATCGGGTCTGGTGGGCCGAACTGGAATTTCGGTCGGGCCTTATGCGGGCCGAACTGGAATTTCGGTCGGGCCTTGTGCGGGCCGAACTGGAATTTAGGTCGGGCCTTGTGCGGGCCGAACTGGATTTTCGGTCGGGCCTTGTGCGGGCCGAACTGGAATTTCGGTCGGGCCTTGTGCGGGCCGAAATGGATTTTCGGTCGGGCCTTGTGCGGGCCGAACTGGAATTTCGGTCGGGCCTTGTGCGGGGCGAAATTATTGTTCGGCCCGCACAAGGCCCGACCGAAATTCCAGTTCGGCCCGCACAAGGCCCGACCGAAAATCCAGTTCGGCCCGCACAAGGCCCGGTCGAAAATTTCGTTCGAATTTCCTTATCGATCGATCATTCGAAATTTTGTAGTTTTCGGTATTTCGTACCAGAATTATATATTTAGTTAGTTTTTTCTTTTTAAATTGATTTAAATATCATAAGGGCAAAAATGTCTTTTTTCAGCCCTTTAGGGGGCGGTGACTAGTAAAAAGTGGGCGGTAAATAGTAACCCCCTTAAAAAAATCATAGAAAAAAAATATCTGATACTTTGGCCTAATCTAACGGTGGACAAACGAACGGCTTTGCTCTCTCCTACTAAATAAATATAACCCTTTAATTTCTCTCACTTGGTAAGCCCTTTTTCGCTCCTCTCTCGCCCTAGTTAGGGTTTAAGCTTGAGACGAACTCCCAAGAGTATTCAGCAGCCACATCAAAATCCCATTAGAGGTTTGCCTCTCAACTTTTAGTCTAAGATCGGTATGACTTTATGTTCTTCAAATCATCTCTAATAGATGGTCTGTTTTTTCATTTACTTTTGCTTATATGAGCTATCAAATTGGGTCGATCGGTTGTTCTCTTCTTTCGATTTCATGCTTTTTTCTATGTTGTTTCATTAGCTGCTGATATAGTCAGTGGAAAAGGTTGTGCCTTTGACCTTGTTTAGTGCCTCTGTTTTTTTTTTTGTGTGTGTTGATGTGTCTGTTATAGCTGTATATTTAGGCACTCCCCTGGTTTTTGGTATGAGTTTCCTTGATAATTGACCAAATCTTGGAAAGCTTGTGCAGGTGTGTAGAAAATGGCTTTCTTCAAAAAAGCTGCGAGTTTATTGAGCAAAACTGCCAACACTCGTGTGAGTCAGGAGATATCATCATCAAGGCTTTGCATCTTTCAAGTCATAAGATGCATGTCAAGTTCAAAAGTATTTGTTGGAGGTACTTCCTTTTTTGCTTTTGTTGGAATCTGATAATGCATGTCTTTGCCTTTGTTTAATCAATCGCATTCCTGTATGAAAATTGCAGGACTCTCATACAGCACCGATGACACGAGTCTCAGAGAGGCTTTTGATAAGTATGGAGAAGTAGCAGAAGGTAACATGAAAGCAGATCCACTAAATCAATGGCTGTCGTAAATTTTGTTTTTAGGTTAGCTTTATATTCCTTTGCAAATGCTCAATACCTGCTGCAGCAAGAGTGATCGTTGATCGAGAAACTGGTAGATCGAGAGGATTTGGATTCGTCACATACTCGTCGAGCGAGGAAGCATCTGCTGCAATTCAGGCTTTGGATCAACAGGTTTCCAACTCCCTTTCTCTTACATCACCTCTATCTTTCATTGGCAAGGCAAAATTCTCCAACTTCTCTGATTTCCATTTTCCAACTTCTTTCCCCAGGATCTTCATGGTCGTAGAATCAGGGTGAACTATGCTAATGATAGGACTCGGGGTTATGGTGGTGGCGGTGGGGGCTTCGGAGGAGGCAACTATGGTGGTGGTGGTGGTTATGGTGGTGGTGGTTACGGTGGTGGCGGTTATGGTGGCGGTGGTTATGGTGGTGGTGGTTACAGCGGTGGTGGTTCAAATTATGATTCTGGGGCGGGCAGCTTTGGGAACTCAGCTGAGACGAATAGTTATGATGGCCAAAATTTCGGTGCTGCTGGTGGCAGTGACAACTATTTCGGGGGCGGTGCGGCAAACGGTGAAAACGAGGCCTCTGAAGCTAACTACAGAAACGATGATGCTGATGAGACTTACGCTGATCGAAGGGGATAAGCAGCGAATGGCTTTCTCTGTCGCCGGCGGGCTTGACTTGTTAAAGATCCGCGGAAGCTGCACGAGTGTGTAATAAACAGTTTTTTTAACTTCGAACTTTTTCGTATTTGACTGTGATCGATGTTCCTTCTATGTCTCCGTTTGATTGAGTTTTCTTGTTATGAATGTTGCGACTCGTAGTTTGCATATTATATTTGGTTTCATGAAGTAATTAACGTATAAATGTCTGCCTGAATAGCTTTGCATAAGATTTCAGCAGCAGACACTCGAAACACTAGACAAGTGATGTGATGAACACGCATAAACACAATACAGCTCTCTGCAAATTTCTCCAATATTTTTACATCGATGTAAATATTTCAGTTTTTCCCTTCATGTTAATATTCCCCTCCCCCGTCAACAGAAACGCCTTTTGAGCTTTCAAAACTGCAGCAGAGCCCTGCTTGGCTTTCTCAATTATCTGCCTTATCAAAAGCTTCTCCATCTCATCTTCTTCTTCATAATCGTCATCGCTCTTCCATATAAAGGTGGTGATTCAATTCCAAACCAGCATTCCTTGAATCATCAACATTCAGAACCCTACTGCCAATTTTTTCAAACCCCATTCCTGACTCTTCACCATCTGATTCAAAATCCTTGGCAAGCCCATTGCATGCCTTGTTATGAGCCATGGGCTTGTCGATAACATGATGCTGCCTTACCCTATCATGAGTGTAAGAATATTCAATAGTCTTGAGCTTCCTTTGGCTGTTTTCTAGCTCAGTTTCGAGTTCCTTGATACGCTCTTCCAATCTTAGTCGGATGACTTCGTGTAATTTCAGGGTCAGCTCCACTGGGGAGACTGGGTAGGAAATGCAAGAACGAGGAGTGGTCATGCCACCGCCTCCAAACAGATAACCCTTTACAACATCGGATTCAAAATCTTGATCTATCTGCAATATGACAAATTTCAGGAAACATGCTTTTGTTGTCAACTACGTGATAGAAACAAGTGTTAATAAGGTAAGGCAATAAGAAGATCCTTACAGCTAACTTACGTGGGATGGTTTTCCTTCTGATCTTGATGAGGTTATGTTCGACTCCAATCTCTCTAGTTCGGCTTCAAGTTCAGCTTCAATTTCGATCATAGATTCCTCTGTCATAAGTTGTTCTTCTTTCGACTCCTTGGGATCTTTTTGAGCAAAAGTTCTCAGTGTTCTGCTTCGTATGGTTGTTGCTAGCCAAGGAAGAAGGTGCTGTGCCCATGGTGAATACGCAGTGGAAAAGCAGCCCCTCGGAGACAAAATTAATTTCAGACAATTATTACAAATATTTTATTGAAATAAGGATTGTTTACTGTAGTAGGTAGTTCAACATAGACTGCATGGATATAATTAAGACACAAGTACGCATTTTTCCATTCGGTTCAAGAAAGACTGCTTTTATAGCATATCATATCATACTAATTCTAACTCGTAAAATAATTTGGAGGTTGACTGAGCCATAAAAAAGAATTGCACGTCATGGCGATTTATGAAGTCGTCAACATCAATGACGGAGAATATTATTAAGCAAACGTATGTGTAGCGACTTTTAAGAAACCATTCGTTTGGCGGCGATTAATAAGGTTTGGTTGGGAACTGGGAAGCAGCATCGGCAGCACTCAAAGGAGAAGATAGATGGGTTCGACGGCACCCGCGCGTGGGCAAGTGCTCTCGCTGTTCCGTTCATTTCTGCGTACAGCTCGTGAATTCAAGGACTACAACCTGAGGGAATACGTGAAGCGACGCGCCGGCGACGCCTTCCGCCACAACCGTAGGTTATCGGACGAGGCGGCCGCGGAGGCCTTTGCCGACGGGAAGGAGCAGCTGGAGGTGGCGAAAAGGCAGGCCTTGGTTTACACGCTCTACGCGCCGAAAGTCAAGAGCATCATGGAAATCAGACACACTTGAGTATTCTAGGTTAGCTCCTGTTTGTCATGTATTTTTGTTTTAATTGGGTTCACTCATGGTATATGTATGTATTTTTCGGATAGAGAATTATGATTTTGAGCTGTTTCGAGGCATTTGGACAGGGAAAATTTCCGAATTTAACCTTTGCTGACTAATGAATTGATGAATTTTTTGTGTACTAGTACATATTCAGAGCTTCAATTCATCTGCTATATAGTTGTAATTCCGATTCTGGTCCGATGATTGATGATTTGAACATTGGTAGTGAAGAAGCTACTGTCACGCCTTTGTGCCTTACCTTAATTTGTGTTTATGGATAATATCATGAAAAGGCAGGCTTTTGATTGATAGGAGTTTTGTCCAGTTAGCTGCATTTCCCCCTCATTTTAACTCCTTTCTTGAATGTCAGGACATTGAGGAAAGATAAAACGAGGACGACGAACCTTGAAAGAGACGATCTGCAATAATTCATGGATTGGACATGATATATTTGTCATTGTAGTCTCATCCTATTGGAATCTATGAACACCTTTCTACTTTCTTCCACTTCCCTACGCAGACATGTTATATCTTCTTCGAATTAATCTTTTAATGAGTCAGCTGGTTAATATGTTTGGGTTTAGACCGAAGAAGCATCAGCATGTGCTTGAAATAAAAGCAGCATAGCCTTAATGGGTTTTCATTTAACCATATCTCTTACCAGTCTGCAATTCGCATGTCTGGCTTTGGATGATAATCTCTAATGGAAAGTCCCTACTAATATTACAGACCTCTGCCATATCTTAGCAAGCAAACAGATTCTTTGATGCTATCAAAGCTTGATTGGTCCATTATGATAGCAAAGCTCATTTATACATGCTTACTGACATCAACTGCAAAAGCCCTTGCTGTTCAGTTATCTATGCAGGTTGAATTGAACGAGTAAATGGCCTTTGCTTTATTCCAATGCCGATGATGCAACTGAAAGGTAAGAAGGCATGCATATTAATTGCGTTTGAGATGGCCAAAAAAGCAAACTACAATTTCATACTTTCACGTAAATACGTACAGACATACACCTTTACAACTAATTTTTGCAGGCTTTTACCCTGCAATCTCCCTGTGCTCCAAGCTCTTGTAAGGAGATAGAAATACATCCTCACCTATTACTCAAAACCTTCTTCCAATCCTATATATTTCGTTTGTTGACGACCTTTTTCCTCGGCGACGCCCCGAGGGAGAAACGAAAAGAAGCTGTTTTTTCGATGATTAGTTGTGCAATGGGTTGGGCCCGCTGGGAACGAGCCTCTTCTCAACCCCATATCTTGGATCGATCTCTCCATCACTCTCCTGCGTTGGCGGTGGCTGTTGAAGGAGAGGGCGAGGCAGATTTGGATAGGTATTGCCCACTCTAAGCTTATGGATCCTAAACTTGACATTGGTTGTCTGATATTCAAGCTGAATTCTTGAACACAGAGTACATGGCGGCATTGTGACAGTAAGCCCTATTATCACAATGGCTAACAGCACCATCCAGCGAATGCATCTGGCGGGCAAAAGTGGGGTAGAAGATTTGAAGTTCTTCATGCAGCTAATTGTTGACTTAAAAACTGAAGAGAAGACAGAAACGAACTGCTGCTATGAGAATTATTTTGTGTTGGTGAATTGAAAGCTTGAAGCATGAAGTGCATGAGGAGGAAGAAGCAATTGGGAGGTGGTGGTTCCCTCTTTTTAAAGTCTTGCTGTTAAATTGTTTCGTTGAGGGGTAAATTTAAGACATAGACAAGCGACCCATGAACCCGTGTGTACTCACTCAAACGCCATAAATGCTTTGCTGTGTTGTAATTAAATGAGGCTCTCGCCTTCTGCTGTCTGGTACTCGTAACGAAATAATAATAATAATAATAAAAAAAAAAAGAAATTATTACCTTGCTTTGCTTTGCTTGTTGACAATGTAAGAAAAAAGATTCAAACTAAATTAGTAAGTACGAAATGCTTATGTGTCCTTACAAGGCACAACCCAATTACACGTGTAGGTATTAGGTAAAATGCCTAATTTGTTAAAAAGAAAAAATCAGTATGTCCTAACATATTATAAATGGGGGCACGATCTCTATTCTTCCAAACACTACCCAACCTACCCACCAATAATATAATACACTAAGCACACAACAAAGAAAGAACTTCTCTCACATATATATTACTTACATGCAAAATGATTATCATCATCACATCCTCCACCACCTTAGCGTTGATCACGATCATCGCTTCAGCACTTGTAGCAGCAGGTTATCTCCTTCTAACACGCACAAGTTATTCGAACTCCCAAGGGCGGCCGAGACTACCGCCGGGCCCACGACCATGGCCAATCATCGGAAACATACCGCACGTGGGCAGAAAAATCCACGTGTCGATCGCTGAGTTGGCACGTGTACATGGGCCGCTCTTGCACCTAAAGATGGGTTTCCTCCACATAGTAGCGGCGACAAAGGGCAGCGTGGCCGAGCAGTTTCTAAGGGTGCACGAATCTAATTTCTTAAGCCGGCCAAGAAGCTCAGGCGTTAAGTACATTGCGTATAACTATCAGGACATGGTCTTTGCGCCGTACGGTCCAAGGTGGAGGTTTCTGAGGAAGATTGGTGCTCAGCATATTTTCTCGGCCAAGGCTATGGAGGACTTCAGATACGTTAGACAGGTAATTATATTAAGTGTTTACCACTATAAATAATAATCTGCTTAACTTACTCATCAGTTTCTTCTAAATCCTCTACCATTAACTTTGTACGCACACATGATTTCATTTTATTGTTAGTTCTTTGTCCAAGATTATATATTTTTACAACATCCAGTTTTTCAACTCTATCGGTTTATATGGTAGTTGAATACACGCATTTTATGTAATAATTTTATTTGTGGTAATAGAACAAGGGTTTTAAGAAGTTAAGCTCTAACAAGACCCTTATTCAGAAAGATTTTATATTATCTGGTACTCTCACTTATGTAATGCTTAGTTTATTATGACACGTTGAGTTCTCTCTAGTTGAGGTGAGGCATTTCATATAAAATCCTATTTGTCCCCATTTGGGAAATTTATCATGCTATTAACATCCAATTAAAGGGGCTAAATTCAGCATATTTTATGTTCTCCACACTGCCCAACAAAATCAATGACATGCGATGAACCCATGATTATCTACTGTGAGTCAAACAACGGTAATGAGTATTAGAGATATGCATTATAAAAAAAAAAAAAAAAGAACGTGCATTTAGTGGTCGTTCAACCAACAACTGTGTATATTGTTGTTTGGTGATATTATGCATGGCTGCGTGAGACTATTGAAATCGCCGGCATCATAGCGTCCTCGTCGTCTTACTATTTAAGAGATGGCGCCGAACTTTCACTTTAGATTACGCATCTGCCCACGAGTTACTATTCTAAACTACAAATCTTCCATTCTAAATGAAGTCATATGTGGGAGGTTGGAAGTTAAAGCACATTTATTTGTGGCGATGAATGATGATAGTTTAGATACTTATCGGCCATATATATTGTTCTAAATTACAAACCTTTCAATCTAAATGACGTCCTCTGAGGGAGGTTGGAAGTTAAAACCATATTTATTTGGGGGTGATGAAATAGTCAGCGCAGCGGCATACCAAACCAAGACAACACAAGTTTAATTCTTTTCTAGATTAATATTTAATCTGTTAGCCATTCAAAGATACAATTTAAAAAAAATAAAAATAAATATTTTTGGTTTTGAAGGAGGAAGTTGACAGTATGACTCGCAAGCTAGCGAGCTTGCAAGGCAGCGCCGTAGAGATAGGCGAGCTGCTGAGCGTCTGCACCACAAACATGATTGCGCGCGTGGCACTGGGAAACCGCGGTGGGGCACACGCGCCGGACGCCAACCTGCTGAGGGGCATCGTGACTGAGCTGATGCTCTTGGGCAGCGAGCCCAACCTCGGCGACCTCATCCCATTCCTCGAGCATTTCGACTTCCAAGGCGTCGTCTCCAAGATGAAGAAACTCCACGCGCGCGTCGACGCCTTCCTCACCGACATCCTCCAGGAGCGCCGCAAGATGGACGGCGCCGGCGGCGATAAGGGACACGTGGACCTATCGAGTATGCTGCTTTCCATGAAAGACGACGACGAGGAAGGAGGAGGGAAGCTCAGCGAGACCGAAATCAAAGCACTACTTTTGGTAACGACAATCTCAATTCAAGATAACAGACACGTGTCAGTCACCAATATCAAATCAGCTATCAAATCATGTATCTGCAGAACTTGTTTGTGGCCGGGACAGAAACAACCTCCATCACAGTAGAATGGGCCTTGTCCGAACTCATCAGACACCCAAAGATATTGGCCCGAGCCCGCCAAGAGCTGGGCTCGGTGGTCGGCATGGAGCGGCTCGTGGCCGAGTCAGACCTTCCTCGGCTTCCATACCTCCAAGCAATCGTCAAAGAAAACTTTCGACTGCACCCATCTACGCCCCTCTCTCTTCCTAGGGTTTCCGAGAACGATTGCGAGGTCAATGGGTACTTCGTTCCCAAAGGTTCCATGCTTTTGGTCAACGTGTGGGCCATCGGGCGCGACCCTGACGTGTGGGTCGACCCGTTGGAGTTCAGGCCCGACCGGTTCTTGCCGGCCGGGGAGAAGCACGGCGTCGATGTGAGGGGAAACGATTTCGAGCTGATACCGTTCGGGGCGGGTCGGAGGATATGCGCGGGCGTGGGCTTGGGTATACGCATGGTCCAACTGTTGACCGCTACGTTGATCCATGGGTTCGATTTTGACTTGGCCGATGGCTCGTCGGGGGAGAACCTAAGCATGGAGGAAGGTTGCGGGCTTTCGCTGCCGCGGGCCGAGCATTTGGTGGTTAGCCCGAAACCGAGGCTCGCACCTCATGCCTATGAATGAATGAATGAAGTGGTCGTCCAAAGCTGGGCCTTAAATTAGCTTTAGGCATATGGATGTGTATGAAAAAATAGTATATCACGAGTGATGTGAGTGAAATAAAATGTATAGCTGAATAAGAATTGTGTATCAATATCGCAAGTGGGAATAAGATGTAAAAATGAAATAAGAATGATAGATGGGTATGCAACGTATTGTGATTGATATTAGTGGATAGTAATATATTCAAGTATAATGTGCTCCAACGGTCATATAAGTTCGATGTGATAAAAAAGATCGTACTATTTCGCTACGATCCAATTATGCATGCAGTGCATTACTACCGTTACCGATCCGACAATTTCATATCAAACCCGACTTAATTATGCGATCAATTATGATGCAACAAAATCGTAAAAACATTGGATTACCAAGCATGCCTTGAGACGCATAATAAGTAACCCCATTTTATCCACGAAAACATTCGAAGTAAAAAGTTAAAGAATGGGAAAAACACAAAAAGTAAAAGTACTACTAATATAATCACAAAACCCAATGGCAACAAAATTCAAGAATAAGTTACTTTCTTGTTTAATTCGAATAATTTAAACTAAAAGGAGTCTACTTGCTTGCTGTTGCACAATTCACAAACCGACACCACTCGCCAAGCTGGGCCATGTTCTCCGCATATATCTTTTGTATGTCCCTTCAAAATCACTCGATATTCTCTTCACAGTACTCTCTCTCTCTCTCTCTCTCTCTCTCGAGTTTTCCTCACTCTCAATTCAGTTCAGCTATCATCCTCAAGGCTCGAACTCCTGAGCTGTTGAAGCTAATCAGGCGCACCCAACACTTCCTCGAATATATTTTCAGTGTCATTCTGCTCTACAGTTTTTCCATGGCATGTTTAGTGTTCACTCTGCTCCTTTTGGCCATGGCTTGTCACTCCAGTAAGCTAATCAACTCAGTGCTGTTAGCTTTGGAGCTTTAAGCTTCAAGTTTGTGCGTTCATTTTCCTAAACGGCAGCTCATAACATAAAAAAATAAAGCTCTTTTTTTTTTTTTTTTCCAATAAGCCACTCGCTGTAGATGACTTCTGTTTGTTATTTCATCTGAATGTACGTAAAAACATCACCTTTTTCCGTTTTTCTTTGCTTTAATGCATACCATCTGTAGAACACTTGGATTTCCAAGATAGATGAAGGTGAAAGTTTGGATTGGTCCAACTACTTTATGATGATGCATTACTTTCTTCGTCTGTTTTTGCCTTACAGAGTTAGTCTGACCCTAACAAACAAAGAAAGAGGTGTACTTGTTACAAAACATTTGAAGCTATTCTTGTCTTGCTTGACCCTCAACTGTCTAGCTATCAACGTGTAATGGTAGGTGCGACATGGTGTGTCTGCAAAGAAGGGATGGGTGATGCGATGCTGCAAAAGACCCTTGACTACGCATGTGGAGCCGGGGCGGATTGTAACCCGACCCATCAGAGCGGACCATGTTTCAACCCTAACACCGTAAGGGCTCATTGCAACTATGCTGTGAACAGCTATTTCCAGAGGAACAGGCAACAGCCCACTGCTTGCGACTTCTCTGGCACTGCCACTATCGTCAACTCTGACCCTAGTTAGTAGTTCGCATTTCTCTTCCATTTTAATACTACTTAGTAGTTAAAGTCTCTGTTTTTCTTTTTCCTTTTGGGCCAATCTTGAAATCCTTCTCCTTTTTCTTCCGTGGTTCGTTCAGGTACAGCTGGTTGCATGTTTCCTGCATCTGCAAGGTAATGATATTTTCTTGTCTTATTTTACAAGTATGAATGGATGAGACTAAGTAAATGCATTATTTCTCTTTTCACTAACATGTCCTTCGATGAACTACGGTTCAGCGTGGGCTACGTACAAGTTTTAACTACTACTACTATGGACATGGCAATAATTTCTCCGGCTGTGAAAATGAATGACTTAGAATCTCCAACATTGTCAAGAAGTTCAATAATTAACTAATTCAATGTCTGTTTCTCATGATGTTTGAATTCAGATACTAACTGTAGTGTGTGGTTATTGTTACAATCTTTAGAACAAGTTAAAGATGCAGCAGCTATTGACAGTTAGAGAATCCTAAGCTTGCTTTTAAACTTTTTCCTTTCCAAAAGCCAAAGGATAATCTATATAGGTTTGGTGACAATATCCTTTCCTTTTTTCCCCAGTCACTTTATACTCTCTAGAGCCTCCTCTCAATAGCAGCAGTGCCACTTAAGGTAAAAAAAAAACACAAAGGCAGCGTTGGATATTCCAGATTTCTTGGCTTTTTGGCTCATAGACACAAATTTTAAGTCCCCTTTATGCACTAAACCTTATGATTTTTGGATTAATTTGCTGGTATATAACTATTTGAGTTTCCTGCCTCTATTTTTTATTTATTTGCAGTGCTACGACCACCACGCCGACCACCACACCAGTCTCAGGCACCACCACGCCGACCACCACCACAGTACCGAACAACAACGGCGGCTCGCCCCTCGTGACAACGCCTAACACTGGCGTATTAGGAGGAGCCAATAATGGTGGTTTAAGCCCATCAGGGATAAATAATAGTAATGATTTCAGCCATGGTGGAACATCATTATTACCACCAAGAACAGTCTTTCTCATCATGGTCTCCTCAATCATGCTTGCAACAGCACTTTCATGATATATATATATATATATATTTATAAAGAAAGTGTTACGAATATTTATTGTGTTCAATTAGTTATTTAATCTTATCTTTGTAATTCATCTTAATCTAGGACCTAATTGTAAATATATCCGACTTGTGGATATATTAGTAATATTGGGCCCATTAGCCCATTAGGGCTTATGTATAAATACCCTAAACACATTAGTGTTTAGGGTTGCTGATTCATTAATAGAGTTGACGACTTTTCTGAAGAACACGTGCGCTCTCGGTTCCAACTCTACAATCCGTCTTGTGGTATTACTAATTTATCGCTTCCGTTATTCATCGTATCAGGTAATACCAATCCTATGAATCAGACCAAGGTTGGATAAAATCGGCCTAACAAGTGGTATCAGAGCCGAAATCGTGGATCAAACTCATCGAAATCTTCTGATATTCTGCTCCGTTTGATTTCTGATTTTTCGCTCTTTATTTCCAAAAACGATCAATTCCTTCTCGTTCAAACTCTCAGATCTATCCCGGCTCCTGGAAAAACGCATAGGTGCATATCTGATCTTTCATAATTTTTAATCGAAATCTGTGAGTTTTATTTTTCAGCCGGATATCAGCGACGAACAGGATTTTTTTTGAAGAACAGATTGTGAAGACGAACATATTTTTTTTGGTCTCGAGATTTTTTTTAAGCTGCTCATCTCGATATCTATTTCGACATTTTACATCACTGCCTCGACATCCTACTGTCTCTGACTTTTTATATATCATCAGGACTCGACATCTTGCTTGAAAGATAGAAGGATCTCGACATTTAGCTCAAAATTCCGCTCGACATTGATCTCTGAATCAGCCTCAAATCTCGGAAAGTTTGATTTTGTCGACATTTTAAGTTCTTTGAGGCCTCGACATTGTTTATTATTTCTCGAGTCTCGACAATTAGATGTCGACATCTCATTAACCTTCGACATCTTCTCATTCGACATCTTCTCATTCGACATCTTCTCAGTCAAAGCATTAATAATATCTCGACATTCCTATCTAAATTCCACCTCTCGATATCCTTTGTCGAAATCTGCTCGACATCTTTTTATTGAATTCTCAAGTTTTCCACATTCTTTACTTATACAATATACTTCTGACGTCACTCTATCTCGATAAGCCATATTTCATTATATATATCAAAATTCAAAAATCCAAAATTTCTAAACCAATCATCATTCAACATTTTCTCATCTTTTTCATCAAGTCTCTATCATATCGTCGTCATCAATCTTCATTATCTCACATCATTATATAATATATATATATATATATGCATACTGTATCGAATTTTTTCAAAACTAATTAATCATCATCCACTTGCATTTGTTTGTCTCACTCATCATAATAATCGATCTTAATTGGAAATCATCTCTGATTTAGTACTTAACAACTTAATTCCAATTCTCATCAGTGCCTATTTCTCGAGAAAATATTTCGAAGTCATCCAAAAATAAAATCACATAAGAACAGACAGAAATTCGCAAATATTCTCAAAAACTGCACATCTTTTATTAATAATGATAATTTAAATTGTGATCTTTCTAATATTTCTTCTAACATTATTTACATTCTTTGAGTCTAAGGTTTAGCTGATCAACACGATTAAGATCCATATCCAACCAAAATAATTATAGAACTGAACTTTCAATATCCTCTTTCAATATGCCGTATCATTGGGAACAGAAAGCGAATGAACAAGCTAAAGAAATTAAGGAATTAAAGCGTGAATTACTTGAGCTAAATCATCTAGAACTCATAACAACTGAGTGGAATGTTGCCGCTCAACAATATGAGATTATTTTTAAATACCTCAATAAATGGTATACTAGATCTATCTCTTTAGAGACAATTATTGCGAAGCTAGTCGACCAAAATTCTTTTTCAGCGCTTGACGAGCAAAACGATTTACATTGTAATAGACCTATCTCGTGGTTGGAAATTCCGGAGGTTGCCAGTAAAATTTTCAAATTAAACGCAACCTTGGAATCGGAAAGAGTAGGTTTTCAAGCAGAAAAGCAAAAACTTTTAGAGGAGATATCAAATCTAAAAAATTCCCCGCCCTTAACTGTGCCAAATAATCCTTCTATAGAAATATCATTGTCTAAGCAGGATAAGGGAACTCGAATTGACGCTTTTGTTCCTAAAATTAAAACAGAGAAAACTTTTACTAATGATTCTAAGTCATTATTGACTGAAGCTGAAATGTCAAGTAAAAGTCGAGCTTTAAAGATAGCTAAGGAACAAATGAAAATTAGGAAGGAGAAAGAAAAGGCAAAATTGTCTGCGAAAATTAAAGTCGAAAATTTTCAAGAGTTTTCCTCTCCTGTTCCTGTCAAAAGAGAAGCGTGCAAAGAAGAAGTTCCAAGCTCAAGCAAGCAAACTTGTCAAGCCCCCAAAAACATCTCATTCTTTAAAAATGATAGATGTGGAATTGCTTACCCATTCAAAAATCATCATTTTTATGTGAATCGTGTGAACACTTCACGTAGGAAGAACATTTCATGTACTAACAATGCCTATAATTCTATATGTTCTTATGCCTTCCTGAAATATTCAGTCCATGTTAAGTCTGAGAAACATCTTATGCGACTGGCTTCGGAGAAAATTTTTAAATCTTCTTCGAATAACACGTTCACCTGTGCTAAAATGTCATACCCGTGTCAAATTAGTCCTAAATGGGTACGTAAAGCTACATTAATGGATGATTTAGGACAAGATTTGACACCTTATGTGATTAACTCGTTTTCTGCTAATAAGGGAGGACCCATCCAAAAATGGGTACCAAAGTCCCGATAATGTTTTGCAGAAATCCCAGCATGAGTAGGTACTATGAGAGCTACTCCACACTCATGACTGGTATGCGACGAGGGCAGCTAAACATTCCAGCGTGTATGGTATCTCGGGTTGCTCCACAGACACGACTGGTTAGCGATGTGAGCAACCAAATGTAGGTAAATTCTATATATATGCATTCCATAATTAAACTTTTGGCATGCGTATCGAACTGAAAAGACTATATACCTACTTTGAAACTAAAGGGTACATTATAGTTATGCATGCTTCAAAAAGACTTTAAATTCTAAATTTTTGCATGCATACATGAGCTGAAATGCATTAAATACCATGTTATAGGTACATTTCATTATGCATGGATCTTAAAAATTTTCGAGCTTAAATTTTCTGTATGCATATGATCTGAAGCGCATAATACCTATTCTAACTTTAGAGCGACAAAAAAAAAAAAAACGTACATTCTAATGCATTCTTAAAGAACAATAACTCTTTAGTTTGCATCTGCTTTGAAAATAAATTAATACGTTCACGCTTATTTAATTGGACATGTTTAATGTGCATGCATTGAGGGGGAGCTACTCTTTTTTAAAGAGAAGCAACTCTTATATTTGTCTTAAGGGGAGAAATAACTAAATTTTTTGGGGGAGCGAACTTAATGTGTGAACTTAGGAAAAGAGATTCTCGAACGATAATTTTAATCCGAATATGCATCTTTTGAGGGGGAGTAACTCGGTTTTAAGAAGCATACTTTGAGTAGGAGGATTTTAAATATATATATATAATATATAAATAATATAATATATAGTTACTATTATATTATTATTAAGATATACATATATATATATATATATGAAAAAAAAATCACAAAAAAAAAAGCGTACAAAAAAAAAAAAAGAAAAGAAAAAGAAAGGCCTCATACTCTCATATCTTACTTCAAAAGAGTTCCCCTGTCTTCCAAAGATATATTTGAAGGACGAATCTCAAGCCTACAAGAGTTCAAGAATTCCAAAAGGCGTGACAACCGTACACTATCACGAAGATGATCTCAACCGACCTGCTCCAACTCGCTGATCAAGCAGCACTCACCAAATTGACGGATGCATGGATTCTAAGTTCTCATGGTTCAGTCAGACCAAACTGAACCTAACCCCGGAACGTAGCCGAGTGTTAGTGAGGATTCAAGTTCATAGAGCTACCCCTATTTGGAAATTCTTGACAAGACCGAAGAGCAGAAGATACAAAATTCCCTTAGTCACAAATTACTCGGACCAACCCCCATAGGTACAGGTGCTAATTTTATTAGCCCCCGGGTAGAAGTCGTCGCATTAGGTCCAACGGCGCATGCACAACCAAGCCTTACCCACTCATCGATCTCCCAACAGACCGATGTTTCACTAAATCACGGGGAACCGCGTAATCTATCACTGCTTCACTTGGAAGCAGGAGATATTGAACTAAGTGGTAGTCAGCCCCACACCACTGAATTTTATTGAACACATCGAGTCTAGTGTGTCCTCACCATCCAAATATTTTATATCTTTTTAGGACACATACACTTTTTTTCTAATCTGGACTTTGTGACCAGATCAGAACTTTCGTAGACATGTCCTACTACGACATGCTTCGATGATCGGAAGGAAGTCCTACCGTTGCAACGTCAAAACAACAACGGTTTCAGGCCATCGTCTATGAGCTATGCTCCTAGATTGATGTTAACGGGACGCCTATGTTGCCCCGGTTTATAAAGCCCTGTCCTCACAGGCCACGTCTCAGTTAACTCTGAGTCGTGTCGACGAACTGCCTTTGTGGCTCCGTCAGGTTATTACCCAACCTGAGCACCCACCATTTCCGCCGCGCGTACCACTGTGAAGATAGGCTATCTTGTAATTGATAGAAAAAATCCGAAGGAGCCCAGACACATTTTCGGAAAATACACACTACGTACACCTTCTTCTTGTTCCGACGACGCGATCTTTTTTTGCCAAAGACGATGCCCCATTTTGACCTATCGCATGACGATCTCCCAGCTCGATCTTCATGAGGGGGAGAAGTACTAAAGAAAAATGGGAGCAACACCACGAGAAAGTGCAATATAGATCAGAAAATGAATCTCAAGCGTCGCCCCATTTTGACCTATCGCATGACGATCTCCCAGCTCGATCTTCATGAGGGGGAGGAGTACTAAAGCAAAATGGGAGCAACACCACGACGAAAGTGCAATATAGATCAGAAAATGAATCTCAAGCGTCGCCAAGAATTAAGCGAAGACCACAGAGTCCAACGATTGAAGTTGTCGCCTCATGTACGACTCTCCGATTTTAAAAGAAACTCCCCAATCACAACACAAGGTTGAACGAACGTAGGGGGAGTTGAGCTGCAATCGAACGGAGAGATCGGACTCAAATGACAAGATACGATCAACAACTTCAGCATGGACTTCAAGAATCAAAGCTGCGACTCGTGTACAGCTCTTCGAGTTTAAAAGAGAGCTCCCAATCCCAACACAAGGTTGAACAAATGTAGGGGGAGTTGCGACAAGTGAAGGAAGAGCTGGAACACCTAAAGAGAAGATCCGACTTGTGGGAGAGATCGAACACAAAAAGAGGCGATCCACAAGCAGCTTCAAGAAGAGAAGTTCAGAACACGGTGAGCTTGGATCTCCTAAAGAAGAGGTCACAAGACAAGATAAAGGAGGAGGTGAATGAAGAAGAACATACATGCAAATGCTTTCACGTACACACTCCGATACGTGTTCTTTGAGGACTCAGGACGATTACAAGGCAAAGATAACCAGCGCTGAATTGCAAATTGAACACAAAGGGGGAGATTGTTAGGAATATTTATTGTGTTCAATTAGTTATTTAATCTTATCTTTGTAATTCATCTTAATCTAGGACCTAATTGTAAATATATCCGACTTGTGGATATATTAGTAATATTGGGCCCATAAGCCCTACCCTAAACACATTAGTGTTTAGGGTTGCTGATTCATTAATAGAGTTGACGACTTTTCTGAAGAACACGTGCGCTCTCGGTTCCAACTCTACAATCCGTCTTGTGGTATTACTAATTTATCGCTTCCGTTATTCATCGTATCAGGTAATACCAATCCTATGAATCAGACCAAGGTTGGATAAAATCGGCCTAACAGAAAGCTTTACTAAAGAATGGCTGGATTGTTCTTGCTTGCTTGTATTGTAGTGGTGGTATGTTGTAAACTTTTTGTGTTTTGTCTGTCGTTTATGACTTGGAGGAATATGCAGCTGTTCAAGTAACATGATTATTTTGTTGACCAAGTAATCAAAATAGTAGTTTAATACACGTAAGAAGATTAAAAGGCTGTGTTGTATACAATTCATTATTCGTAACTCGAGTTCCTTCCATCATCGAGACAGACATTTATTCTCCTCTAATTGTGTGAAAAAAGAAATTATAAAATTAAGAAGAGAAATAAACAAAGAGCAATTTGAAAGCAACGGTTTATAAATAAATATGTAATTTCAGTTTATGTTTTAAGAGTTATTTTTAAATTTTGAATATGATACTATAATTCAGTTTTAATTAAGGAATAAGGATTGCTTAAAATCTTTATGGGGATATGATTAGGATAAACAAAATTTTGAAGGATCAAAATCGTACCAACTTAAAAAAGTTGAAAATCTTTATGGGCAGTACATTGCATTCATATCACTGGCGAGTGGCGAGAAAAGAGCTCCACGTCCCACAATGGTGAGTAATCCCTACTTTCACTTCTTTTTTTTTTTTACTTTTACTTTTTACGGCTGCATAAGATAATGATCTTACCTACTTGACTGTTGGTATGCTACTTTATTGCTATATTTTATTGAGGTCTTGGTATTTGAAAATGTACGCGTACTTGTATGTCTACTTCTCCGAGAAAAATAACAGTTTTCTAGGGTTTATCAGCAAATTTGAATCCTTGAAATTCATGGTGGACTGGTGACTGATGGTTTGTCAGATTATGGGAGTTTATACCCGAGGGAAAGGAAATTCTTTGTGGACTTGATATTTGAATCGATTAGGGTGCTAAGAAGGGACCTGCGGAATTGAAGAGAGAAAGTGGGATATACTGTAATAAGAACACAATTGAAAAAGATGCAATATAATGAAACGTCACGCCTGAACTAAGCTATCACCCACAGGTATAGTCAACATTAGAGTGAGGTTTATCTCGGTGAGTAAATATAAGTGTGTTTTCTTGGGAATTAAGATGTATATGTGAATGGTACATTTGTAAATCTAACTTCATAAAGACACGGTGGTTCTTGGGAGAAATTATTTTATAATTTGTCACATCACTCACCTCACATGAACAGTAGTTGCTTTTTATCCTGTAATGGCAAGTCTTGTGCTTGTAGGAACAACGCTGCGACATATGCGGTGACATTGGTATGGCTTCTTCATTGGTTACCTGCTGTCGGTGCAAAGACAGTGTTCAACACATGTAAGACCCTCACCTTTCTAAATCTCTGCTTCCTTTTCCTGGTACAGTTAGTGGTGGTTTGGTTAGAGATAGATGCCTAGTTTATTCTAGATAAAAGTAAACAGCTCACTGCTTTCTTGCTCTGTGATTTTCAGTGCATTTGAGCATCATGCCAAAGCTTGCTTATAGCTTTTTTCTTTCGATTTTGAGTTTGACTGTTGCTTCGACGACAAACAGGTACTGTACGCGTGTTAATCTCAGAGAGTACGACGCTGACTGGCTCTGCGAGCTTTGCGAGGCCGCCTCTCAACCAAAACCACGACCATCTTCGTCTTCTTATGGAGTGTCAAAGATCGTGCCTGGAGAAACCAAGTCCAAAAAAGTTAGTTTTGCTGCTGAGGTTGGAACACTTGACGAGGGTGCGCCCAAGAAACGTCAACGGAATTGGGAGAAGGAGGTTTCGAAAGGAAAGGCTAAATATCTTAGTGTGGACGAAGCCATGAAGCTCTCATCGGGAGAAACCGAAAGCTCATTAGCCTCGTGGAAGTTTGGCTCACGCCGGAGACCACCTACGAAACCTACTACGGTCAATGCAAAACGAACCTGGGAACGCCAAATTCGGTCCTACAAGGAACAATCCATCCATCCCTCATCTCAGCAAAGTATTCGGTCAATGCCATCGAAGATGCCAAAATCTCTCAATTTAAGTAGCCCTGTGGTGCAGCGCCGCCAACATTCACTTTCAGATGCAGGTGATTAGCCTTTTATGCATAGTTTGATACTGTAAATATTAAAACGAACTATAGTATTTTGTCAAAGTAGGATTTGATTCTTGCAGGTGGAAAAAGAAGTTCTTCGATGGAGCCAATGCCACGCATTACGCAGAATATCGATGGACGCTCATCGTCTAACTCTTGGTTTCCTGCTTTGCATGATTTGTGGAAGTAAGTCTTTCAGTTTCTTCTTGGTTATTTCATTTTAGATTGATGAAGGTGCAAGGTGCTGATATGGGTTCAATTCGTATTATCGTTTATAGGGGGACTTTCGATATAGATGATAAGCTCATACGGGGAAAACTGAATCTCCACCTTCGAGCTCATCCTCCTTCCCAAGTTCACAGAAAGGCATACGAATTCTCGAAACGAATGCCCAAGATCCTCAGTTTCGAGGTGACTCCATGCAAAAAGTTATCGACTTTCGAAGAGTATTCGCCTGATGAAAGAGACATTTCGCTCTATTTCTTCTCAACCAATCTGGATAGGTCCGACTCATTTTCTATTCTTCACCATCTAATTGAAAATCAATATAGCTCACTTCTCATCACTAATTACTTCTTCTTCGTCCATTGATAGCACCGAGGATTATGACTACCTGATTGAATCCATTGCGATGAGAAACTCCGCGCTGAGGATGTTGATTGGCAACGTAGAGCTTCAAATTTTTTCATCGAAGCTTCTTCCTACTCACCTTCATTGTGAGTTCTTCCTTTATACCAGCTAACCGTATGTTTTAGCATCTAAAATCTGATGATGGTGTTAAAAAGTTAATATCTTTGACCACATTGCAGGTTGGAGAGGTAAGCAATTCCTTTGGGGAGTGTTTCGTTGCCTGGAAAAAGGGAAAAAAGCATCCAACTGCTCATAACCCAAGCCATTGATTAGTTCTCTGAGTTAGAAATTAGGTTGCTTTGTCAAATTCTTATGCTGTCTCTATGTTTTGATACAGAGATAATGAACTCTAGACGGGGCTGTCTGTGCAAACAATTTAATGAAAAATTTGAATTTCTGCACACGTTCTATACACAGATAACATTACTGTCGAAATTAACGATTGCATCTATCCAATTCACAACTAAAGGCGAAAGTCACAAATTATATTTACTACCAACAGCAGGCGGACTATCAAATTCACAATTATGATTATGTATTAAGGTCCTTGGTTTTATTACAGGCTTTACAATCTTGGATGGAGACTTGGGAAACAGGGGCTAGCTTAGACTAAGACAGCTTCAAAGCCACTCTGATGCATTGTTTCCATTTATTTTCTAGGAATTCTGGGGTTGCCCCGTTATTGCAGATGCAGAGCCTTCGGTAATATCCTGAAGATTAATCATTTCTTCAAATGCATTGACCAATGCCTTCACTTTATAGTTCCTCGCCTGCATATAATTCATCAACATTGCATTACCACCAGTTCTTCGCACTGCGTTCTGATGCTGAGTCACGTGCTTAAGGTACTGATTCTTCTTATGGATTAACTCGCCTTTTTGACGAGCTTCAAGTGCTTTTCCTCTTCTGCACATCAGTTTCCCAGAAGAAACGGAACCGATCTGATTAACTCCAGGCATTTTCTTGATCTCTGCTTCTGCATTTATGTTCTGGTCTGCTGAAATCAAAGCACCACAACAGACAAAACCCATGTTTTGTTTTTCATTCATGGGCTCTACGACGTGTATTATCTTCTCTGGCGTATCTTCATAGTTGATTCTCTCTGTTTCAGACTTTCTGGAAATGGCAGGAGTAGAAGTTTTGCGATTCTTGGCGTTCTTGGATGGAATAGAAAGGTGCAAGGTAGGCTTTTTGGCTTCTGATTGACGACCCAAACTCTTCGAAGATATTGGTTTGAACTTAATGGGTGAAGCATGGACCTTTATTTCTCTGCTGTCTCCGACGATTAGAGCCTGGCGTTTGTTATTTACGTTGCAGGGTTTTCTGAGAAAAGCTTTTGATTTGGTCTGAGCATTACTACGTTCAGGTCCGAACTTGCACATGTCATGGCAAGAACCTATTGAAGGTCTGAGATAACGTGGAACCGCTTTTCGATGCTGAAGACGGATTGAAGATTTGCTGCTGCTTCTTTGATTTGAGTCGATTTGCTTCGGCTTCATAGATGGGATGTCGACCCCATCTTGAGCCATCTCTATTGCAAAAAGAAAAAACAAAAAGATCATCTTTCAGAAGCTTTTCTTACATGTAGCAATAAACAGAAGCGTTTTAAAATTCTACGTACCTTTTCCTTGGCGAACTCGTACCTGCTTAAGAATCGATGCTCAGAACCCAAAAAGTAGTTGATACTTGGTTTGCTTCTTGTTTATTTATATTAACAACGTCGAGATATATATAGAGGGCGATATATATATATAACAAAATGTAGTATCTAACTGTTTTCTCTCCATATTATATTATTACGACAGTTGGGGGCACTCGTCTATATCCTACTTGCTTCTCTTTTTCTCGAGCAAATCAATACATCTGCCGTAACTGTTAGCAGCTGTTTCCCGCATTTGATAACAATCCGTTACAATCGTCTTTTTTTTTTTGTCAGGAAAAAAGAAGTCCTCAAACCCTTCATTTTCACCATTGAACTACGAAGAGATAACTGAATATCTACCAATTAAAGAAATAAAAGCATCATAACTCTAGTGCTGATGATTCATGTGCAGCCGAAATGTTAGTGTCTGAAGGAGCACCTTGAACTTGTTGCCCTTCTTCAGTTTCCACCTTTTCTTTGTCAGTTCCATCTTCAGCATCGCGCTTCAAGGATCTCTCGCTTTCACTCGTATTACTGCGCCCATCGTTATTAGTAGCCCCATGACCCTTCGATGCATCCACAGTCCTAGAGACAAAGTTAAAACAGTCAATCGGGCGCTGTGTGGTCAATTAAAAATCATCAATATTTGAAATTCAATGTTCTTACACATTATGATTTTGATAATTATTCGCAGGGCTGCAGCTAATGGATCTTGGTTTGTTGGAAAACAAGACCCCACGAAGAGGCTTTCCATCGATGATGGTTTCAATGGAGTATCCGTCGGAGAAGCTTTCAGTGACTTTGGCTTGGAATGCTCTCTTTCCCATAGGATTCTGATACTCATTCAAGTAAAAATTCTGCCTACCTGCAAAGAATCATACTGTGTATGTTAGAATCAACAGTTTGACTCGACTTAGGAATGTAAATGAGGGCCATAACATTAAAAATTTACACATAAGCATAGAATTGTAGCATACTATAAAATTCTTACCTGAAGGCATGTAACTTGATATTGGCGTAGGTTGGTATATTGTAGGATCAAGACCATGCCCAGACTCAAATGGACTCCTCTCATATGGGGAAGAACCAGCGTTCTGCTCTTGACATTTTAACTTCAGCTGCTTTCTCAGAGAAAGTTTCTCAAACCGTCGTTCATCTCTGTCGATCTCTTGTACAAGCCCTGATTATTAAATGGTTAACAGCACATAAAGTACTAGTATCTACTTAACTAATAACGATTTAAGGAATACGTTGAGAGTGAAACCTGTGTGCAAGAAATACATATCATCAAGTGCTTCAAGGTTTTTATTGCAGCCACCTACAAAAGCAAGGACTCCACGCATCTGTGGATCCAAGTTATCACCGGCCATGGAAAATCTTCCAGATGGGCCCTCACCAACAGTTCTAATTTTCATCCATGTCCCACTTTCTAAGTAAAATCATAGCAAGCAGTTTACAGGTGGTTGTTGAGTTGAAGAATGAGAAAATGATTATTGCTATTTGTATATGTATGAAAAGTTGATTCAGAACACTATACAACAGCATACTTACCTATGTCAAGCATATAGACATCGTTGTACAAGTTCTGCTCATCAGAGAAACCACCAAATACAAAGAGCTTCTTGCCAAAGCTAATTGTTGTATGACCACCCCGCGGAGTTAACATCTGGCCCGTGGTATTGAGCTTGCACCAAACAAGGGTATCTATTGCATAAAAATAAGTAGACTTAAAAATTATTGAGGTTAGAGATAGGCCTTTTCTGCAGCTAACATGTAATTTACTTCATAATACCAGCATCAAGTATGTGGACATCTGACAGATAATAGTCTGACGAGTCTTCACCGCCAATGACAATGATCTTATTCTTCCAAGATGAGCAGGTATGACTGTCTCGCTTACTTGGAGGAGTCCCAGATGGTATCACACGCTTCCATGAAAATGTCTCTGCAAATAGGAAACAACAACCCTGATTTTTCAGCAAGGACATGATTCAAGACAACAAAGAGACAATTCTATTAAGAAATTAAGTTTGTGTTCATGCAATCAGGATTGGATTGGCAAAGTTAATTCACTCATCTTTTTTACGCATCAAAGTGTTGTTTGATCTAAACGAATGTCAGCTGCGTGGCCCTAGTGGGAACCCAAGTAAAGTAAGGTACATGCAGGGGACTCGAGATCATAAAAAGGAAAAGAAAGCATAATCTCATTGTGTAATCTTCATTTGAATTTAAAGGTGCTTACCAGTATTCAAGATGTATAAATCATCATAGTACACTTCATGGCTCTCAAATTTGCCACATCCACCAAAAACAAACAATCTTTTACCAATAAGGGCAGCACTATGACCCTCTCTTGGTTCTGGACCATTGCCTCGAACCGTTGGTTGTACCCATGTATTAGAGACTGAAGTGCGCGAACATAAACGAACAGATAATTAGAAACTTCAAGATACGTTCATCATGCTGAAATTGACAATGCACAGCTTCAGCACCCAAAAAATTCCCAAGCTCACACTGTTGGAGATAATTTTGTTTCTATCTTATATTCTAAGAATTCAAGTCAATAAGAACACAACAGACTATAGCACATAAATAGACGCGGCCATGGACTGCTTACTTTGGTAACAACAGAATAAAGGTTTTCAACTCAATGCATCATCTATTCTCATTGAAAATTCAGACATAATACTTGCATCATATTGTCAACAAAAACAAATATCTAAAATAACTCACAGGTATCAAGAATATGCAGGTCACTGAGTGGTTTTTTTCCATCTGTGCCACCAAAGATAAACAGGTTATCCCCAACTGCTGTGCAGCTGTGACTGTCTCTTGGAGTAGGTGCAACGCCCATCATAACAGCCTCATTCCAAACCATATTGACTGAACCCACACACAAAAAATAGGTTACCCATGATTCCGACGATTTTACACATGAGTTTTGCCATAAAACAGAGTAGATAAACATCCTGAACTAGTACCACCGCATAGTACCCAGATTCATAGGTGGAGGGACAGCAAACCAAACATGCATACCATGACTATCAACAACTTAAAGAACATATTTTTTCATGAAAAAAAAAAGAAAGACAGGAAAAGATCATTGAAATTTTTGAGTCGTAAAACACCTCCGAGAAAGGGAATCAGGAAAAAAGGAAAAAAAATTGAACTCCACCAAAATGACAAAGAAAATAATTTCAGGCAGAGGGGGACCCGCCAAAACACAGAAAACACGCACGCAGGGGAAAACGAAGAAAAACAAAAAAACCCTCGAAGCAAAAACGATACAACGAACGCCCAAAAACAAACCTGTATCAAATATATGAACCTGATTCGTCTGAGCGTGTTGTCGTCCATAACCACCAAACACGTAGAGAAGCTTCCCTCCTCTGACGGCGTTACACGTGTGCCCCCACCTCACGCCTGGACCACCGCTACTAACTCTTATTCTCTCCCATCTCATCGTCGGAGATGAAGCAGCCTCAACAACACTCTTATCCATCCCCCTTTCTTCCCTTCTACGGTTCTCTGATTGTTTTTACGTCGTGCTACCAAGCACTGACAGCTCCCTGAGACTGGGCAGCTCAAGAAAAGTACATTGAAGTGAAGCTTCGGTTTTGACGAGAATCCCCAATTAATTTTAATTAAGGGTTTTTGCGTTACTTTTGTTTTAAGGGCTTATTAGGTTCCACTTTTGTATCAGGTGAATGGCACTGGCCTTCTTCGCTACAATAAAAATAATAAAAAGATAAAAGATTTTCCTAAGGTGATGAATTTAATTCTATTCTCCATAATTATAAGCTAAACGATATAGAATTCGAATATAATAATGTTATTCAAATATCTAAAATGAAGTACAAGAGTTTCAACGTATAAATAAAGAACCCCTGGAAAAATCCAATTTTTTTCCTAGCAAAAGCTACAATACAACAACCTTCAAGGAATATTCACAAGCTTCGCCCGCCGTGTTTGAGGATCGACTTCCACTCGAAGGCCAAGCTCGGTTATTTCGGGCATATCCACAGATTCCTGAAGCTCCAAGCTAGAAACGAGATTTTGATTTTCGATGTTTCCTTCCAAAACGTTTCTAATGGACCAAAATCCCCATTCTCTCAAGAAAGGATTCTCTTCGTCGACAACACACTGTTGTAACAAGAGAAGAATCCCGTTCTCCTCTCTTATATCATCTTGGACGTGTTTTCGCCTGTAGCAACAGTTCCCTATCACAGCAACGATATCCCTTCGAAAGCCCTTGTATGGGCAACACTTGGAAGAATTTGAATCCCTACCATTTTGTGACTCGCTGCTTGCAACTGCTTTTCTAACCGTCGTTGGAGGCTCCAAATTGCGTAGTAAGGTTATTAGAAACCTAATAAGACCCTCTGATTGTAGGATATCGACGATACCATCCTTGGTACTCTGATCAAGAGAGCACATGTCCCTTAAAATGGACAGAGTGTAGCCAAGAACGTCAGTGATAGAAGAACCAGTGGGAAGAGAAGAGGTCCCTCGTGCGGTGAAATCGACATTTCGTGCAGCATCTTGCAGTATCCTAAAAGCCCACAGAATAAAATCTTTGGTAATAACGATGTCTTCAAGTCGATCATTAACTATTTCAGATAGGATATGCAGAAAAAATGCTTGCTCAGCCCCAAAGCGAGTAGTAATAGGGCAATCACTTTCATCGGAGTCTTCCGATGCACTCATGTTAGTATTCTGGGAAGCAGTTTCATCGGAGTCTCGCGATGCACTCATGGGACCCAACTTATGGAAAACTGTTGAAAAACGACATACATCCAGGCAAATTCTAGAGAGGAGTAATTTCACCCAATCTTCCTTGAAACCAGCTGAAAACAAACATATGGTTAAAACTCATTATATTGACAAGAGAGATTAGCAGGTATATGATTTCATTATCAAAGGGGGGAGGGCAGCCATACCTACTGTAACTGTCCGCAAAATTTCTAAAAAGATATCCATCCCTTGATCAGAAAGCAGATCTGAGAATGCTTCGGGGTTATCATCAGTACACGTATAAATAATCATGCACAGAGGATCGCAAGTTTCCATGCTTCGAACTCTTGCAATATCAAGAAATCCAACGGGAAAAAACTGGTCCCACACTACAACACAGTGGCTTTCACGGGCTAATGAGACATTAGCCAGAACTTGCAACACCATCCGAAGCTTATCATTTTCAGAACCAGACGTTAGACCCATAGATGATATGACAGACGAGAGAATTTCGACGCCATTTTTCTTGATAAATTCGTCCTGATTTTTTATTTCTCCTGCACAGATGTTTCTTAATAACTTTAAGGATTGCAACAGCTGTTTGTCAGAAAGCTTTAATGGAGATTGGCATAGCTCGAGGACTGACACGACTAGGTGCTTTGATGCCAATTCTGATCGTCCA
The DNA here is from genome assembly GCA_027422505.1 of Craterostigma plantagineum. Taxonomy (NCBI): domain Eukaryota; kingdom Viridiplantae; phylum Streptophyta; class Magnoliopsida; order Lamiales; family Linderniaceae; genus Craterostigma; species Craterostigma plantagineum. The sequence continues at coordinate 1,978,639 of JAPQWV010000097.1, read as the reverse complement.
GCAGAGGACTTAGCAACTTCAATAAGAGCGGTCAGAGCTTCGCTTAAAGTCGAACAATTGGAAGAAAGAAAAAGTGGGTCAAGAACATGATCTGGAAAGGAAGAGCTTTGCAGCTTTGTGACATCCATGCTGTTGAGGATTAAAGAGTCACGAAATTTAATTCCTTAAGGATGATTTCCTCTATCGGCAGTGCTGCAACCAAGAGCACAAGATTTCAATTAGCCTATCAAAATCTCTTTAGAGCCGAGATACACGATGAAATAGCGTCAATGAGACAAAACATCAAGCAGGTTGACAACATTCCAAAAGACAAGTAAAAACTCTTATCAAAATTCAACACGAATTCTTCTTCCCTAAATTTGAACAAAGAATAGTAACGTCGTGAAAAGTAGCCCACGAGAAACGAAGGCTCGAGCAACATTGATTGGTCCATTCCCCAAAACATGAAAGCATACCTCGGCGATGAACCGTGACGGAGCGACGAGAAAGAAACCAACGAGAACCCAATATCTGCGAACTATACGCCGTGAGGGTGTGTTGGTATATATGATATGCCGAAAGGCAAACGAAATTCGGGCTGGGCCTAAAGCAGGAGATTATGGTATTGGGCCTACAGCAGTAACTATACTATATATAGAGGAAGGGTAATATGCATACGTATAGACAGTATAGCGAAGGAGATGTATATTTATTTGGTAACAAAAAAAATCTTCGCTTACTATGATTTGACATGAGAATGGAAAATCTCATCTTTTCAAGGTAAGGTTCAAGAAATCAGAATAGGTTATTATAACAAGACTCAGTGTGTTGGGCTTGATTAATCCAAATTATATGGGCTCTTATTGTGGCCCGTTTAGAACCAAGCCCATAATCAGTAATAGTGATTGTTGCTCTGGCGCATATGTGATGGCAAATCTCTGATGCTTTATATCCATACATGTGTCGTGTCTAACGTTATTACACGTACCATAAAATATCTTTATAGCATATTTTTTTCTTTAATCATTAATTATTGCTCCGTTTTCCTTTCTTCTTTTCTTTTATCAAATTCATAGAAAAGGAATGGAAAAATTATAAAAATGTATACAATTTTTTTTATTTTGGATTATTATGTTTGACCGCTAGAAAACTAGGTCACTAAGTATGTATATAGTAACAAAATTGGGTCTTTAACCTCTTTTTTCTTATTATATACATACTTAGTGACCAAAATTTGTAACTACATACATAGTTAGTGATCTAGTTTGTAAGTGGAAAACATAGTGGCACACGATATAAAAAAAAATGATATACTTAGTGATTCATTTTTATAAAAGGAATGGTAAAACAGAGTTAGTGATGTTTGAAAAATATATCAGACATTCAATGACCGGAAAAAATTAAATTTCCACATGAACGCTATCGGACATTACCAACGGATTCAAAATCCATCAAAGAATTTAAAAATAAAAGATATCCAGATAGCCAGACTAGTAGAATTTCTTTGAGGAAAATAGTCTTGGATCGTGCGAGGTTTGACCCCACAATCTCCCATCATCACCTTCACGGCTTTTGGATATAAAGCTTCGTACTTTTTTCTCTCTCTCCTTCATTACTTCTGTTAGACGCCTGTGGAAACTTCAACGCCACAGAAACCGCGAAAGGCCATTACTTTTCCAAAACTCAGAGAAAGATAATAGAAACGATAAGCGATACATCTTTTTTTTTTATTTCTTGATACCTGTTCTGCTATTGTCTATATCTTGTGGTTTTAACTGAAGATTTATGAGCTGTTGTCGAAAATTCTTGAAGACATGTCTTGCTGTCTAAAGGCCGTTACATCTCTCTCTGGGTTCGGTGATTTTGCTATCAGAAACAGAGACAAAGGGGCTTCTAGGGTTTGTTCTTCAGCCCTTCAATTTAAGGAATCAAATAGAGAATTATTTTTTGGAAGAACAGTCGACGCCAGCAGTCAGATCCTTTTACCTAGTTCCTATGTTAAATCTCCTAAATCAGACCCTCTATCTGTGAGTGTTTTCTCCCCCTCTGTAGATGCATTTTACTTGTGGTTATATTGATAAAGATTTGCCCTCTTTTCGTGAAATTTCCAGGCACATGCATCGGGTATTATTGGTAAGTCGCTGAAATGGTGGGAAAAATCTCTTCAGCCAAACATGATAGAGATCAATTCAGCTCAAGATTTAGTCGATCGCTTGTTGAGTGCCGGCGATAGATTGGTCATCGTTGACTTCTATTCGCCTGCTTGTGGAGGTTGCAAAGCTTTGCATCCCAAGGTCGGATTTCTTTCTGCATTTATCTGGGATTCTGTTTTCATGCAATAATGTTAAACTCGTTAATGCTTAATTCCTGGATTCATTCTGTTCTGTAGTAACTTCATTGGAGATCAAGATTTGATTTTTATTCTTAGTTGTCGAAGAAAAAGAACAACCCAACTGCTCAAATCGATTGCTCTTCCATTTTTTCCTCTCCTGATAAAAAAAAAAAAAAGCTAAGAAACTTCTCTATATTGACCACCGATGGTTATCTTGATTTGAAACAGATATGCCAACTCGCCGAAGCGAACCCTGACATTGTCTTTCTAAAGGTTAATTACGAGGATCATAAGCCCATGTGCTATGCTCTTCGTGTTCATGTCTTGCCCTTCTTTAGATTCTACAGAGGCGCAGAAGGCAGAGTCTGTAGCTTCAGCTGCACAAACGCAACTGTAAGCCTCAATCAATATTTCTCTGTTTTCCAATGAATAAGACAAAAATATTCCATGCTGACAAAAGAAAATCTCTATTCATATGGTCAGATTAAGAAGTTCAAAGACGCGTTAGCAAAGCACGGCACGGATCGATGTACTCTTGGACCTGCAAAAGGTTTGGAAGAATCCGAACTAATGGCTTTGGCATCGAACGGTTTGATATCAAGAGATCTCCTTCCCAAACCAAATGGAAAAGATGAAGCTGTGGAGGATTTAGTTATTCTTAATGAAACTGCGAAATCAAACAGTGAAAAACAACTCAGAGAAGGCAATGCAATGGTTATTGCCTAGGAATTAAGTGTATCCTTTTGTAAATATTGTGATTTGTGGCTTTTTGGTTGGTATGTATGTATGTGAGCGCGGGCCGGGTTTTTTTTTAAGATGCAAGTCCCTGCAGTTTTCAAAAGTACGTTGTTACTCTCTCTCTCTCTCTCTCTCTCTCTCTCTCGTGAGAATAAATCCATTCTGTTGGGGTAATGTAATCCAAGCTATATTACTATTTTGCCCGAGTTTTTGCATAATAGAAACAAATACATCAGCAGCCGATACTTCTAGTATTATAGATGAGGTATCGGTCATGAATTATTTAATGAGAATAAATAAAGGAAATATAAGGTGTTTACTCTCTCTACCTCAACTTTCTGATATGGGACATGTGGCTGATGAAAGGATTGTTGGCCTTTCTTATGCCCATCACTCTCAATCGCAGACACCTCTACTAATAGAAGAGATCAATGGAGTGAGACGTGGCTAAGATGGTACAGAGAAAATCATAATTCAAATCCCAAGAAAATGATGTCAAAATGCCATTTTAAATGAGATAAATATCTTGAAAACAAAATGACAACACCACCATAGCCACGTTTCTACAAACTCATGTACTATCAAACTGTTGGTGGAAAAACACTTGTCTTCCTTCATAAGCCACACCACATCAAATGGTTAATGTTATTACAATCTTGTGGGCTATACACAGACTTCTTGGATAGCATGAGATAATGTTCCTCATACATGGATCTAAATCTCTGCTTCTGATGACCTGGACAAACAGGAAACATATAGATCAAGTCATGGCTTATCGATTTTCTAGAAAAATAGAGTAAGATTATAACGAGAGATCATGAAATGGCCTAATGCGATCGATAATAAAACATCTGCCTTCATTCGCAAAACTCAAGATGATTGATTACATGGATGGTTCTGGAGCCAAAGTAATGAAACAACCAGGCTTCAACAAGAAGCATCCTTCAAATCTCCGTTCTTTTTTTCAAAGTAATCATCAGGCAGTTTCTTCAGAGTAAACAAAAATACTAACTAGCAATATCGATGATGGAAGGTTGAATCGAAGAATAAATAAACTCCCTTCCAAAAATTGGAAATTTGCCTCAGCAGTGGTGAGAAATCACATATCATCATTTGAATATCTGATAATACGTGCAATCGAAACATACATCATCGGCAATTTCACACTAACACAGTTGCCAAGAACTATACTAAAAAAAATTTCCAGCGAGTTTTCAGGACACAGTATTTGACTCAACTTTGCTATTTCTACAATGATTAGGTTGCAGGCTTGCACAATCTTACCGAGTAGTTCTTCAAGAAGGTTTCTCCATCCAGTCACATGATCAACATTTGATCACTCTCCCATCTTCCTAAGCCTGTCGAGATATTCACATGTAAACTCAAGATCACAAAAAGAAATGAAAAGATATCAATAATCAACAGTCACTAGGACCAAGAAGAGAGTAAAATGATGAGACTTCGTACATACATGGACGGAGAAGAGACCATCACGCCATCTAATTTGCTGCAAGAGACTAATCTTACAACGGTAAGATGGAGATGTTAGAGAACGCAATCAGTTCATATCACCAATAATCACCACACGAACAAGTCCCTTCATGAAAGTGATGGTAGCGGATGGGATCCCTGATCACAATGCCTCGATTCTCCGTTTCTGATAGAAGTTTTGCAAAGACATGACAATCGCAACATATCCTGAGATTTTTCCTAATTCTTATCGTTTTTCCTTTTGGCAAGCTCATAATACCGAAAACAATTGCCAGTTTCTCACTGTGGTATGCGAGTGAGTCTTCAATCTGCTCCTCTTCAAGATCTTGCAAGACAAAGTGTTTGTCCGGCACATATCCACGTTCTTTCAATCGCCAGATGATTCGATTCAATTCCTCATATATATCATTCGCCCGAGGATGGGCTTTGTCTCCAAGTATAAATGCATGAATTTTGTTATTTATTTCTATCCAACTACATCCCGGATCCTTTTTTACGCCTATATTCTTCATGGACCTCCTCAAGTTTTCAACATCATCCCATCTCTGAGTTTTGGCGTAGATATTAGACAACAGTACGTAGGCACCCCCATCGCAAGGATTCAAGCTTAAAATTTCTTTGGCAGCAAGCTCAGCCAAGCCCGTGTTATGATGAACCCTACAGGCACCAAGTAAAGTCCTCCAAATTGCAGTGTCTGGCTGACCTTTCATTTCTTGAATCATATTCATGGCTTCTTCGAGTTTCCCCGCTCTACCAAGAAGATCAATCATGCAACCATAGTGATCTATACCTGGGTCTACGCCGAAAAGCTTCTTCATTGACTTAAAGTAATATTTCCCTTGTTCGACCAGTCCAGCATGGCTACATGCAAAAAGAACTCCCAAAATCGTGATATAATTTGGCTTGGTACCTGAGGAGTTCATTGCCTCGAATAAATCAAGAGCACTTCGGCTGTACCCATTTTGGGCAAGGCCAATAATCATGGTGCTCCAAGATATCACGTCTTTGACAGCCATACGGTTAAAAACCTGGTCAGCATCTTTCAAACTGCCACATTTGCAGTACATATCCAGGAGTGCATTATTAAGTATTAGGTCTCGGTTGAACTTGATGACATGAACATGGATTTGCCTCCCTAGTTCCAATAGCGCTAAACTAGTGCAAGCACGGAGAACGCTAGTTAAAGTTGACTGCTCAGAGAAGTAACCACATCTTTTCATTTTAATAAAGAGATTCAGGGCCTCATCATCACCTCCGTTCTGAGCAAATCCACCAATTACAGAGTTCCAAATTACCAAATCAGAAGTCGGTACCTCATCAAATATACAGAGCGCGGATTGCAGCTCACCCCATTCGGAATAAATATCGATAAGCGCGCTTCTGACGAAAACATCCAACTCCAAGCCCACTTTGATGATGCGACAGTGAAGCTGTTTTAGGTCCGAAAATCCCTCACAGGCTCTAAGAACTGAAGAATATGTGTACATGTTGGGCCAAACTCCACCTCTAAGCATCATAACCAACATCCACAAGGCTTTACGACTGAGGCCAGCACTAGAATAACCAGCTATCATAGTCGTCCAGGAAACAACATTTCTCTCATACATTCCATCAAACAAGGCTTCTGCTTCGTTCATTAAATTGAATTTAACGTACATGTTCAATAGCGCATTCAAGAGAAAAGTTTTGGGTTCGTAACCGTTTGAAAAAATGTGATGGTGGATCCTCCGACCATGATTGATAGCACCATGAGCTACACAGCACTTTATGAGCTCTGTATAAGTAATTGAATCAGCCCATAATTTATGTTTCTGCATAGAATCCAATGCCCGCATTGCTCGGGGAAGATCCCTCTGGTAGCAATACGCAGTGAAGTCATTGACCACATACAAGTGATCATGGGACGAATCACTAGGCTGCTTCCTGCATTCTGTCACTGCAAGGGAAGAGAAGCTTCGACGCCAAAGCGAAATCCTTAAGAGTGACAGAGGAGCTGCAAAAGCTTGTCTTGGGCCATACCGCTTGAATCCGGACACAGCTTTCATGCCCAGCGTCGTATTGCATCTTCAATCTGCCATGGAGATTTATTACGTTACTTGTAGAGGAGTTCTTGTTGAAAGAAAGGTCCTTAATTTACAGCAAAACAGCGACATAAAATAGCAAGCATCTCAGTAGGCTGCATGAATCTGATACCCCCATCAAATACTTCTGCTTCCCTAGAACGAACAATTCAAGCCACATACTTAACAAAGCATCAATAAAAACCAAAACGTGGCAACCAGATCGTTGTAAGAAGCTCAGCAAGAAAATCGACTAAAGGTGATAAGACAAATAACACAATAACAGAAATTGAAGATTATAAAGAAACGAATTCAGTACGAGATTGTGGCATTACCATTATCTACCTCTTAAAAGGATGTCAAACCACAGGCTACAGCCAAGGCAAGCCAACGCCTGCCTATGTAAAGCGTCCGCGGCTGCGTTAGGGCTTTAGGAATTGAAGAGAGAAATCACGTAAGTACCCCTTTTTCTGTACATTTATTACAATACAATTTGTATTGGAAAAAACAAAGTATATTATTACAACTGTAGTCCCTAAAATCTATACTATTTATTAAGCTATTAAGCGCGAGCCCATTGGATAAACTGTCGAATTTCAATTGGATTCGGGCTGTATAATAGAAACTGCCAAACTGAAATTGGTCTGTATAATAGAAACTACCATTTTGCAATTGGAATTGGTCAATGAACATTTTATTTCTAAAATAAAATTAGTGCACCACGATCTCTATAATAAAAAGAAATTGTCGACGAATTTGTTTGATGTTATTGTTGCACACGCGCTCGAGTGTGCACAGACTACTAGTATTAAAAATGGATCTAATTCCGGTACTGCATTGGGACGATGTTCCACCTCTTATCCTTACCATAGATTACCTACCATTTACCCCGGCGACGGCGAAGGCATACACTTTTTCTGTATGAATTTTATCAGCGCTTTTATTAATGATGTGATAGTAACTCTCGAGTTAGATTAGTATGATATTGCAATGTAGTAATAGGAGCATAAATCTTATGGTTTAGGAGTCACTTTCCAAGAAATTTACCGCAATTATACGCAACAATATTAATACAAAAAAGAAACAACTCGAATTTAATTTCCACCTCCGGCGGAAGCGGGCCCGGGCGAGGACGGCGAGTCGGTTCCATTGATGGGCTTGAAGCCAAACGTCTTAATCAACGCATTTGCAATGATCTGATTCGCACTATCCGATGGGTGATATTCGTCCCAGAAAACGTACTTGCTCCTATCTTTGCACAGAGAAGATGCCGGGATACACGTCAAGGCCGGCCTAATCCTCCCAAACGAGCAACACGGAGAATCCGAGTTGCTAAACCCTACAAATAAAAAAATCAAACGAATATTATTATATTCGATGCTTTGCTGACGTCATCATCATCATATTATTATTATTATTATTACCGTATTTGCTCGGGTTGGCGATCATGTCATTCACTACGTCGTAGGCGTCTCCGTATACAAAACTAGCGTTCGGAAGTTTGTCTGATAAACCGGCGACGAGCTTGCTAGTCGCTTGGTTGAAGCTTAGGGCCAACTGATTGGTCCTTTCTTGGCACCCGCCCGACGAACTCAGTACCCGCTGGAGCGGGATGCAACCCATGGGTCCTAACCCGAACACCATCACTTTCCTTGCCCCCAAACCATGCAGTAACTGCGCAATAGAAGCAGAATAATGTGTGTGTGTGTGTGTACGTTGTATAACATCATGACTGCCCAATATATATAATTATAATACTTACGGTGATTTGGTTTTCTAGGGTTTGCATTAGATACTGAACGAAGCTAGTGTCCGAATAGGTGTAAGAATCGGAGCCGATGGGCATTAAGTAGTTGTTGATGAAGTCGTTGCTTCCTATGGCGATTACGTAGCGCGCGTTTTGGAAGAAGTTTTCGGCCTCTGAGTCGCCAACTTTCGACCTTATCAGAGTTTGCGTGCCTTGGAAAAGCTCTATTTGCTGGTACAATCCCAGTCTTTGGATCTGCACAATATTAATATTAGATATACGTGCGTGCAGTGATCAGTCGAATGAGTTCATGTCATTTTAATCACGACGCGTACGAAGTAGGAGCCCGTTTCGTTTAAAATCCCGCCTCCCCCAGAGGCGTAATTAACTCCGTTGTTGAGTATAACGTTTTCGTCCAAGGAAGGATCCATGAATGCTGGAGGCCTTGGAAGCCCTATCTTATCGCCTATGATAACATATATTATAATCATTACAAAGCAATAATCTAAAATGAAGAAGAAGAAGAAAAAAAAATTTAGAAGTTTAAGTACCTATGATGTCTGCGACAGTACGGCCATTGGTGAACCTTCCATTGGGCAAACCGTCGCCGATGTCAATCCCATACCAAGGAAGGGCTGCCCGAGCGAGACCCTTGACGAAGTAGTTATTGTTTCCAACGTCGGATAATGAATCGCCGAAGATGAACTGTACTACCTTGCAGCTGTTTCCTGGGACTAAAGAGAGCAATATCGAGGTAGCAAGGAATGAAGATACTAGGGTTTTGAACCTCATGATGATGATTTATCCAACTTCTGTTCGTCTTCTTCTCTTTTTCCTAAAACTGGTAAAAAATTATTGCATCTTGTGGTATGGCTTTTAGAAAGAATTAAGGGGTTGGATGTGCTTGTTAATGGTATATTTTGTAATAAATGGGGACGTGTTTGATGAACAAACGAGGGAAAGATTCCAACCTACATGCAACTACTAATTCGGATACAACGGTCGAAGCCTAACTGGACCAACTTCGTTTGATTTCAGTGTTCTTGTTATTATTTATCCATCTCATTTCATCATTTTTAATAATACCGTCACACATATACTTTCATTAATATTATGTAGCCTTCATAATCGTTGACATATGTGACGACGCATCACACCTTGAACGGACCCTCTTGCGATATATGATGGTAGTAAGTGCACCTAACCGTGTAACTATAACCTGTTTAATCCTTAATTTTGATATTCGGATAGATAGGCCTAAACGAGGGAGGTCTTGTTACAAGATTAGATGTCTTTAGTAAAAAAATATACATACAGTATATATATACTAAATAAATATTATTGTCAATAAATCATTTAAATAGACAGTGACAACCAATTACCAAAGCTTCATCAATCATCCCAGCCACGTACAAAAGAATTCATGGGCGGGACAAATATATTTGCAACTCGAACATTCTTATATGAAATATATATTTTATAAAATATCTATCTAGTTAGGACAGCAACTCCCCTTAAGCATACTGTGAATTTATGATAATGGATTAGATATCATCTTTTACTTGCGAAACTAATTTTGTTAAGATTGCAGTCTAAATAACAAGGTTCAACGAGTTTCTTTTCTTCAATCAAATACGTGGTTTGATTTGATGGTCGAGTAAAGAGGGGTATATCCGTCATTCTGCTAGTTATTAGGAATCACGGAGCACGTTAGAAACAGTGTCCACACATCTGTACGTTGCCTGCCGTATATAACGGAGAAAGAAAGCTAAGATAACGATAGCTTTGTCACTGACGCAGTGTCCTGCGTCTGAGAAAGCCCTTCCTCTTGAAGGGAACTTCACGAATCCTTCTTCCATCGAACTCCAACAGGTATTTTTTTGTTTGAGGAAAAATGAATCTTTTTCCCTTTAGTTTTCTTCTATTTGCTGATTTGTTTTGACCTAATCAAGCTGCGAAGATACCTCTTATATTGATGGCGTCGCTGTGGACCGATATCGTTAGCGTATCTGGACTTTGAATTCTGCATTTATGCCGTGTATTCCCTCCTTACTTTTTCTGTTTTAATTTACAACGTTGCTGCTTTCATGGTGAGCTGAATTGACGTGCTATTTCGTGTAGATTTTCTTTTTTTCCTTGCATTGATTCCCTTGATTTTCCACTGTGTTGCTGCTGCAAGTGCTTTTGAATCACCGTTTTGTTGCCTAAAATAGGTTCGAGCATAATTGAATGTTGAGAGATTTACCTTCACTTCGTTGTATGTTATCACATTGCTAGATGGCGGCTACATCTGCAACCACTTTCCACATTCGATCGGCTTCATCCTCTGTCTTCCCAGTTGCACAGTCGTCGAAGGCCTTAAACATGGAGCTCAGCCCCAATATCCACCTTGGGGGTTTCAACGGCCTTAAAGCAGCTAACTATGTGAACTACAAATCAGAATCTTCATTCCTCGGAAGTGAATGCAAAATGGCCCTAAAATCCAAGAAAAACATCCGTAGATATCGCTGCTCTCACTTGCAGCCAAGAGCATCTTACAAAGTAGCAGTTCTTGGAGCTGCTGGCGGCATAGGCCAGCCACTAGCCCTTCTGATCAAAATGTCTCCCCTCGTTTCTCAACTGAATCTCTACGACATAGCCAACGTCAAAGGAGTTGCAGCTGATCTCAGCCACTGCAACACGCCATCTCAGGTCGAGGATTTCACCGGGGAATCTGAGCTTTCAAACGCCCTGAAAGGCGTCGACGTAGTAGTAATACCCGCCGGCATTCCAAGGAAGCCAGGCATGACCCGCGACGACCTCTTCAACATCAACGCCAACATAGTCAAAACCCTCGTCGAGGCTGTAGCGGATAACTGCCCAGACGCCTTCGTGCACGTCATAAGTAATCCAGTCAACTCCACCGTTCCAATAGCTGCAGAGGTTTTGAAGCAGAAAGGAGTGTACGATCCAAAGAAGCTCTTCGGCGTGACGACGCTCGACGTCGTCAGGGCGAACACCTTCGTCGCCCAGCGTAAGAACCTAAGGCTCATCGACGTTGACGTCCCAGTCGTTGGTGGACACGCCGGAATTACTATTTTGCCCCTGCTGTCCAAGGCCAGGCCTTTCGTGACCTTCAGTGACGAGGAAGTTGAGGAGCTCACTGTAAAGATTCAGAATGCGGGGACGGAAGTCGTCGAGGCTAAGGCCGGCGCTGGGTCCGCCACGCTCTCCATGGCTTACGCTGCTGCTCGATTCGTCGAGTCGTCGCTTCGTGCGCTCGACGGCGACGGTGATGTTTACGAGTGTGCTTATGTTCAGTCTGATTTGACGGAGCTTCCTTTCTTCGCTTCGAGGGTTAAGCTTGGAAGGAATGGAGTCGAGGCTTTGATCTCTTCGGAGATCCAAGGTTTGACAGAGTATGAGCAGAAGGCTTTGGAAGCTCTCAAGCCAGAGCTTAAGGATAGTATTGAGAAAGGCATTGCTTTTGTTCAGAAGCAGCCAGTGACTGCTTGAGATTTTTCTTACAACACCATCTAAACAAGCAGGGGAAATTTCCAGTTTTGTACGCAACAACATACTGAATCAGTAGTTACTTATTACCGTAATTATGATGTTTTTTAAGTGCTTTCTGTCCGGGAAAGGTAGTTGTTGTACCTTAATGCAGCACATCATCTGAGTAATGAATAATATTAACTATAAACGCCAGACAGAAGTGCAAAACAGAGATCAATTTCTTGTTTTAAGAAAAAATTTCATAACAGAGGACAAACTAGGTAATTAAGTTGTTGTCATCATCTCCCTCCTCTACCCCCGCGACCACGGCCATGCCACCTACCACCACCACCTTTTCCACGGAGTGCTTTGTTAACATCGTGTTTGATTTGCATGTCTTCAGGCAAGGGAAGAATGTGGTTGACACACTTACGGAAGCTGAAATCCTCGACGGTGTCGTCTTCCCTTACGAGAAAGAAGCACCGACTTTTGAACTGCGGGTGGTATCTAACTTGAAACTCCTTTACGCCGCCGCCAATCTTTCTCTCTGCCTCCGAATGCCCCTTCTTCAGCAATTCCAACAAAGTCACGTGTTCGTACTGAATAACGAATGAGAGTATCACCAAAATTAGTAGCGAAGCGAATCACACTATCAACATAAAAGGAGCAATCTTTAGATCGTTTACTTTTTCAGATTGTACCGTACCTTATTGAGGCTCAAATTAGGGGGCCAGTAATGGAGGAGCTTGTAGAAGTAATCGAACATCTCAACAGATGACCCAAAAGACTTGGGACCCACACCGATCGGAGCAGAATCACCACCTTCGTTCTGCTTCGCTTCCTCGGCAGAGCTCTCTTCGTCTACTTTGGACTTCTTCGCATCTTCCTCTAGGCTGACGACCTCTTCGTTTTCGCCATCGTCCCTAGCTCTCTTCGAGCTACCGTTATTCGTCGGTGCTTGTTCGGTTTCCATGGGAACCACTGCCGATTCATCTGCCATTTTTATTCAACTAAAACCCTAAACCCTTCGCTATGATATTGTCCCTTCCCTTTTTTGGGCAATAAAGATATTGCAACTTGCACCTCCAACTTTATGTTTATATTCAGTTGAGGGACTGTTGTAAGAAAGGGTTTTGAGAATCCATTTGAATGTGGGCTTTTGTTAGTTCTGTAAATCATGACTGGCCCCTATTCTAATATCATTCTTAATTTGGGCCATTAATAGATGGTCATTACTATGGTTTCCCAAGGACAATTTAAATAATTACTCTTCTGATGGCCAAGCAAATCAAAATCATAACTATATGCACATGATTTTCTTAAACTTATAGGTAAAATACGATATATATACGTTTAAGATAATCCATAGTATAGTGTTTTGAATATTAATAAGTATATCGCTAGCTAGCGATTTTATTTTGGGGAACATGGGTGTGCCGTTTGTCTACGTGCCAAGGCCATCTTCTATCTGCAATACATATCATATCGTCATAAATGCTGTTCGAACTTAAAAAAGAAAACTTTGTTCCACTTAAATGTTACTTTTTCTCTGTAAATGAAGAAAAAGTTGTCATATTTGTCTTGAGCAATTTCAAATGTTTCATATGCTTTCATTTAATATATATCTTTTAAATTTACTCGCACGGAAGAAATTCACCATGCAATAAAGTTATTGTATTGGACCAAACCAATATATCTTGTTATGTAATACCGGCATAGAATAGTTCAATATATATTTTTCGATGTTTGCGTTGAACACTATTAGCTTTTCTATATATACATATGTATATCTATCCATCTTTTATGTATGCTATTTTAGAGGGATAACTGGAATGCTATTATGATAAAAAAAAATTACGATCAAATGCTTGATTTAAAATGGGAATGTTCTTAAGAATGTCGCGAGAAGAAAAGGTGAGAGAGGAATATATAAACTAATTAATAAAATGAAAATAAGAAGACTTCTTTTGTCAATGACGGTATTGAAATTCATGACTCGTGAGGGACTTCATACCTTTACAGTGTGATGCAGAACTTGTGGTCTGGACTATGTTGCTGTAAGGGATGGCCAATATAAATCTCCATATTAAATTATATAGATAAACATTAAATATATATGTGCATTGTCATGTGTGTCCGACTTGCTAATGAGGGCATAAAAAGTCAACCCCAGCGTCGTGTTTCTATATTGTTCTGCAACTAATTAATACTTTCGGAGTCTTAATTTTCCAACGCAGATTGACTTGTTGTAAGATCCTAAACTGCTAAGTACGATCGACTTAGATGGTTTGAAATATTATATTTTGATATCTGTGACTTGACAGCTTTGACTCATTCTTGCTTCTATCTTTAATGTGACCTCTCTCTATCTATCTCAGAGATTATCTTCCGAAAAAATAATGCATATCTAATATCACGCAATCTCGGAAATAATGTCGTATATTTCACACAATCTTGTCTTAATTAGCGGCCCTACATATAACATGTAATCAATAGTCTGCACAATTATGTAACTGACGATACAATTAGACAATGCAAATGACGAGCACGATGAAGACTTAGTGCACAAAAGCGAGTACTCAGTGAAACGACAAATACTTGGGAAACAAATCGAATTTACGAAGTATCTTTCGATTCCCAAAGTATCAGAAGTCAAAACACAAATCTTCATTTATCAAAAACTAATCCATACAAAATAAGATCATATTACATTATCACTGTCTTTAAACCCTCTAAATGAAGCTGTCTTATAACATAGGCACCTAACATAACATATACTATATGAACTGCCGAGTTGTTCTAAAGAATCCACAGTATGTTATTCATTCTTCAGAACAAAGCAGAAGTTTCAGCCAAGCCCATGTCCACGAAATTCCCATACTGCCCTTGTCCGCATGTATCATCAAGCAGCCATTTCTCGAACACGCTCAAGGGCATATGCGGCACGTTAACATTGATTTCTTGATCACCTCTAAGCAGATCATTCTGCGGTGTAATGATAGCAGTTTCTTCTTGGAGATTTCTTGCGTTAAGGGTACTGCTCAACAAGAAAGTATTATTATTATTATTATTGCTCATTCCCACTTCGATAATGGGACTTGAAGTAGCATCATAATGTTCAGATGAGCCAGTAGCACTGTGAGGGGACTTCGGAGATTTCTTGGTCCAATTTTCTAGCAGACGAGCGATGTTTTCAGCGCTCGACGCATAAGTGTTAGCTTGTGGTAAGGATAAGGAAGTTGATGAAGCGTTTGAGGTTTCAGATGACAGTTTGTCTATGGAAAGAGCGTCGCACAAGGCTTGCTTGGCCATGTTTATATCTGTCTGAAGCCTTTTCTCCCACTGGCCTTTCTGATCGCCAACTCCTTGACCTTGATTCTGGGCAAGCTTCTTCTTCAAGTACGTGTTCCAATAGTTCTTTATGTCATTATCTGTTCTTTGTGGAAGGTATGCAGCTATTGCAGCCCATCTATAGTACACGACAATATAAGCACCAACAACCTTAATTAATGAAAAGATACACATGGAAGGAACGAAATCATGCTTTTACGTATAATAACAATACTAAACACAGACCTATTGCCAAGAAGAGCTTGAAGGTGAATGATCATCTTCTCTTCATGTTCAGTGAAGCTACCACGTTTAATCCCTGGCCTCAGATAATTAGTCCATCGAAGTCTGCAGCTTTTGCTGCATCGAAGCAAACCTATCAAGAACAAAAAAGAAGAAGAAATATTTAATGAGATATAACATTTACTGCACAGCTTTAACTGAAACTGTCTTAACCCTTTCAAGAATATAATTTCCTCTTCAACCCTGCGTGAGTAATTCATTCACGTCTTTTTATAAATTATATATTACCTGTATTAGTGGGGATAGCCCTCCAATTTCCAGGACCATGCTCTTGAATGTAAGTAACCAAGAGAATATCTTCTTCAGGAGTCCATGGACCTTTCTTAACACCAATCTTATCACAGCAAGGTGGCCTACCCATAGTCTGATCCTAGTTTCTCTTGATGATAAAAAAACAAAGGGTTACGTTTCTCTTCCTCTTATTTTCAATAGCTTATATAGACAGAGAAATGGAGACAAAAGGGTCCAAGGTTATATATAGAGAAGAAGACCATCTATCTGAGGTTGACAAACGACGCAGAGGATTGAATGAAATATAAAGAGGGGCATTATACACATCCGCAAAGAGTCAAAAGGTGACAGCACAGAGCATTTACTCTCTCGTGTGTGTTTGCGAATAAGTCAGCCGCTTGCAAATTACTGCGAAATCTTTTACCTACTTGTTTATTTATTTATCTTCGGTGCTTTTATTTGTAATAATTACATATCTGCCTCAGAAACCGCGTTAGGAAAACGGATGAACATGAGATTATACTACAACAAAGCAACATTATATGGGTGGGCTTGAAAATTGGGCCCACAATTGAATCAGTCTTTACGCTCCCTTCACGTGGGGCCCGATATGAGCCCGAATACTAAGCCCGACAGGTCACTCATAAATTCGCTACCTGTGATTTAATACTGGTTGGCGTGTGGTGTTGTTGACTTTTAATGAACTAAAGCATAGGTTAGTAGTAAACCATACTAAGTCAAACTTCGGCCTCGTACTTAGGTTGTCATCAATAGCGTCCTTTATTAAGGAGGTCTTGCGTTATCTCTCTTTACTTGTAATCGTCTTTTTACATTGCAGCCTTTAACATAAACGAGCTAAAACAAATGAAATGCGGACAAGCACGTAATTGAATTGATCAATACAACACTGACTAAAACAACGTATGCACCCATCAATAAGTACTACTTATTCATACATAAATTACGTCCGTCAAGAATTCCTCAAGCATCGCTTTCGAAGGTTTGCCGCAAAAATACAGATAATTCATCAGCGACTGCCTTAGGATACTCTTCTTGAGGAAGAAGAGCTCCTTCAACTTCAACAAACTTGCCGACGCCTTTGGCTCCTCTGAGAGCCAACATTTCAGCCTTCGATCTCTTGGGCGAGCCCAAAGTCGATACAACCAAAACTGGCATTTTCGTACCATCTAATTTAGCGAATAGCTCGACGAACTCCTCCCTAGAATTCACGGGATCGAGCAATCCAGTCAAGAAAGCTGCTGGCACATAGCGGGCTCCTTTTCTCTTGGTGAGTTCGTATCTGCTCTTGATGACGTCAGCGGTCACGTTTGTAGGATCAGAGTAGACGTGGGATTTGTACTGAGATTGGATCGATTTCTCGTTGCTGACGAGGACGTTGTACATCATCCAACCGAGGGCAGGGGCCCTTAGGGTTCCTCTTAAGAGACCGTACCTATTGCAAACACAGAAAGTAAGCTTTTGGTTTTTTAATCTTATGTGGGATATATTCGATTCGAAGTGTTATTACCTAGTTTCCATGTTAGAATCTCGGCCAAAAACGATAGGTAAGGGACCAGCCCAGGTAGGTGCAACAGCAGCGATGGCCTTTGGCTTCACTAAACCATTTCCAGCAGCACGAACTGCAATCGTTGCAGCGTGTCCTCCTCCACATATTACATAATCTTCGTCTGAATCTGTAATGGAAAGGATCACTGCATAGTTGATCGAAGGTAGGCGAAAGATATTTCTGCTAAAAATCATCTCTACGCCCACATAAGGTGAGGTGCTCCCATGACCTTACCAAGTGATTGAGAAGCAACCATAACCAAAGATTGATGCATTTCTATATGATTATAATGATGAAGAAGCACAACACAGCACTCATATCAAGATTCAAACTTTGACTGACAAATATCAAATCAAAACCATCCTAGAGCAGACCATAATATCACAACCTACAATTATCCCATTAATAATCAGCTTAAAAATCCATGAAATAACGAAAGGGAAACCAAGCAGATTACGCTCACTCACCTCCCCAATCACCAACAAAATCCACCAAAAACCTCTCCATCACATCGGCATTGTACTCGAGCTTCGGCCGATCGGAGTATCCCAATCCCGGCCAATCCAAAATCGTAGCACTCCATTCGAGCTTAATAGCAATCTCTTCCGCGACTTTCCTCCACTCATCCACCGTGCTAACGTCGGAAATCGTGGGCACCATCAGAATCTTCTTCTTCTTATTGCTCTTATCTTGATTTTCTATCGTTTCTAGGTGAATATTGACGGAATTTCCCTCGAACTTCCATTGCCATGAGCTGGGCTTGGCTTCTACAGATAGCGTAGAGTAGCCCAACGTCGAGGCCGAGGCCTTTGGGCTTAAGATTAGGGATCTACGGAGGGGAAATTTCCCTGATCTGAAGGGAAGAGTTGATATGGGCGATTTCGAAGGGAGATGAAGAAGAAAAGTCGTCGTTGCCATTGGTGATGATGAGGTTTAAGGGACGTGGAGGAGTTACAGAGGCAGGCTTGCTGATATTTTGATGGTAGGAGAGTAGCGCAGCTAAGCTGCCTATAGCTGAATAATGAATTTTATGCCAAACATTTGTAAATAAAAAAGTAATAAAAGATCAAGACAACACAACTCATTGAAAAAACAAACATGGGCCTGAGATAAAGCCCACATGCTAACATCATCGGCTCAACGAGCCCATATTGACAGCCCCGACCCGTTCATTCAGATTGGATAAGGATGGCTTGGGCTGATTTTTGGATTTTACTGCTTTATAAGTCAAAGTCAAACATACGACGGAACAACAACAGTGGCGAAGCCATGCAATGCAATGACTGTGATGACCACCACCACTGTTGTCTCACCTCAATCCTACGCCTATTTAATCGCCGCATGCAAGTCCCTCAAAGCGGTGAAGACCCTCCATGCCCACGCACTAAAACACGGCCTCGACTCCGACTCTTTAGTAGCCGGAAGCTTTCTCCTCCGCTGCGCCGTCGGTCTCTCCAACGCATTAGACTACGCGCGCCGCCTCCTATTTGACATCACTGATCCTGATCCCTTCATGTACAACACTCTCATCCGAGGGTACTCTGAATCGGACTCGCCTCACAATTCAATCTCTACCTTCTCTCTCATGATCAGAGATTCGGGTAGAGATGCGGTCGACAGCTTCTCCTTGGCTTTCTCGTTGAAGGCTGCGGCGAATATGAGGTGTTCGTCTACTGGGTTTCAGCTGCATTGCCAGGCGGTGGGCCGTGGGCTTACTGGAAACCTCTTCGTGGGCACTACTTTGGTTAGTTTGTACGGGGAGTGCGGACGCTCGAGTTATGCGGAGAAGATGTTTGACGAAATGCCCGAACGGAGCGTGGTCACGTGGAATGCGTTGGTCACCGGTTTCGTTCGGTGTGGGGATATGGCGCGTGCAGAGAAGGTGTTTAGTGAGATGAATGTGAGGGATTTGGCTACTTCTAATATAATGATTGCTGGATATGTTGGGGCAGGGGAGTTTGAGTCTGCGAGGAAGGTGTTTGAGGAAATTCCTGAGAGAGATGAGGTTTCCTGGAGCACGATGATCTCGGGATATGTCGGGCACGGACATCTTTACGAGGCCTTGGACATTTTTAGGGAACTGATGAGGGTTGGAATGAGAGTGAACGAGGTGGGCTTGACTGCAGTTTTGTCTGCTTGTGCACAATCAGGGGCAATTGTGTTTGCAAGCGTATTGCACGGTTTAGTGGAAAAGGTGGGGTTGGTATGTATTACAACGGTGAATAATGCACTCATCGATGCCTACGCTAAGTGTGGGAGCATAGACATGGCTCGTTTGGTCTTCGATAGGGTGCCAGGAGAGAAGAGTGTTGTTTCTTGGACTTCATTGCTCGTTGGTCTGGCAAGTCAAGGCCATGGTGAGGAGGCATTAGCCCTCTTTGACAAGATGGAGGAATCACGAATAGAGCTCGACGGAATCACATTCGTTGCGATTCTATACGCTTGCAGTCATGCTGGTTTGGTCGAACAAGGATGCGAAATCTTCGATAAAATGACCGCTGTGTACAAGATTAAGCCCGGGATTGAGCATTACGGATGTATGGTTGATTTATATGGCCGGGCTGGTCAGCTTTCAAAGGCTTACCATTTCGCAACTCATATGCCAATTCAACCAACTGCTGTTATATGGAGGACGCTTCTTGGCGCTTGCAGCTTTCACGGGAATGTGAAATTGGCTGAACAAGTAAGTAAGAGGCTAGAAGGATTAGATCCTGGACATTCTGGCGATCATATTCTGTTATCGAACATTTACGCTGGTTCTAAGAAGTGGAAAGACGTCGCCTCGGTTAGAAAATCCATGACTGAGATGAAGATTACGAAAACTCCAGGTTGGAGCATGGTTGAGGTCGATAAAGTTACGTACACTTTTGTAGCAGGTGCTAAAGAGGATCGTGTGACGAAGGAGGCTTATGAGAAGCTAAAGGAGGTAATGCGAAAACTTAGATACGAAGGAGGGTATGTCCCAGAAGTGTTGGATGTGTTGCACGACATCGAACATGAAGAGAAGGAAGATGCGATAGTGACTCACAGCGAGAAGTTGGCTGTAGCATTTGCGATTGGCCGATTGAAAGACTACTCTAATGGTTTCTTGTTAAGAATTGTGAAGAACTTGAGAGTTTGCAGGGATTGTCACACTGTGATGAAGTTGATTTCCAAGGTTTATGGATTGCAGATTGTACTGAGGGATAGAAGCAGATTTCACTCTTTCAGTCATGGCATTTGCTCGTGCAAAGATTATTGGTAAACGAAGAACCCTTTTTTTTAGGGAGGTAGACAACACTTTGCTCGATTCAGCCCAATGTTTGTGTGTTGTCCCATGCAATATCTGTCGGTAAAGTCCATGTTAAGTGTTGGTCCAAGAATTGGCGAGATAATGCGACAAGTACTTTGCCTGTATGTAAGGGAAATATGGATGTGATATATTATTTCTGTGGTAAATTGATATATTTTGGAAATTATATGTTCCCCGGCATGTAATTAGAAAAAAGGTCAAAGAGGTGTAGGACGAAATACAGTTTGGCCCCATTTTTCTCCAACCACACAAATTGCATTATATTACATATGATATAAATTGCTATTAGATAGATAGATATATAATGGTGGTGGCACTTTTAATTAATCTGTCATCCACAATGTGAAAGCAACCTGTTTTTTTTCTTTCAAGCTGGCATTGATTGAAACATATCATCCGTTACTATAACTGATAATCGAAATATGCTGTAACAGTTTTGCTTGCTTTACTAAGATAATAAAAACAAGAACTTTTAGCTCTATTGGAAAAATGCAGCTTTCAAGTTTCAATTAAAGCTCTCGCACGTATTATTATTCAAGAGTTATCGTTTTTTTTTTTCCCTTAGGCCTCCCAACGCTAGAAATTGATGAGAGTTGTGAACTGAGATTGAGATGGGTGAAATAGAATGTGTCGGTGTGACATTTTTTGGCATCCCAATAAAAATTCGAATTAATTATCGATGGGTTCAATAATTCAACAACTAATTATGATTTAATAATCTGCGATTTCGTCCTCGTTTCATTATTACTCAACGCAAATTTTCCTTAATCGAGGTTGGTCGATGACAAAGTCAGGAATAGCGATTACAACTTTTACTTGTCAGTTTAATTAAGAGTAATAATTCCCTCCGAAAAAATTTAAGAGTAATAACCATGGCTGCATCAGATTTAATATCTGATGTGTATTTATTAAACTTATGTCTAAATATACGGATGAATTATATCTTAATTCATATAGGAAAGATCTTATCGAGAGCATGTGTTTGCGCAACTGCAGAAAAAAACAAAGAAGGTCAGGATAAATAAATAAAACATTGAAGCTATGTATTCTATGCATGCCCAAGATTCTCCTCACCAAGTTAACTTTTAGAGAGAGAAAGAGAGAGGTTATATTACAGAAAAGGTGATTATAAATGCCAGCAAACTATGTACTAATAACACGGAAATCATATTGATGAGAAGTGATAGTAAATCTAAAAAATCAAAACCCAATTAGTAAAAAATGATGGGAAAAACAAATACTCTTTCTTTTTTGGTT
Source organism: Craterostigma plantagineum (assembly GCA_027422505.1). Lineage (NCBI taxonomy): Eukaryota > Viridiplantae > Streptophyta > Magnoliopsida > Lamiales > Linderniaceae > Craterostigma > Craterostigma plantagineum. The sequence continues at coordinate 1,956,838 of JAPQWV010000097.1, read as the reverse complement.
AAATTTCACAACTTTTTCTCCAGACTGGCCTTTCTTTGCTGTATGCAAAAAAAGATAACATCACAAACACAGAGATCTCTTCATTCTTCATAAAGATATCGACTTTCTTTCCTCATCAGCTGAAAACCAAATATTTTCCTCTCAAGGTGGGGCCTCGAATTTATTGACGATTCTTTTTCAATTCTCCAAAACTATTCTCTCTTCACAAATACATAGGTAAGCTACCCTCCATTACATCCATCTTTTTTCACAATGACTTCACTTTCCTTCCTATCTTTTCATGGGCTTTTTTGAAGATCATTTATTTTCTTGCTATTATTAAGACACTACCTTAACACACACACACACACACACACAGACACGCACACCGCACCTTTACACCCTTACTTCCGTTACGGTTCCATTTTCGTTCAGCTTACTTATCTCTACTACTTGGCTCTGTGTTCTTTATACTTCTTTTATACTGTTTAGTCAGCAGAAGAAAAAGAGGTTGGCGTTGTATTATTTCGGTTCAACAGTTGCATTTTCACTTGAATCTGATAGAACCATTATGGTTCCAGTGAAGAAACAGTGTCTTGCATTTCTTTTTTCTCAAGATCATCTTCTGTGTATCGTTTAGGTGATATTCTTGATGTGGGCTGTTTAGAGTTCAGCCTTTCGGGTTTTCTTACTTTTTGTAATAGATTTCCGAATTATATATGCAGTTTTGCAGAGATAAAAGACCAAAATACTAGCAAGATATGGCAGGCGGTGGAGCACCGAAGGCAGATGAACCAGCGCCGCACCCACCAAAAGATCAGCTTCCAAATGTTTCTTATTGCATCACGAGCCCCCCTCCATGGCGTTAGTATATTTATACATTTACTATGTCTTCTTAACAAGTATTTTTAGTTCGAAGCTTTGTTGCTGGCTTGTTTCTTGAGTCCTTTGTTGAAGTTTCTTTACTCTTGCTGGATTGAGAGTTATGCTCTTTTTTTTTTTTTGAGTGATGGTGTGTGAGGGTATATTTTTTCTGCCAAATAATTTTCAGGGTTTGGCGGAAAGTGTTGGAGATTATGCTTTGCTATATTTTCTTACGGTTTACTATTATATTCTTCTGAGTTGGTGAGGATTCCATTTCATCAATTTAGTTATTCTGATTCTAAATGTTTCTTCCACTTGAATGGGTGGCATCTAATTTATTCTTGTTCTTGTGGAATATCATCATTATTCCCCTTCTTTTTGAGGAGTTTTAGGTTCTGTTTCGGAGGTCAGACAGATATGTTCCCCTTGAATGGATTCTCACGCATTATATGGAATGTTCTTCATAACACACTCATACAATTTAACCATTTCTTCTTTAACACTTTGTTTTACTATTTTTTGTAGCTGAGGCAATCCTACTTGGTTTCCAGCATTATCTTGTGATGCTTGGCACAACTGTAATCATACCAACTGCTCTAGTTCCCCAAATGGGCGGAGGAAACGTGAGTTATTTGGATGCATAACCGTCTATTTAAGTTTCGTTGCATGGCTCCATAGCTTTTGTCCCCCCTACGTTTCTGCAACCAACCTTCTCTTTCACATAGGAGGAGAAAGCGAAAGTTATTCAGACATTGCTGTTCGTCGCTGGTTTGAACACGCTGTTACAGACTACTTTTGGAACAAGATTGCCTGTTGTCATCGGTGGTTCCTACACTTTTGTTGCGCCGACCATCTCCATAATTCTTTCAGGAAGATGGAGCGACCCTGACCCCATTTCGGTTAGTAATTATGATTTTTATAGGATGTTATTCGCGTGTAACAGACAAGTTTCGAAGTGTTTGGAATCTGAGAAAATACATGATTGCTTACTTCCATTTCTTTCTTTTCCCTAATGTACTAATTTTCTGTAAATGGCCGTGCAGAGGTTCAAGAAGATAATGCGAGCCACTCAGGGTGCGCTGATCGTCGCTTCAACCATCCAAATTGTCTTAGGTTTCAGTGGTCTATGGCGTAACGTCGCAAGGTGCAACACGGTCTCCTTTCCCACCCAAATTTCAGTCTTGCTAAAATTACCCGAGATATGGTGTATTACGCTGTTTCTGATGCATAGAAGTTCGTTCTTAGCTATTTTTGCTATGAAATTACGGCGCAGGTTTCTGAGCCCACTTTCAGCTGTTCCCCTGGTTGCTCTAGCTGGTTTCGGGTTATATGAATTCGGCTTTCCTGGGGTATAGGATCTTTACTTTCATCTTTTCCCCTTTACTAATTCCAATTGATTCACCTTTCTGTGGTCTTTGATTAGTCTCTATGCATTATTTTTGTTTTCTATAGAGCAAATAATGATCTTTTCTCTTGGTGATGTAGGTTGCCAAATGTGTTGAAATCGGATTGCCTGAACTCATACTTTTGGTTCTCTTCTCTCAGGTAATAACTTGCAGTGGTAGTTGCTATGTTTGCTATCGTTGCAGAATTTTCGTGGTATTATTAGAATCTTATTTAATTGCTTTTTTTTTTCTCTGTTTCACTTGCAGTATTTGGCGCACCTGTTCAAGCCAGGAAAGAATATATTCGACCGTTTTGCAGTTATATTCACGGTGGTGATCGTATGGATCTATGCTCATTTGCTTACGGTTGGAGGTGCCTATAATGGGAAGCCACCGAAAACACAAGCAAGCTGTAGAACTGATCGTGCTGGACTCATCGATGCAGCCCCATGGTAATGTTTACTATAGCTACTTTACATGATTTGATATCTTGTAGCATTTATTTAATTCCATTTCCATGCATCTATGCGCTCAATGAGCTAGTTAATCTTTTCTTAGATATATGATAATTTACGCGGCAAAACAATGTCATTGCAGGATCAGAGTACCATACCCTTTTCAATGGGGAGCACCTTCGTTCGATGCTGGTGAAGCCTTTGCCATGATGATGGCTGCATTTGTAGCTCTTGTAGAGGTTGTTTTACGCATCTTTAGTGACGCTTCAGAAACTATATAGATAATTTTTAGCGCAGATGCTTGCGTTATAATTCTTCTTCTGTTCCTCTAATTGACATAGAATGCTAAAATGAGCTTTTTTTCGCCACCTTTTTACCTTTTGCTATAAATGCAGTCAACTGGTGGTTTTATTGCTGTGTCCCGATATGCTAGTGCAACCCCATTGCCTCCGTCTATTCTAAGTCGTGGTGTGGGCTGGCAGGTAAGATCGTCGTCGTAATAAAACCTACTTTCAACCACGTTCAAGATTCTTGCAAACAGTTTAACTACTTAAAAATGTGTCCTTTTCTCATATTCTCTTTTCTCTTGTCCAGGGAATCGCAATTTTGCTTTCTGGATTATTTGGTACTGGGAATGGATCGTCCGTGTCGATGTAAGAAGCGGAATTTTTAGTCAAGTTTTGTCTCTAAAATCAACAATTACCGTTTGATATATCTTATTTACTGTGTGCAGCGAGAATGCTGGTCTACTAGCTCTGACTCGAGTTGGAAGCAGAAGAGTAGTACAAATATCCGCTGGTTTCATGATTTTCTTTTCCATTCTTGGTAAAATTCTTCTCACTCGTAAGTTGACTAGTTACATTCTATGTGCGCGTGCATATAACACAAACTTTCTTCATTGATCAAAACACAGGGAAATTTGGAGCAGTCTTTGCCTCAATTCCTGCACCGATCGTAGCTGCTCTGTACTGTCTCTTCTTCGCTTATGTCGGTACGTGGACATAAATCCTTACCACAATATGTCACACTCACTTCAGATTATTGCAACTTAAACTTCAATTCATCTGCCAATATTATGATTAAATTACTACGCAGGCTCGGCTGGTTTGAGTTTCCTTCAGTTCTGCAACCTCAACAGCTTCAGGACAAAGTTCATATTAGGTTTCTCCATCTTCCTCGGCCTCTCAATCCCACAGTACTTCAACGAGTACACTGCTATACAAGGATTCGGCCCAGTTCACTCCTCGGGCAGATGGGTACGTTTTTTCACTCAGAAAAATGCAAAAGAAAAAAAATAAAATTCTTGATTTTATTGTTCTTCTCTTGCCAGTTCAACGACATAGTGAACGTCCCATTCTCGTCCGAAGCATTTGTGGCTGGCATAGTTGCGTATTTCCTGGACAATACGATGCACAGAGACGCCACCATTAGGAAAGATCGAGGCAAACATTGGTGGGACAAGTTTCGTTCATTCAAGACAGATACGAGGAGTGAAGAGTTCTATTCCCTTCCTTTCAACCTCAACAAATACTTTCCTTCCGTGTAGTAGTAATACCAGCAAAAGCTTGCAAGCCGAACATGTAATATTGTTTGTTTTTTAAGGCTGTGATTTGCTCGTTACTGCCATTTAATTAATGTCTCGTTTTGTTGATGGTAATATAAAGTTTCGAGTTACTTGACCATGTCGAACGTTTCCTTTGTTAAGCATGGAGTGTCAACGAGGAACTACTTGCTGAGTTTGTTAATCTCCTCATTCCAAATTAATCCCCACCTGTCTGAATATATCTTAGCGTCTGCGTCTCGTGTAATAACTCTGAGTTTGTCGAGAAAATTTGCAAATGAAAAAGAAAAACCAGCAGACGATGAGATGAAAATGGCAGCTTTGGCTCAGAAACAGATGAATGTTATTTTTTCACTTGTATGTTATTTTTGGTCTTGGTTAAGAAAAACAGTTTGTGGGCTTACGTACGCTATTCTGTGTTCCCATATATGGAAACCCGATTAAGATAAAGTCTGGTAAAGAAGCGAATGGATGCTTGTAAATATGGGGAAAATGGCAAATCCCAGAAATGGCAGGAATGTGATGATAAAAAGCATGGATATGTACAAAAATCTGCCATGTTTATTTTAATTTTCTTGTATTTTCAGAAGCTCGATGAACATGCAAATGAGCCCTTTTTCAACACATGTGAACGTGACGTCCAACATATTGCTACTGTGTCTGCTGATTTCATTGCAGCTGTATGGATAATGTTCGCATTCAGTTTCACGCAATTGTTAGAAAGGCAAAAGAAAGGAAATTAGACATATTGCCGTTTGTGCAGCTATCAACCCAACGTCATTTAAGAAAAGGATTTAGAAGATTTTCTGCACTGATCACTTCGTCTGTTATTTTTTGCAATCCTTGGAGGAACCAGATCTTGAATGCTGTTATTCTATTTTTCCGATTCTATGAAGTATTCATTTATTCTCATATGCAATAATATTATTATAACTTTTTACCAAGTAAAAATTGAATCTTGGAAACCGTGAAAATTCAGAGGTGACGTGTGGATTTTGGCTGCTATAAATAAAGCCACTGCAATGTCCCTTCTCTTCTCTTCTCAGTTGTTTGCTTGCTTCGTCTACATAATAATCCAACAATAAAAGAGCTCTCTTTACATAAATTAAATTTAGATACACACAAATGGGAAATTGCCAGGCAATAGACAACGCAACCCTCATAATCCAGCAAGCAAACGGTAGAGTTGAAAAGCTTTACTACAGTCCCATCTCTGCTGGTGAGATCATGAAACTGAACCCTGGCCATTACGTTGCCCTGCTGCTCACCACCACCGCCGCCGACGCCGACGCCGCCACCACGAGCGGAGGAAACGACAGTGATGCCGTCCCTCTTCGAGTGACGAGGATAAAGATTCTGAGGCCGAGTGACGCGCTTGTTCTTGGGCATGTCTACAGGCTTGTCACTTCTCAAGGTTTTCTTTCTGCCTGCGACCTCGTTAGATTAATCTTTGAGTTTTTTTTTTTTTGAAGTGTGAGGTTTTTCAGATGTGGTGAAGGGGTTGAGGGCGAAGAGAGAAAAGCAACGAGGACAAAAAGATGAAGGTGCTGCGAAGAAGACGATGATTTCAGATTCTGAAAAGGCAGCACAAACTCGTCTGGTGAGGACGACGCCATTTAACTTGCTTTCTCCTAATTACTCTTTCTTGTCTAACTATATACGTGATATTATTACTTGATGGATTCTTTATTCAGGTAATTGAAGGCAGGCAAAGATCAACGAGCAACACCAAAGCAAACTCAGCAGCAGCAGTAGGCCTCAGAAGAACATGGCAACCATCATTAAACAGCATCTCTGAGGCTTCTAATGGAACTTGAAAAAATAATACTATATATATTTGTTACCTTTTCTCTGTTTATCTTATGAATTATTGTTTATTACCGGCACTTTGTTCTGTGTACATTGTTTGACAGCATTAAATTTAAGTAGAACCTTACACGCAAAGTAGAACCTACCTACCTGCCACAAAACAGAACTTCGTTTTATAATACAACAAGCATGATGTGGTATTTCTCTTAATCGGGCCCAGGTTCGGGCCATAACATTAAAACTGGGGTCTTAACGGGCCTTCTTATAATCAGAATACCCATGTAAAGCCCAACATCATTTCGTCATTCACAATGGGCCAATGGCGTTACTTTACCTCGTAATGCGAAAAGAGTCAAAACGCTACTTAATTCCTTTAACAAATCAAAAAACGTTCAACGCACACATTAACGTGGGGAGCTCAATGTCCCTTTGAATTCCAAAATTTTCCAATCATATAAATAAACGTATAATTAAGACAAACGTGGAGGCTACCACCAACAATTCCTACTATATCTGCCAAAAACTATATTAAATAACACTCTACCAAAGAAAAGGAACAATCAATCTATATTATATATAAAAGCTTCATCTGATCGTAAGACTGAGAATATGCAGCACAACAAAGCCAAGAAAATGGCAACCTTAACGCCGCCAACATCCCATGCAACAACGTTAATGGCGTTCATGTTAATAAGCTCATTATTGCTGGCTCAAGAGGCAACTTTAGTACACTCATTCAACTATGGAGACGCTTTAGACAAGACTTTGCTCTTCTTCGAGGCACAGAGATCGGGGAAATTGCCAGAAACCCAACGAGTCAAATGGCGCGGCGATTCAGGTTTATCAGATGGTTATGCTCAAGGGGTAAAAACTTCAAGATAATCATAATCATACATGATTCGCATTACTACTTTCCCATATATTTTCTGTCTTACGCTGACAACCTCCGACGGACTTCTTCTCTCAGGTGAACTTGGTCGGAGGTTACTACGACGCAGGCGACCACGTAAAGTTTGGCCTGCCGATGGCTTTTAGCGTGACGTTGCTTTCATGGTCTGCTGTCGATTTTGACTCAGAGCTATTGAGTCTTAACCAAATGGAGCATACGCTCGAAGCAATCAAATGGGGCACTGATTATCTCATCAAAGCACATCCCCAGCCTTTTGTTCTTTGGGGTCAGGTGGGTTTGAGATATTTCTAATTCTCATCTGCCCTCAAAATGTTGTGGAACTAATGATTATTATAGCAGAAGTCAAACGTGTCTTCAACCGAGGAAGTCTGTGTTTGACATACCTTTTGCGTTGCTGGGAACGAATATTCATATGTATTATAGGTGGGAGATGGAAAGTCTGACCACTACTGCTGGGAACGGGCCGAGGACATGAGCACGCCAAGAACGGCGTACAAATTGAGCCCTCAAAACCCAGGATCTGATCTTGCTGGTGAAACTGCAGCAGCTTTGGCTGCAGCTTCGCTCGCCTTCAAGCCTTATGATTCTAAGTATTCTTCTCTCCTCCTCGTACGTGCCAAGCAGGTAAGAACTTCTTCTTTGCTCTGATATTCATATCAAGAAAAGAAAGAAAAAATGAGCTTGCTGATAATATCTGTATTTTTGTTATGTATGTTCTGTTTCTTGCAGATTTTCTCATTTGCGGATAGGTTTAGGGGATTCTACGACAACTCCATCGAGTCCGCCAAGCAGTTTTACAAATCGTCCGGTTACTTTGTGAGTCATACAAATAAAAAGAGAAACGAACTTAATAATCTGCGCAATTCCAACTCTTCTTCTCTTTTTTCTCTTGCCTTGGATATTAGGATGAGCTGTTATGGGGCGCTGCGTGGCTCTACCGTGCTACGAACGACGTGTATTACTTGAAATACTGCGTAGACAACAGTGAGAAATTAGGTGGGATTGGCTGGGCTGTTAAAGAGTTCTCATGGGACAATAAGTACGCCGGCGTTCAAATTCTTCTCACAAAGGTAAGTAATTCTTAGACAAAGTATGGCGTTTGAACTCAATTTTATGCTTCTGTGCGCGGATGCTAAACAATGATCGAAGTTCTTTTAGATTTTGCTCGAGGGAAGTGGTGGTGGATCGTACACTAGCACTCTTCAGCAGTATCGAGCGAAAGCGGATTACTTTACCTGTGCTTGCCTGCAGAAGAACGATGGCTACAACGTGCCCATGACTCCAGGTTTTGTAAAGCAAGAATCTTTCAGTGCTCAGTTCTCTCCAATTTATTTATTACAAGATAAAAAACATGAGATTCCTCCTACAAAAGGATCTTTCATTACAAATGTTGTGTACATTCATTCGCCAGGTGGGCTTCTGTATCTTCAAGAATGGAACAACCTTCAGTTCCCTGCATCAGCAGCTTTCCTCCTCTCTGTATACTCTGACTACCTCGCCAAGGCGAAAACCTCAGTCAACTGTCCCAATGCCAAACTCCAACCCCAAGATCTCATAACCTTTGCCAAATCCCAAGTACGAAGATAAAAAAAAAAAAAAAACCAAAATATATATAATTTCATTACAAATATGATATGGGCATGATCTGATATACCATTATCTCTGTTTGTTCTTCTTCTCTAGGCCGATTACATTCTTGGCAAGAATCCCAAATCGATGAGCTATCTAGTGGGCTTCGGACAGAAATATCCAGCCCACGTTCATCACAGAGGCGCTTCCATCCCTTCGATATCTGCACTAACGTCAACCGTGGGATGCGTACAAGGGTTCGATGAGTGGTACAATCGGCCACGGGCGAACCCCAATGTGATACACGGCGCGCTTGTTGGTGGTCCGAACAGTAAAGATGAATACTCAGACGATAGGTCAGATTACGAACAGTCCGAGCCAACGCTGTCTGGGACCGCACCGCTCGTCGGGGTTTTCACCAAGTTGCAATCTTTGCCCGGAAACTCAGCTGAAGGTAAACTGATCAAGACTACGAATTAATCAGAAAACAAAAAAACAATAGTTTTGCTTGTTAGAGACTTCAACGTACATTGCCATGGTTTTGCAGGTCCTCCCTTGAGTCCAGGATTGCCGAAACCTTCTGATCCCAAACTCAGACCGAAAGGTGATCAAACTACATGCAATAATAATGAAGGCAAAACATCTGTCTTAACGGTGTCTGATTCTTACCAGGTTCACAGCCCAAATACCCTTCTCCGCCTCCTAAAACCAAGCCAGGTGAGCTACTGAAGAAATAACCTTAGATCAATTGCATTGCTCAAAATCAAACAAAAACAAAGTGGTACGTATAAATCTTTTGCAGCTGTCCCGGTGGAATTTATTCACACGATAACCAACACGTGGAGCGTGGGGAGCGAGACTTATTACCATCACAAGGTGGTGATAAAGAATATATCTGAGAAGCCAATTACAGAACTGAGGCTCTACTTTGAGAAACTAACAGGGTCATTGTGGGGTCTAAGACCTACTGAAGAGAAGAATGTGTATCAACTTCCACAGTGGCTCAAAGCGCTCCAACCTGGCTCTGATTTTACTTTTGTATACATCCAAGGTGGTGCTCAAGCCCATATTGTGGTGCAAAGCTACAATTAATTTGCAGAGAGAATGATTTGAATTGGAAGATGTTCAAGCAGTTATTCGATCCATTCATTAGCTAATAACTTTTTACGTATATACTCACATGATAACAAGTCATCTAACAGAGACGCATATCATAAGCCATCTCTAATAAAACCATGCAATAAACTAAAACTCCTGCTGGGAATCATGCCCCCTATACCAACACAACATTCAAAAGACAGTACTGTAAAAGAACAAGGAGAAACAAAAGAGGAGGAGACAATGACAGACAACAACTTCAAAGTAGCGCCTCAAGACCTTGTGAACATGCTGCAAGAACGAGCCAGTCGAAAAGTCAAGCTGCCCTCATCATATGTTGCCTCTCCCTTAACTGGGTCAACCTCGTACTGCTTCCTGCAACCAGGACAACGACCGTTTTCCTCGAGGATTCTCTTGTGACAAAAAAGGCATAGCCTGAACCCACAAGAACAAGGAAGGAAGCTCGAATCTGTGTAGTCAAAGTCCTCGAAGCATATCGGGCAAGATGTGGGGACTGTCCCAAGGTTCTTGCACCCCCAAACTGATCCTCCATGCCTCTCCGATTTCAAGGGAAAACTATACTGCTTTGTCAGGTTGGGTAGACTCTGAGGGCGATAAGCATCATCGGGCCTCCATGCACGGGCAGTTTTCGCTGGAGCCCTAAGCTTACTGTTGCCTCCATCCTCCCGCTTTTCAGACAAATGCTGGTTTGCCGAGTCCAACTGCGATGAATTTGTTTCGAATTCTGAGACGGTGATATACTCTTTCTGCTCCTTATCGTTTGCAGCCAAAGCATCAGCCATGGCTTCCCAATCATCCAAGCAGCCATCGTCGCCGACATCACCTTCCTCCGAATAGCAGCAGCTTCGACTACTTCGGCCACTGCTGCTTCCGCTTCTGTTGCTTAGAGTGAAATTGATTCCTGAATCATTACTACCAAGTATGCTGCTTGTATGGCTGTTGGGACTGCTGGGTGGTGAAGTCACGCAATGAACGTAATGGTGCATCGCCGTTCCATCTCCATAGGTTTCCTCCTCGTTCTGAGTCTTCAAAGGGAACTTCTCTATAGGACGGCCCCTCTCACTTTTGTTGTGAATCGACTGTCCTATGCTGTCCATTTCCTCCTTACACTCGCCTTTACCTTTCACTGGAGGCACAAACACCACCCACCACATAATATCATGTAAAAGAATATTTTTATATATTTTGAGATACATGCATTAGACAGCTTTATTGTTACACATAGCACATACATATTAAGTAGGTGTTCTGCATAGACATGTACATATGTCTGAATCCCTCGTAAATAAAACACACACGCACACACACACACACACACTCCTAAACTGAAAAGGCAGGGTACTGCATATATACAGACATACATATATAGATCAGTGATATAATTCAAGAATTAATAACATTGATGCGAGATGTGGCTCATACCTTGAGAAAGCCACTGCTCACGACGCGCATCAAGCTTGCACTGCTTGAGCTTTGCCGATCGGTTGGCCTAAAATACAAACGCAAACCTCATCAAAATATTGAAGGCCGAAATGTCATCGAAAAGAGTTTCAAACATATAGAACCAGGTACAAACTCGAAACAAAAACAAATTTACAAAGGTGAAAAATCAACAGAGACATCATCCAATCAACTCCAAAATTCAAACCCCCAAATTCAACCACGATTTCCTCCATTAATTTAAACCAAATACATTCAATTAAAGAAAAAAAAAACACAATGCATGTCAAATGATTCTCGAGGAGCCAACATTGCCGACCTCCCTCCATGATTAAAAAAAAAAAAGATTCAGCGAAGAAAATATCTGAACAGAAAAAAAAGGGCGACAGAAAATAGCACTAAAAATCACACCTACCCTCTTTTTCTTAGGGAAATCTCGGTGGTTCGACGAAGAAGCCATGGCGATGGAAGCGTTAGGGATCGAATCAGAAATCATGACTAACCGAAAACCCTTAATCACGAAAAACCCAACCTTGATCTTTCGACAATAAGCCCTAGAGAATGATGGATACAGAGCGAGCTGCGTTGTGGATAACAGAAACCCTTTTTGCTCCGATGTTTTTCCTCTTCGTATTAGCGATTTCCAAGTCGACATATATAAACCCGACTGACATAGTTACCCTTGCAGTTATATAGTATTTTCCACTCAGCCCAAGATTAGGTCGGTGGGCAGAGGGCATTTCCAGAATTTCGTCGGACGCAGTTTGGAAAGGCGTCAATTGACCAAATGCTTATTACAATTTACAATTACAACATGGAAAAAAGAAAAAAATTATATCTAGTAGGAAAAAGAAAAGTAATGCAATTAAAATGTTCAAATCGAACCAAACAACTGTAACAAGTTAAAATTCCCATTTATCCCCATAATGTAGATGCATGAATCTTGTAATAATAGTAAAACGATACGATGAGAACTCTTTAAGGATGATGCCATAGCACCGTTGAGGATGTCTAGGACATTATAACTCACACACACACACACACACACAGTAGGTGTGGTGTGGATTAACCTTTTATTAGTTAAACTTGTACGCAAGAACAATGAGGTGGGAACACATCTTTTCCCTTTCTTGCTCATCTCTCTCCAAGAAACTTCAATATTAAAAAAGGATATTTTTTTAATACGACGATGCGTAATATCTATTACAACAATGTGTGAAGATAATATACCTCATCTTTGGCTCATCTCTTTTCCAGTTGTGTCCAACCAACTATATTTACTTGTTTCTCACTGAGCAAAGTCGAGTACTAAGGAATATAAAAGTATTCCTTCGTTGGATTTGTTCTTAATGGAGATGTAATAAATTCTAAAACTTGTAATTTACCTCAATGATACTGAAAATAAATAAAGAACATTTTTACTTATCATCATCAGATATATAAAAAGGCCCTTCACCTTCTTCCCGATATTACCTCGTAGTATCCGACAACTAGAGATAAGAAAATAGCTGCCCAAGAATTCAGGAAAAAAGGGATGGATCCAATGCCGTCGGTCGAAGGCGAATCGTCGTCCTCTGAGTTCATGCTGTTCGGCGTTCGAGTCAAGGTTGATCCAATGAGGAAAAGTGCTAGCATGAGCAATTTATCCGATTACGAGGCTGTGATCGCCAATGGGAACAAAAAAGAACCTCTTGCGGTGCCGGCGAGTGGTGGAGCCGCCGTTGGTTACGCCTCCGCCGACGACTCTGCTCCCAATCGCAGCCGCGTTCGTAAGCGAGGTAGGTAATCGATTTAGAGATCTTGATTGAAGACGCAAATGACCGATTTTTATTACAGTTTTCGTCGTTGATGTCTTGTTGGATTAAAATTAACCTGGTATAACACTAGTGGGCTGTAATCGTCAGCTTTTAATCTCTGGTTTCTTGATTGAGCACACAACTGTTTGATCTTGAGCAAGTTTTCTTATCGATTATTGGAGTCTTTGTTTACTGTGTCTGTTAAGGGACTCCATGGACGGAAGAAGAACACAAGCTATTCCTCCATGGACTACAAAAAGCTGGTAAAGGAGATTGGAAAGGTATATCTAGGAACTATGTGAAGACTCGTACCCCTACTCAAGTGGCTAGCCACGCTCAAAAGTACTTCCTCAAACAAGTTCATAATGTTAATCGCCCAAGGCGTCGTTCTAGCCTCTTGGACATGACCATAGACTCGGTAGTCAAATTCTTTCATTATCTATTACATCTTATATGCATTCTTGTCTGTGTATATGCGTGTCTGATATAGAATGATATCGAATAAGAAACTCGATCTTATGTTTCTTGTTTATTATTGTATCAGGTTGTTAATGTAAACAAGAAGCTTGAAAGCAACCCTGCTGAGAATCTTCTGCAAGCTGCTGTTAATCCCACAGCAAATAACAGCAGTGCAACAATGGTGGATCTCAACATAGACGAAGAGAAAGTGCATGTAAATTTTCCATGTCCGTTATCTTTGCAGGTTTCTCCATCTTCGGTGGGATTCGATCTTACATTGACAAGGGATAATAGTTCACTAAGTGTCGCTTGAGGAGAAAAATGAAAACGGTGGTCTTTCTTTCTCGCTCGGGAATTAATTACTGTCTGGCTCATCAAGCGATATGCTCTTGGAGACGTTGTTGATGTTTTGTGGTTCATCTATGCTTTGTACAGTACAGACCGTGAAAGAAGAAAGTGTTGGTAAGTTTTAGGCGATGTCTGATTTTTCTTTCAGTGGTTAGAATAACTCGTATATGGAGCACAACACCCTACATGTGCGAAAGAAATAAAAATTGATAACAGAAATAAAAATTGATAACGGTATTTTGCTTTAATTTTAATTTTAGTATTTAGTTGGAAAAATAAGCAAATTTATTCTAAATAGAATAGGCAAGTCAGTTAGACTAAAAACTTGCTCGTATTTAATATTAATATTTTTTAAATCAGAAAATTTATACACCAAATCAATTTTGATTTGATAGTTTTTATCGACAGCTCTCCATTTATATACTAGTATAGATAAATAAATGTATCAGCCCACAGCATGGCGGTCCAAATTTAGGCCCACAATAAAAAGTCGACCCAAGTAAATATAAGTGGGCCAATAAACTCCATTATTAGGATTATAGCCATCCTAAATCTTAGAATTATTTAGGAAAATTTCGTTTGGTACCCATGTACTTAAGTGTTTTCCACGTAATTCCGTTCCGCTTCGTACCCCTGACGGACATACGTAACCCTGAATGACCAAATCTGCTATTTTTTTTGGTTTTAGCCGTTATTTGTTAACGGAGATATGGAAAAGACTAAAATATCCTCACTAGTTTCTCTTCATCAATTCCAAAGCCCAGATCTCGATCGCTATTCAATTTAGATTCAAAGAGTAAACAATCGGCGTCGTGTAGGAGCTTATTTTCCTCACCTATCTCTCTTCATTTTTGTAATTCCCCTTTCCTTGAAAATTTCCAGTGGGCTTGAATTGACGGACGATGATCTTATTGACGTGGAATATTGATAATTTCTGCTTAATGATTTTTCATTTTCTAAGCAACCCCTATATTGATGGGCCATTTTAAGAGGCCCACATATATATTCGGTATGCAGCCCATTAGTTAAGTATTCGGCCCCACTGTCTTAACCCCAGAAAATCCATGAGTCAACACCTAAATAACTCCGGAACGACGACGTTCGTTGCGTTTCAAAGTTCTCTCCGGTGAGTTCCCTCTTCATTGATTTCACATCACGACAGTGATATCTTTGAAAGTCAATGGTTGAAAGGCACAATTTCACGACATGGTAGTAGTAAAGCCAACCGAATGATAGCAATATAATTAAATTACACGGCGGCGAATACAAATAGTAGTCAAATATATGTCTTACAACTCAGCATGGACATCATCATCAAACCGATATCTCAATTTGTTTTCTTCAACACCAATAACTATCTATGTGCACGTTTTTCTTCATCTTACATCATCCAATTGACAAAACGTCGGAAGAAGAACATCATATAATCTTACACATAGAAAGAGAAGTCATAAAATATCAGAAATTGACCCTAACGTACACTTAGTAGATACATTTTTTTTCCCAAAAACTACATATATAAATAAAGGATAATGAATAACAAGAACCAATAAGCAATGTTCTATATAATCATCATGAAGACTCTGTTGGCGTGGGCAGCGGACCCGGTCGAGTAACACAGCGGCTAATATTTGAGCAATTAAAGATAAAATGTGGACACCGAGATTTAACGTGGAAAACCCCCAAACAAATCGGGGTAAAAACCACGGGCAAGGAAGAAGAATTCACTATAGAGGAATAATATAGGAGTTACAACCTCTCAATCTATAAAGGAGAAAAACCCTCAACCTCTCTCTTTATAGTCGGAGAAAATACCGACAAACTCTCTATTTTTTTTTTTTATTCTCTCTACTCTCTGTCTTTTCTCTCACTGATGAGATGCATTTCGTTTGATGCTGTGAAGCCTATTTATAGGCAATCAGATCTAAATAATGAGGTAATTGCTTACCTCATTTGTAGAGTGAACCAAACGACAATTCAATGATCATTTTCATTTTTGCTTTTGACTTGTCATAGCCGCATGGTCTGACAATCTCCCACTTGAAGATTTGATTGGGGATCAATCAGATCTTCACACCATTCTTTCTCCCTTGCCATTCATGTTGCTTACGTCTCCGATAGGCCACTCGAGGAACGACACCAAACAAACTTGTCAGTGTTGACCGCCTTCGTCAAGAAATCTGCTAGGTTATCTTTCGTATGAATTTTCTGCATATCAACCGTGCCCTCTTCTACTTTCTCACGAACGAAGTGATACTGGACTCGTATATGTTTTGACCTGGAATGAAAAGCTGGATTCCTTGCAAGATGCAAGGCACTCTGACTGTCACAGAACAGAGGAATATTCTCCTGTTCGTGCCCGAGTTCCTCCATGATCATTTTCAACCATACCGCCTCTTTACTTGCATGCGTAGCTGCAACATATTCAGCTTCAGTTGTTGACGTCGCGACAACGGACTGAAGCTTTGATACCCAGCTTACGGCTCCGCCAGTAAGAGTGAACACATATCCTGTGGTAGATTTGCTCCTGTCAAGATCACCTGCATAATCAGAGTCAACGTACCCTCTGACAGTAAAGTCTGCTCCTCCGAAACATAATGCAACATATGAGGTTCCTTTGATATATCGTAGGATCCTCTTCACTGCGCTCCAATGCTCTTTGCCCGGATTCGCCATGTACCGACTCACTACTCCCACTGCATGGGCAATGTCTGGCCGTGTACAAATCATCGCGAACATAAGACTTCCCACCGCTGATGCATACGGTACTCGAGACATTTCCATCCTCCCTTCTTCACTGCTAGGACTCATACTTGAGGATAATTTGAAATTAACAAGAAGTGGGGTAGAAATTGGCTTACAATCTTGCATATTGAAGCGTCGCAAGACCTTCCTCAGATAATTCTTCTGCGAAAGCCAAATCTTCCTGTTATTTCTGTCTCGGTAAATTTGCATCCCTAGAATCTTGTTTGCTGGTCCCAAGTCCTTCATTTCAAATTCCCTAGCCAACTGTGCCTTGAGTTCTTCAACACGATCTTTGTTGGGGCCTGCTACCAACATGTCGTCAACATACAACAGTAATATGATAAAATCATTTTCACCAAACCTCTTGAAATATGCACAAGGGTCTGCATTTAATCTGTTGTATCCAAGGCTCATGATGAAGGAATCAAATCTCTTATACCAACACCTCGGCGCCTGTTTGAGACCGTATAGAGATTTGTTCAACCTGCAAACCAAGTTCCGTTTTTCTTTGTCTTCAAAACCTTCCGGCTGGAGCATATAAATCTCTTCTTCAAGATCTCCATGAAGAAAAGCCGTCTTCACATCTAGTTGCTCTAGATGTAGGTCGAATGTAGCACACATCGCCAGGAGTACCCGAACAGTCGTTAGTCGAACCACCGGTGAGAATATCTCATTGAAGTCAATGCCTTCCTTCTGAGCGTAGCCTTTAACCACCAGTCGTGCACGAAACCGCTCCACTTGATCGTCGCTGTTCCGCTTGATCTTAAAGACCCATTTATTGCCGATTGCCTTTCTTCCCTGAGGTAGTGGCACCAACTCCCAAGTCTTATTTTTCCGTAGAGCTTCCATTTCTTCTTGCATTTCCGCCAACCACTGATCTGCATCTGAACTGTTCAGTGCTTCTTGAAGAGTTGATGGCTCTCCGTCATCAGTTAGTAGACAGTATGCAACGTTGCTGTCCATATCGTAATCTTCATGCCAGGATGGTGCAGCTCTTTTGCGTGTGCCCCTCCTAAGTTCTGGCTCTGAAGATTCGCTTGGCCCTTCCTCGTGCTCCGGCGCTGCTTCAGAAGAATCTTGTTCGATAGACTTCCCTTCCACCTGAATCGTCGTAGTTTCTGTGCTTTCCTTTGTAGTGCTATCATTTTCTTCGATAAGTTTATCTTCTAAGAAGATAACCTCCCTGCTGATGACAACCTTGTGGGCAGTGGGATCCCACAGTCGATACCCCTTCACACCATCAGCATACCCCAAGAACAAACACTTTCTGGACTTCGGATCCAGCTTCGTAGTTTCTTGGGCGTTGTACATCACGTACACAGGACTTCCAAATACATGGAGTTTGGAATAATCCGCTGGCTTTCCGGTCCACATCTCCATCGGCGTCTTCTGATCAATTGCCGTTGAAGGCGATCGATTGATCACGTAGCAGGCGGTGTTGACTGCTTCTGCCCAGTATGATTTATCCAGACCTGCAGCTCCCAACATGGCTCTTGTTCTTTCCAACAGAGTCCTGTTCATCCGCTCCGCCACTCCATTTTGTTGTGGAGTATACGCCGTAGTGAAATGCCTTTTGATGCCTTCTCTTTTGCAAAAGCTATCAAATTCCCTGCCAATGTATTCACCTCCATTATCCGTCCTCAAACACTTGATCTTCTTTCCTGTATCAAGTTCGACTCGAGCCTTGAAGTTCTTGAAGGTTGCAAACACATCTCCCTTACTCTTGATGATATACACCCAACACCTCCGGGAGTAATCGTCAATGAATGACACGAAATACTTCCCTCCTCCTCGGGATGAAACCGGTGACTGCCATACATCAGAGTGAACCAATTCTAGAATATTGTTGCTTCTAGAATTTGATGTGTTGAATTGTAGTCGATGCTGCTTGTTTGCTACGCAATGCTCACAGAACGGTAGTGACACCTTCGTGAGACCCGGAAGTAGATTCTGGCCCGCAAGAATTTTCATGCCTTGTTCTGACATATGGCCAAGCTTCTGATGCCACAGCATAGTAGATCTTTCGCTTGAACCTCCTGAAGCCACAGATGCTTCCCCGTCTTGCACCGTCTCTCCCAACAGCGTATACAGATTTGCAGCAACCTTTTCACCTTTCATTACTACAAGTGCTCCCCGGAATATCTTCATTATTCCTTCCCGAACTTTGATTTCACAACCAAGATCATCGAGCTGTCCCACAGATAATAAATTCTTCTTCAGACCTTCCACGTGCCGCACTCCTTGAATAGTGCGAACTGTACCGTCGTGCAACTTCAACCTCACGGTTCCAACGCCTACGATTTTTAAGGCATTATCTTCGCAACTGTACACAGATCCTCCTACGATAGGTTCGTAGTGGTTGAACCAGTCTCTTCGAGAGGTCATATGATAAGTTGCGCCCGAGTCAAGAAGCCATATTTCATCGTACGACTTCCTGCTCTCCGTTGAGATAGCTGCTTCGCTACACAATACGTCTCCACCTGACGCATTTGCCAGATTTCCTTGAGGATTGGAATTCTTTAGGCTCCAACAATCCTTCTTCAGGTGACCCTTCTTTCCACAGTGGTAGCATTTCATATCCTTCTTCTTACTTCTTGATTTTCCCCTGCCTTGAGTGTGACTCCCACTTGAACCACGTTCCGTTGATCTCCCTCTCATCACCGTCAAAGCTTCGACCTGTTGCGAGCTTACTTGTTGGTCCTCCTTGTTCTTTCGCCGATTTTCTTCTTCGAGAATAGCGGCCGCGAGGTTGTTGAAGACCAGAACTTTTGCGTTGTTCGTCAAGTTGATGATGAGTTGATCATACGAATCAGGCAGACTTTGAAGTAGAATTTCCGCACGTTCTTTATCCTCTGTTTTATATCCCAACGATGTCAGCTGGGAAAATAGAGTATTTAAGACGTTGAGATGCTCCGTCACCGAAGTAGATTCAGACATTCTCAAGGTGAACAATTTTCTCTTCAAGAAAATTTTGTTGTGTAACGACGTCGGCTCGTACAGATTTGTTAGATGGTCCCAAATCTCCTTTGCCGTTTTCTTTTCTTCGACGCTAGACAATATCTCATCTGCTAGTGCCAGATGAAGATTTGCGACAGCGCTCCCGTCCATCTCGTTCCATTTTTTGTCGTCTGTCAGTGTGGCTGGTTTTCCATCGATAGCCTCTAGACACCCGTCCTTTCGCAAGACTGCCTTTATCTTTAATTTCCACAGTGAGAAATTTCTCCCGTTGAACTTTTCAATATCGAATTTTGCCGCCATAATTTCTGCTCAGTCGTGAGCGATACCTCCGACGGGGTTGCAGCAGATAATTATTGAACTCGTACCGGCTTTATCGTTACCGTAACAAAGGCAATATAATATCTATTATTTTCTGATGTGGAAGATCCACGTTAGTGGCAACCACAGAGCATACGATAAATAGATATATAAAACCCAAGCTCGGCTCTGATACCAATTGTTGGCGTGGGCAGCGGACCCGGTCGAGTAACACAGCGGCTAATATTTGAGCAATTAAAGATAAAATGTGGACACCGAGATTTAACGTGGAAAACCCCCAAACAAATCGGGGTAAAAACCACGGGCAAGGAAGAAGAATTCACTATAGAGGAATAATATAGGAGTTACAACCTCTCAATCTATAAAGGAGAAAAACCCTCAACCTCTCTCTTTATAGTCGGAGAAAATACCGACAAACTCTCTATTTTTTTTTTTTTATTCTCTCTACTCTCTGTCTTTTCTCTCACTGATGAGATGCATTTCGTTTGATGCTGTGAAGCCTATTTATAGGCAATCAGATCTAAATAATGAGGTAATTGCTTACCTCATTTGTAGAGTGAACCAAACGACAATTCAATGATCATTTTCATTTTTGCTTTTGACTTGTCATAGCCGCATGGTCTGACAGACTCTCCAAAACCATGCATGCATGGCCTGCGGATCCTTACTTTTGGCCTTCTTGCGAGTCGTCTTTGCTCTTTGATTTCGGCGATTTAATCTGAGGCGAATTAAGGAACGTCGTCATACTTGAAGGTTGCGAACTAATAGTCGACGGCTTACTAAAACCATTAGGCGGAAAGCTCGATAAAACAGGAAACCTAATGGGCTGGAAATGATCAATCGGCTTGGCACTTCTCTGCACCTTTGAGCTCTCCGAAGCATCACTATTTCCAGCGCTTGAGCCACCGATGATCGAAGATAGAGCAGCTGCTAATGCAGATTGAAAATTAGGGTTTGACGTAATCGCTTCGATAGTTTCTGGGGATGCAAAAGATTTCTGATCATTAGGGTTTGGGACGACATTATTACTGGCATTCTTTGGCAAGCTGGGGGCCGGTCGGTAAGGATATGCTGAACTTGGAGATTGGATATTCTTGTTGCTGAACATAATAACTGGCTGATGATGAGCTGCTGTAATAATGGTACTGCTACCGTTAAAATTATTTCCATAGCTATAACTGCTATTATTACTCCCAGCATTCGATTCCAAGGTGTTGAAGTTGAGATTCGTGGCCGACGACGACGAAAACCTAGTACTCGGTCCGAAGTTTCTTTGCTGAGCCGCAGAAAAAGAAGGGTATGGGCTCGAAGACGTGAGGTCGAGGGTGATAGTTGGATAGGGCGTCGAGGTAGAGATCGACGAGTTTAAGAAGTAGTTCGAGTGCATTCTAGAATGTTCTGGAAGGTAAGGGTTCAGACCGTTTAGGGCAGTTATCGAAGACGAGGTTGAGGAGCCAGACAGAAGCATTGAGGCGGCTGCTGACGTGGCGGAAGCCATGGAAGTGGCTGAGATTGGAAGTGGATGGTTGTGCGTTCCTTCGTAGGTTGTCGTTAAAATCGATAAATCGTCAGCGCATCTTTGGACCTTTTCCAATCATAGAAATAAAGATTTAATGAAAACTCGCGAAATTCAAAGAATAATATATATTCGATCCAATGAGTTGAGGAGATCAGTACCTGTTTTCTTACGGGGCAAGATGGTGCGACCGTGCAACGGTAATACGCTCTTGGACATGGATTGCCCTTCGATATCTTCTGACCGTATTTCCTCCATTGGCAACCATCGTTCATCTGCAATTTAATCCATAAATAAACAGGAATTACGTCAAAGTAAGTGAATCGATATATATCTTACTGTTGGCGTGTCGCATCTAACTCGAACCGAAACCCTAGCTCTTTTCGTATTAGGGTTTGCTTCGGCAACCTCGTCGTCTTCATGGCCATCATCTCTCTCGCGAACATTCTTCGACGTACTAATCTGCGCGTCATCTTTCTTATTCGATTCTTCCGAGCTGTTTCGATGCTGCTGATCATTAACTTGCGAAAACATCTTATTAGGCTCTTCGAATTTGCTACTGAGCCCTAACGTTGTTAACTTTTCTTCCTCCTCTGACTTTACGTCGTCGCAATGGCTCGACGAGGGCTTTATTTTGTTGGGATGATGTTCGTTGTTCTTGAATGAGCCACTCGAAGTTCTTCCGAGGCTGAGAGATATGAGCTCGGGCTCGTTGTGGTCAGACGAAGAAGAATTAGAAGTATCGGCGAGGACGATGGCCCTTTGTTGATCTTGATTATATTGCGTTTGTAGTGATCTGTAATCCTTGAGAATCTGATTTAAGTATGTCTTAAGCCTTTGGTTTTCTTCCATTAGTTTATCCATTTCTGCCTTAGCTGATTCAAGCTGCTGCTGGCCGTGATGATGATCATCAGTAGTAGTAGCCTGCGTAATACACGTGCTTCTTTATTATTTCTTTCGAATATTTAAGATTATATATAGCAGTAAAGATTGACGTTGCATCATATTTTTTTCTTTTTTTCGTTTTTCTGGATTAAATAAAATAGAGATGCTGATAACTTACCGGTTCTTCTTTATCGTCTGAAGAAGATCTTAATCCAGGTTTTGGAGATGATGATGACCTCTCCATCTTCATTACAGCCTAACATTAATATCAGTATTAATTTATGTTCTTACGTGATATTAACCGATTATTAAAATAATACTTATGAGCAGAGTCAAAACATCTTAATTAGGGCTGCTAGCTAGCGCCTGATGCGCAGCAAACGAAGACGAAGACTTTGGAAAAGTACATCAAACATCGTTTTTTGTTTTAGTTCGATAGACAACGACCAACGACGATGTAAGAATATAGATCTCAACTGCTCCAAAATATCAGCTAGATCTGTATGTAATGTTAAAGTAATAACTTCAAGTTCACGGAGAAAACCCTTTTCTTTATCTATCTCCGTTTCATTGCTTTGATGATTAGTAACACAAAGAAATGAAGCAAAAACCCTGCGTATATATGTGTAGAAAATTTGACTTCACCTTTCAAGAAAAACCTCTAAGAGGGATATGGTAAGCATATATAATACGTACCTCTTCATGGCGACTCTCTCCATCCTTAATGGGCTCTGAATCTGCCTTCTGCTCCATGGCGACAACACCTTCAACTGTGTGGACTTGTGTGTGTTTATTTTTCCTTTTAACTTGTGATATAATGATCATGATAAGAAAAACTATAGTCTTCCTTTTCCTTTGTATTTAAAGGGAGAGAAGAAGCCGCAGCGATTTGACTTTTGTATAAATTATTGGAGACTAGTATAGATATATTATCTTCATCATCCAGCACCCTCCAAACAAAAATGTCAAATCTTTCGAAGCCCAGTGGTATTTTAATAGCTTTTTTTCAAACAGGATTTTTTTTATTGAAGTATCGGGTTAACTCTTTCAACTTAATAAATTTATTACAACTTGAAGAATTCAACTTCAACGGTTAAGTCTTTTAGACAACATGTCTATAGTCTATACATACACACACGCATATATATGAGTTGAGCCCTAGATTGGGCCCCACACAACCTGTAAAGACTTCGTATTATCTATTACATTCATTTGTGTATGTATATCTATTATAGTTGGATTCATAATATGACTTAATTAAACTATAGTTCAGTCAATGGAAGTTAATTAACCGGCCATGACAAGTTGATTAGAATAATATTTATGTGGAAATATTGGAATGCGGCGAGCTTTTCTGGTTTGATGCATAACATATAAAACATTGCATCTCAAATATATAAATTAAACACCATCATAAAAGAACATTAATCCTTTCAACCGATATTTATCATCATCATATTGTCCAGGTATATAAGAAGAATAAAAAGATTCAATACTGTGCAGTAGAAAATCAAACCACGCATATTAATTGCTAAAACATGTCAAACTTCTCCACTTTTTTTTTTTTTCTTTTTCTTTTTTAAAATGAATATATATAGGGGATTGGTTTTAGTCGTTCTTGTAATATTCAGCGTTATCAGGTCTTATTCAACCGTTGAGGCATCAGAGTGACGATGGGACGCAATAGAAGGTCAATCTCTATATTTCTTAAGATAGAAATAAATATAACGAGTCTACTGATATTATTACATCAAACCTTAATATATCATCAAGTTGTAAAAAGATTCATATCCGACTTCGAGCGTTGACATCATGTACTAAATTTGCAGTTAATTTAAATTCCAAGGGGAACTGTGGTGCACGACGACAATGAAAGGCACTTAGTCCAGATCTAGCCATAATTATATTTAAATAGTGCCTGCGATCTATTATTTTCTTAAGTCGTGACGCAATGTATTGTGTATTAGCTATTTATTATGACATATATATATGCGGAAGACAACAGCTTTGGCCAGTAAATTACTACAAGCCAGACAATTTCTTGAGAGTGCATAATTATAGGACATACGTTAATAACCTTACCTTACAGCATTGTCTTGTTATTGTATCAACTGCTTATAAAAGCAGGATTCACAGATGAAGCAACCCTTTAATAAACAGAACTGCTTTATGAATCTTGATTATTAGAATGGGAGAGACTGAGAAGAACGACGCTGAAGCCAAGAACGAGAACCAACAAGAGCACGAAAAGAAAGAGAAGAAGAAAGAGAAGAAGGAGAAGAATCCTGAAGATAAGAAGGATCCCGCCAAACTGAAAGCCAAGCTGGAGAAGATCGAAGCCAAGATGCACAATTTGCAGATTAAAAAAGATGAAATCTTGAAATTGATCATTGATGCAGATCAAGGAACTGTTGCAGAATCTGCATGAGAATGGTTTGATGCCTTTGCTAGTAGGTAAGTTTTGGATGTAATAATCATACATTAGAAGCATGCATGCAGCTTGTAATAATAAGGTCTTATGTGGATATCATCAATAGAATGAATACTCGTCCTTCGTTTAATCGTACGTAAGATCGAACAAACACGCAATCATTACGGTACAGAATCCGAAAGCCACTATAAATTAGGTGATATAGACACAAGGGCAGTGTTGAGAATTTCTGTCCCACATCGGGAAATTAATATCACCCGGCTCAGTATATAAATCAAAGAGCCTCTCCACCTAACACCAATTGGTTTTAGGTTGGAACACTCAATTTAACATGGTATCAGAGGGGGTTCGATCTACGTGTTATCACGCATATTTCACTCAGCGTCACCCGATTTCATATGTCCACGTGTTAGGCTTTGAATCGTGCCACACGTGAGGGGCGTGTTGAGAATTTCTGTCCCACATCGGGAAATTAATATCACCCGGCTCAGTATATAAATCAAAGAGCCTCTCCACCTAACACCAATTGGTTTTAGGTTGGAACCCTCACTTTAGAAGGCAGCATTGGAATTTAGATCGATCTTTGAAGCATGTAAGAAAATAGATACACGTGTATCGAATCTTGATAGGGTAAGCAGTTTTCTGATTGGTTGGCCGTTGGATTTTTCCTTGTACTACTACTGTTATGTTATCGCTTGAAACAACACGGCCCTGAGAATACAAAGCGTGTTCGAGAAAGAGAACTGAAAATCAAAATTACTATGGCAGTGGCAAAAAGCTGTGACAGTAATTGCCTCAAGCAAAGCTTATTTCCCACAAGGCCAAGGTTGTTTCCTGGCAGTTACGGCCCCAAATTCTTGGCCATGGCTCCCAAAAAGAAGGTATTTTTAATAGATAGATAGTTAAATTATTTTACCTATTTTGAAAGGATAAGATTATTTGTGAATGAGGCAAACAGTATTATTCTTGGGTTCTTTTTTCCGCTGCTCATTCATCAACGTGATTTTTCTGTATGGATGTTATTACATGCCCAAGTTTTCGTTTTTACTGCCAATTGTGTCTCTGATTAAATAAAAAGATAAGATTCTTATGGATCACAATTTGCCAGGTGAACAAGTACGATACCGAATGGAAGAAACAGTGGTTCGGCGCCGGAATATTCTACGAAGGAAGCGAAGAACTCAACGTCGACGTAGTCAAGAAACTCGAAAAGCGCAAAGTGCTAAGCACGGTCGAAAAGGCCGGCCTTCTCTCTAAAGCCGAAGAATTAGGAGTCACTTTATCGTCCATAGAAAAGCTAGGCTTATTATCCAAGGCCGAAGAGCTCGGACTACTGAGCCTCGTTGAGAAATCCGCGAGCATCTCGCCTTCTCTGTTGGCCTCCTTGGCTCTGCCGCTTCTGGCCGCGGCGGTGGTGGCCGTGGTGGTCATTCCAGACGACTCCGCCGCGCTGGTGGCCGCTCAGACGGCGGTCGGTGGGTTGTTGGCCATTGGTGGTCTGGGCCTTTTCGCGGGGTCTATTGTTTTGGGTGGGTTGCAAGAAGCTGATTAAGAGATTATTAGCCTTCGGTTCCCATTTGATAATAATATACATTAACAATTTTTTTTTCAAGAATTATGTTTAAGTATCATACATCATCGCTGTAGTAATGCAATAGAATCTGAAGATATCTTTGTCGTGCAATTGCAAAGCAAACGATACATGCGGCTGCGGAATTACATAAAGATTCAAACTTGACCCGACCCGTTTGACATTTCAATTTCCGGGTCTTCGCCAGAAGTTTGTTTAGGAGCGTACTTTCGCGCCCAGAAAAGGTAATGGAGAAAGTTCAGTCCACTCAAAGCGCACATGAACCAGTAAAATCGTTCCAAGTGATAATGGTTCAAGTTACTCCCATACAACCAAGGTGTTCGACGAAAAGCCCCTGTCAGACGGTTCACTAGATCGACAAGCACGGAGCTCAGGTAATATCCCATCGCCAAAGAAGCCCAAGAAAGAGAGGTGGCGAGAGACCTCATACTTAAAGGTGCTTCTGTGAAGAAAAATTCCATCATCCCAGCCAAGCTGAAAAGGTCCGCGGAACCAAGAAATAGGTACTGCAAAGAAACCCATAAGAATGTCATAGGAAGAGCTTTCGTCGAATCGATAAGCCCCGCTTGCAAAGCAACCCTCTTTCTCTTCGACTCCACTAAAGCTGCAGTTGCCATGGCGACGGTCGATAAGACCAGCCCAGTTCCAATCCGTTGGAGGTGAGAAATCCCCATTTCGGTCTTGGTTATTTTTCTTGCAAACGGAACTATCAAATGATTGTATAGCGGTGCAAGAATCATCATGAAAGTCACTGGGAACACGGGCAAAGAAGCAGGTGGAATCGTTAAGTGTCCAATCTTTGTCGTCATCGTCGCCGCTTGTTGGACGGAGAAAGTCGAGAGCTGCGCCAGGCAACAGTTGAGCATGATGGTCGACATAAATATTGGGAGGACTTTTAGGACTGCTTTGACTTCTTCTACTTCGTTGACAGTGCATTGAAGCCATACTGGGGACGGCTTGGATTCTAATGCTCTGTTCAGAAACTTTAGGTCTTGACCAACGGTGAGAATTTTACCTTTTCTTTTAGAGATGTCAATGTGCTGTTCTTCTTCACTGGACTCTACTGTGCTTGAGCTCCCTGTCTTCATACTGTTGACTGCATGATGGGTTTTCCTTGAAGCCAATGAGTTGCATATCGCAGCTGTAAGAACCTGTTGAAGGAACAAATTTCTAGTCTAATCAAACTGAGATTTTTGACAATAGTCATATATGAAAAGGTTGCCTAACCTTAAAGATAGTAGTAATGGGGCTTTTAGAGGGAATCTTGATCCTATATTCGGTTGATCCAAGTAGAAAAATAGGTATAGAGATCAATATAGCTGCAGTTGCTGCACCAAATCCCCACTGCCATCCCTTGTTATCTTCGATCCAAACGACGAATGTCACTGCAATTAGTGCTCCACAAGAGAGGCTAAACACAAAGTAATTGAAGAAGGACGATCTCTGCTTCCTTCCATGTGCTGTGTGCTCGTCAAATTGCTCGGCACCATGTGGAGGAAGCGAACCTTTAATCCCGCCAACGCCAAGCGCCACCAGGTATAGCCCTGAGAATAACATTGCTGCCTTTCCGTTGTCAACCTTTTCGCATGTTATGTTTCGGTTGATCGATGAACAGATGGGTGGTGTTAGTGCTGGGTTATGAGCTTGAACCGTGAGAATTGAAAGACCCTATTATGTAATAAGGATTCATAATCAGGCAACATGCAGATAGAAGTCATGCCTTGACAGAACATGCATGTTATATACTATGTATATATTGCCACTGCTCGTGTGCTTAGGATTGGTATGTGTTTTTTTCATACTGTTTAGTCTTTGTTCGTTTGTTAAACTTTAATGATTCATGGAGCTTTTCGGAAAAGATTCTTACCATGAGTTCTGTGACTGCACTTATCAGATAAATGTAGTAAGTGTTGAGGTAGGAATCGGACAAGAATCCACCAAGCAGTGCAAGGAGAAAAGCAGTTCCCATGAAGTTTGTAACCATGTTGGCAGAAACAGACGGAGAGAAGTGCATAAATTTGGAGAGGTAAAGCACCAGGTTGCTCGCATTAGCAAGGAATGCAAGATTCTCCAACACTTCCACAGCTGCATAACAAGTTACGACGCCAGTCAAGGTACGTAAATTTTTACTAATACAGAAGTTATTTTCCGTGCTTTGCTCTAACTAACCTAGGACGAACGAGGCTGCTAAAACGCCACCGTGGACTCCACGAAATGCTGGCCTACCTCTCCAATCTTTGTATCCTTCCCAAATGTTATTATCCTGGCAAAAAAAAAAAAAAGAGAGAGAAGAGAAATATGGGCTTAAGTGATCACATTGAAGTAGAAGAGTCTTAAATGATCATGAATCAAGAACGAACCATGTTTAATTATGCTTGTGAGAATATGTTATATTGAAGAGTACTGTGCAGTTTGAGCAGCAGATTTGCGCCAGAGGATGGCATATAAATACTGTGAAAATTAATGGTAGGCTTGAAAACTGAGTAGAAAAATCTAGATTTCCCCCATTGATCACACTGATCAAATACATGTCGCTATAATTACAGCCGGCCTTTTTTCTTACATTGGTTCTCATTCTTCGTTTGTGGTCATATAAATGGTAAGCGGTCGTGGAAGCAGCACAATCCCTCGTGTGAGGAAGAACTTCATTCCTTTATTTCCCAACTTAGTGGCCGCCGATACCACTTTTATCAATTTCCCCCAAGAGATTAGATTAGATTAGACATCACTTAATCTTGTTGCACCCCAAAAAAAATAACGAGTGGAGACCTTTCCTATAAGGGAAAGAAACAAGAAATGTTTAATCCCATACTTACAATAATTATAACAAGCTTATGTCTTGATCACGGTACCCTCAAGCTTAACAAACCCTAATTTTAATGGTAGTCGCTATTGTTAACTATATTCCAAGTACTGTTATATCTTTGCATGCGTTTGCGTCTTATTAATGGAACTGTAGAAGCTCTAAAGCTTATCCAATGTTATCGCGACTAATCATATGGTGAAATTCTATTGCTTAAAATCATTCGCAGGTGTTTTTTGAAGGCTAAGAGAACCTTCGAGAGAGGACCCAGGTCACCCTTTTAATTACTTCAACGAAAGGGCACCCATGGAGTCTTTTTATTTCAACAATGGCCTCTGTAATCTGTATATATTACTACCGGGGGACCAATATAGGAAATTGTCATCATATCGATCCATATTCTCGCATGTAGACACAATCAATTCAAGCCGAATATTCATATTAAATATATAAAGTACAGGGGTTTCCTTAAAATTTGAAATGATGTTTCTTTCGTGATCATAAACGAACTATCTCGTATTTCTTGAAAACTGATTCAACACGTTTCGAGATGGTACCGCAGTGAGATTCCCCAACCTTCAAGAAATAGAGGTGCGTAGTTCTATATATATTATTCTTGCAATATTTACTCAAGTACACAAGTAGCAAAACAAAGCTTTCTCGGTAATTTATTGCACGTACGATGATAATATGCACTCCTCTTCCATGCCGGCCATGCATGTCATCATCACGTTTTGTGGTTGTTGTAATTAGCCTTCAATTGTAACTGAGCATGTGTTGTGTATTCATTGCACCTTTCACTTTTATTGCGTGTGAAGTTTATCGTCATGGACCAGAAAATGATAATCTGCCTTGTAAAATGTTCAAATTTCTATTCTATATATGGGAAGTTTGGTTCTACCATGATGGTTACTTATCGTTAATAATGGTACTTAGTGTCTTTTCAAAATATCGTCTTACGCAGGTAATTTAGATTTAGATGTATTAACTACCACCGAGTCCAGAAGTTGACATGGAGAAGATGTGAAAATAAATGTTATATTGTCACAGTAGTGTTACGATCTGTTGCCGTTGTTAATGGTATCTGAGAGTTGTCGTTGTTAATGTTATCTGAGATTTGTGTAATTGTGATCAGAAGTGTTATATTTCTGATGAACTTAACTATATATTTCTTTCATTGTGACACACACTCGAATTATTAGGAATTAGATGTCTAGTGTGAAAAATCGTTTTGTCGGCATGTTTGTAACTATATATGATTTAATATCTAAGTTATTAAAAATTATCTCCAGCACACAACTATATATTGTCTAATCAACTTCCGTTGACTTTTGGAAGTTGAAAGTTAAAAATAGGGTTAAGCACTTCCTTTGGAGATGTGTACACGATGTCCTGCCAACCAAGATTAATCTGAAGAAGAGGGGAGTCCAACTCGATACAATATGCTCAATGTGTGGAGAGAAAGATGAAACTATGGAGCATATTTTCTTCAGCTGTTCGAGGGCGTGCAATGCTTGGAAGCTGGCACCAGTTTCTTGGAATTGTTTGAAAGAGATCGGGAATTTTAAGGATTGGTGGGGAGTGATGTGTTCGGGACCTAAGAAGGAGGTCTTTCAATTTCGAGTCCAACTCTCGGTTTACATTCTTTGGATGCTATGGAAGACACGTAATCTTTGGATTTTTAAGGGAGAGTGGCGAGAAGATCGAACCATCATTGAGCTTGCGGGTTTCGAGTGGGCTGAGTTCTTGGAATGCGGCTAATGATAGCAGGATTTATCTTTTGTCTGTAGCAGCTGTAGGGTACAATTTACCAATGCAGGGGCTTTTTTTCTTTTTTGATGCTTGTGACTGTTTGTCTGCCATGTGGTTTTCTAACTCCGTATGAGTTGCACCTATCTGTGAAACCTGTATACAGAAGGTACTCTAGGCTATTTAGCCATGTAAACTCCTTTCGTCATTTATAGATCGTTTTGGAAAAAAAAAAAAAACTTCCGTTGACTTTTGTTCATAAGCGATAACGACTATGGCTACACCCATGACCCAGGCCATAATTGATATTTTTCTGTAAATTTCCCATAAATAACAGATGAAATACCAATTACCAATAGGCGTCTAACAGATAGTAGTATAATGAATTAAATTCTGTATACATACCTATACCCGAAGGACAAATTAATATGAACATAAAAGAGAAGTATTAGTTAATTCTAACTCTTCTTACCACAGTATTTATTGAGCAAACTCGTTGACCTTAGCAGTAACCCACCTGACATTGGCATCGAGATTCCTCCTTTATTACCTCAGCAGCTCATAGTTGCGTCGCATCGTACAAATTGCTTAAAATAACAGCAAATAAGCTTTGAAGCTTTTCAGTTTTCATCATTCACCTCATATCGATGAAAAATTAGTATGTAAAGCTTCAATCTTTTTCTTTGTTTGGTTTCAAAGAAAGCACGCATCAAAACACACTATTTTTTAGGGGGAGAAAAAAAAGGAGGGAAGATTACAGAAAAAGAGGATGATGTGTTTGACGGTGACGAGCAGTAGATGTTCACACACTTCCCACATCACTGAAATCATCATCACGAGCTTCTTCCGCCATAAAGTTTGAATCTTTGATCTGTTTTTTGTTGAGTAATTTCTCATGTACTGTCCAAGGAAGGCCTAAAGAACTAAGCTAGATGGCTGATTCTCTTTCAAAGTAAATCCTTTTTTGTTTTCGAACTGTTTTGAGAAATTTTTGGTTTATCTCTTGGATACGATACGATACGATGGCGCTGAATCAGAAGCGAAAACTTGGAATTTCTCTTGATCGGCAGCCTCTTGATTCTCCTTCTGCGTTTGCTGCTGCATCTTCTTCTGCAAATTGTTTTCCAGGTATCTATCCATATCTGCCCTTTTTCTTTTTGGATTTAACTATTTCCTCGTTGACATGTTGATTTCCGATCTAGGGTTCCTCTGTAATTAGGCAAACATAATCTTAAATTCAAGGGATTTTCATCATTGTTTTTCAGGTCCAAGGGCAATCCTCGATTTCGGAGGTGTTAATGGACAGGGAATTAGCCACTCGTTCGATTTCGAAGAGATGAGCTACGATTGCTTCGACGAGTACTGCTTAACTCAGCCCGAGAAGAAAAGGAGGCTCTCCATGGACCAAGTCGAGTTTCTCGAAAAGTGCTTCGTGGCTGATAATAGGCTCGAACCCGAAAGGAAGATCAAGCTCGCCGAGGAACTGAATCTGAACCCACGACAAGTTGCTATATGGTTCCAAAATCGCAGAGCTCGTTGGAGGAACAAGCAATTAGAAACAGATTACGAGGCATTGCACGCAAGCTTTGTGAGCCTCAAGAACGATTACGATAAGCTCGTCGAGGAGAATGAGAAACTCCAATCTGAGGTTTTATTCCATTGATTCTTTTAATGACATTCTGGGCAGGGATTCACTCATTCATTATAACTTATAAGATATCTACACATGGTGCACAGGTTCTTCTTTCCAAACCTGCGATTGATGAGGTGGTAGAGAAGCCATCGTCAGGCTTATACTTGTCCTCTGCTCGTGATGAAGCCATGACTGCTGTAGTTTACTGTCAAGACGAAGACTTTAAAGAGTTGGCTATGGATGGGATTTGTTTGTTTCGAATGGAATCTGGCAAATCACCACTTCGAATCCTTGACCAGTCGGATGCATCGTTGAACAGAGAAGATGAACTTTTGGAGACTCTTGATAACTCTTCGAAAACCGAAGACAGTTTCTTCGACGATGGGCTTCAAGTTGAAGATCGTTTCTGGTCTTATTGAGTGCATTTTCTAATATTTCTGTATGATTCCTTTCGATTTTCAGTATGTTTGCTTGTTGTACCCTTCATTATAAATAGATGTACTTACTAGCTTACCTTTCATGATGCTGATTGAGGACAAAGTCAACTTAAATGTAACAAAACAGACAGTAAGTTGTTGATGATGGAATAACAGCATGAATGAACTGGGAAAGATTATTATACAACATTATTGCCATCTCATTTCATGTACAATTTTTTTTGCAAGTAATCTCATCACAACTATCCATCATTGTTGATCCACTCAAAACTTCAAGTTCTCCCTCAAGTAGGATACAATCTCTTGCTGCAATAAAATGCAAGTAGTCGATTATGAACTCGCTAGGAAGGACATCGTCTCTATCTCCAACGAAAAAACAAAAGGAAGAAAATAACTTCTTACAACCAAACAGAGAACAAGGCATCCAGCAGCTCCAGGGAACAATGCGTACCAAAGGTTCAGACGATGCAACTTAACCCCATCGATGAATAGCAGAGGCAAACTTGCAGCTGTGCAGAAAAAAAAAAAAGGTCAAGGCTCCGTTTGGTTTACGGATTTTGACGTGGAAAAGAAAAGGAAAAGTGGAATGGTGCGACACGTGAAGCATAATGTACAACGATTCAATGCGTGTAGCCACACTTTTCTTTTCTTTTCCTCGTCGAATTCCGCGGACCAAACGCACCCCAAGTGATTTATATTTCAATAAAATGAAATATTTTTTTTTCTGTGAAATTACCTGGTGGGTGCACCGAATTTGTGAAGATCATGAAAGCTATAGCAGCGGAGAGCGCTGCACTCCTTGCAAGCCAACCAGGACCGAAAATCGAGAATGCAAGAACGCCTATTGCTGCACAACCTATTTGAGCTACAAACATGTTGTACTTCTGCAAGAAATTCAGATGTTTAATAAGTATTTGGCTGAAGAATGAGAGAGAGAGAGATCATATGATGATGAAGGTGACTGACCCTTGCACCAGGGGACGAAGGTGTGGCGAAGAGAACAGCACAAACAGCTCCTAAAGGTGCAATTGTCATAGAAATGCCTTTTGGTGCCAAAATCTGATCAATCTTTCCCAATAAGGCCATGGCAGCAAAAGCCCCTTAATTCAAAATAAGACATCACAAATGCCATCCCCGTGGAAGAAAGAAAGCAGCAAACGAACTATAACTAACCTGCTGAAGGCCATAGAACATCGCTAAGCGAAGGAGCCTTTGAGCTCTTCTCAGGCGCCCAATTCCCCCACGACGGTACGCTCACATTGCCAGACGACGACGACGACGATCGCACGCAGTGGCTTTCGCTTTTTCTTCTTCTGCTGGGCTTCAAAGTAGAGGCCGCCCTGTTTTCATTCGCAGGCCCCAGTTTTCCAGGGAACATCAAACTGCATGGAAATAATCTGCTACGCAGAGCAGTTTGCGATGGCAATAGAATCGAACTGGAGAAGTGGGCATGGCGACTCATGTGGATGCCCGTCGCCATAGTCGTGATTAAATTTGTCTCGTCTTGTCAAATATCCTACTGAGTTTCAATTTGGTGCCTTTTATTAGAGAGAGAGAGAGAGAGAGACCGTTTGAGGAAGTTAAAAAGACTTCGATCGAAGTCTCTTGGATATGTTGAAAGGTCATTCATTTATTGGAGCTGAGGATTGAGGATTCGCCAACTAAGCGCATTTACCATTTTCTTTAATAATTTAACAATTAAAAATGAGTTTCCTTTCTTTAATTTTAATAAAAATCATTTTCGGTCCAACAAGGCTCTACTACAACACTTACAACTACTGCTTGCATACAGCTACAGTGTACAGATAATGACCTTGACCTTAACAATGATAATTTTTGTTCATTGTTTTTCATTAACTGTATGCATGTGGAAACGATATGGTGATACTTGTCAACGGAATACGTACATAGTCTTCATGGCTAAACAATTTATTTTTACGACGAGAAGAAGTGCAGACAGCTTCGGCAGTTTCCGAAGGATCTTGAATTGCATATGATGCGGTTGGAAAATGAATGACCATTTGTCAGGGGTCTTGAATAGCATAAAACGAAAGAAATAGTTTATATGAACACAGCACCAGACACAAAAAGAATACCAACACAATATTCCAAGATATCAAAACATGTTCTGTAACTTCAAAGCCAATATGTACATAGGTAAGTACCATGTGGTGATTATGAACGCCAAACAATAAAAAAAAAAAGATAGAAAGCAGAGAGAACATACAC
This sequence comes from Craterostigma plantagineum, assembly GCA_027422505.1. Classification (NCBI taxonomy): domain Eukaryota; kingdom Viridiplantae; phylum Streptophyta; class Magnoliopsida; order Lamiales; family Linderniaceae; genus Craterostigma; species Craterostigma plantagineum. Next base: position 1,921,849 of record JAPQWV010000097.1, on the reverse strand, counting down.
ACTTGCACAGTTTCTGCACTTGGTAAATATTGAACATCAGCACTTTCGTGTTTCCCGCGCTTCTAAGCAGCTAATTACGCATTAATGCTTGACCCGGATGAATTACTGTGGGAGGCTTATTAATTAAAGATCTCAACGAGTCCATGATATCGGAGAATGATGGCCGTTTCCAGGGCTCTCTGCATTTGTTGATCACAGCCACGATAAAACTCAACTCATGAGCATGCTATTTGGAAAAAAAAAAATGAATAAATAAACAGATAAACTATCAACAATGTTCAGCTTCACATGAATCGCTACTAGTTAAAAGGCACAAGAGTCATGTTCATCCATGAAATACTGCGACTAATCATAGCAGAAGGAGGATTTAGATCGTGTTGCAGAAGTTTTTATTAGAAAAACATCTTGAACAACTCGATCAGCGATCAATTAAGCCAAGCGAAATTTGTACTATCTTTTTGGAGTAGCATGGAGGAAATAATGACCAATTTCACAGTTTTGGTATTGATAACTCACTTGACCCAGCAGGCTTCAATTATGCTGGCTATTTGAGGATTTACATCACTTGGAATTTCTAGTCTCTTCCCCTTAAAGCCAACGGCTGCCACAACCTATATTAACAAAGAATAAGAAATTCACGTTTGGTTCTTCATTTAAGCAAACGAAATAGATAACACGCACAGCTTCGTGAGTGATGTGCAACCCTTATTCTCAAATTGAGTGACCAACCTGAGCTGGATTCAAGTTACCCCAAGGCCGCTGCAACGTAGCCAACTCCCATAAAATCACACCAAAGCTGTACACATCTGATTTTTCATTTGATGGTTCATCACGGAGCACTTCAGGGGCCATCCACTCGGGCTAGGTAACATCCAAATCTATCTAGTCAAACTATTAAAGATCCCAAAAATATTTGAGCATCAGATTATTGCAAAAAGATTGCACTTACAGTTCCAGCAGCAGATTTGGATGAAAGGAATGTGTTTGCTTTCAAACGGGAAAGGCCAAAATCACAGACCTAAGGAAATCGAGCATGAAGCTATATAAGAAGACTTCAACAAATAAGTGGAACATTAAGACCACTGTATATTGCAACAGATATATTTGACAGTCTCCATTTTTTTTCAAATAAGAGAGGGAAAAATACCGAAAAATAACATGGTAGTTGTAGCATGGCTTATCTTGAAAATTTTCAGTACCTTCACTGTATACTTCTTGTCAACCAAAAGATTAGGAGATTTTAAATCTCGATGAACAATGGGAGGGTTCCGCTTATGAAGATAGTTCATGCCCTTTGCCTGAACAGAAAACACAAACTTCAAACATTAGAATCTCGGATTGACGGGTGTGTTGACTCTAAACGGCTCAGCGGCAGAATTGGGATTTGAGGATAGACAACAAAAAGGACATGACTAGAACAGTGTGGGGACGTAGTTGTACAAGATCCCCATCAATCAACGTGAGGACTGGGATACATACCACATCATAAGCCATGCTCAACCTGCGTCTCTCATCCAATGCTTCCCTTGCACCAGGCTTGTGCAAAAGTCTGTAAAGACTACCCCTAAAATGCAGATGTCGCAGAGGATGAAAAACAAAATTTGACAGAAAATATGTACATTTAAACTTTCAGAAGATAAATACATGCCTCGACAAATATTCTGTTACAATGGACAAGTTTGGTTGTTCTGTCACAGCACCCATAAAAAGCACAATATTTGGATGCCGCAGTCTTTTCATTAGAGCCACCTGACCAAACGAAAATATAAATTATAAACGTGAATGAGCAACTATGTGGCAAAAAAGTGGTCAATGAAAAACAACAGACAACTACCTCACGTATAAAATCCTTAAACCGCTCTCCGTGGAAGTCTTGTTCCATGAGAATCTTCACAGCAACTTCCTGAAAAATATTGACCTTGTAAGAGCCAAAACATAAGAAAGGAAACAAAAATTTGCATAACATTTGTAATTCTTTGAAGAATATAGGCGTAAACATCTTACACTGCCTTCCCACTCGGCACGATGAACCGTTCCAAAAGAACCTATTAGAAGAAGTGGCAAATCATCAGCGTCATACTTATGAGGAATAAAATGTTTCGCCAATTCCTAGCAATATACCTGCCCCGATTCTCTCCTTCAGATGAAGATCACCCCACGGAATGCTCAGATCATCGATCCCAAACGTAATGTCACTCGGTCTGGATGGAACCAATTGGCCTTCACCAAACTGAACATCTTTACTGGTACTTACTACGGGATCCAGGAGTGACATAACATTCTGATTATTTTTTATCCCAAGAATTGAGCTTTCAACAATATTTTGGGAGCCGAGAACTTCGGGAGAATCAGATGGCATCAACTTCTCTTTACCATGAACCTTAATCCACGAATGTGTTGCAAATGCTGGAGGATTTGATATTTCATCTTGATTACTTGAGATGGGAGGCGAGCCCGTGTTGTTTTTGAGAAGGAAGGCAGCATCCCCAGTCTGTCCATGTGAATCCTCTCCATGTTCTGTAACAGATGTCATGAACACATCAATTTTTCTAGACGATAGGATCATGGATGTTGAATCAATAAATCTTAATTCAGCATAATTTTGAGGTAATGCAAAGGCCGATTTAGTCCAGTTATGATGCTGCCAGGCCAAATCAAAACTTTTGAACACATAGCATCATCACAGTGTAGTTGGTTTACCTAATCACATGTGTAGGCAAGAAAAAACTGGAATTGGATGTCGCGAAGATGGGCACTGAGAATGTCCAGAATTATAATTTATAACAATAACCTCATCATTAATGATATTGTATTCTATAAGTTCGGCAGGCATCAACCAGATCAAGTATTAAACTGTCTCTGACTTGGAACAAGATACTGTTAATATGATTAAAGTTGGTTCTCTGTTGTTAATTTTCCTTCTACTCATTTTCTAATCAATTTGTCGACATGGATTCATACTTTAACAAACTCACCCTTACACTCCTACCAAAAATTACTAGTGAAAACTGAAAAGGTTACTCTTTAGATAATCACCTGCTGGAGAATTGTCGAACTCTAGGTTAAGAGACTGGAAATCAGAGAAAAACTGTTTGGCCAACAATCTGAAATCAATAGTAGGTTCCACCTGCCTAAATCGTGGCAAGCGCAATGGTGAAAAAACTGAGATTGTGGAAGGGCCATTTAGCAAAGAATCAGGCTCACATAAGCATCCTGGTGTCTCTATCAAATCCACAAGATATTCTCTGCAATGCAACATAAAAAAAGTGGATAACTGATTACTTCAAAATATATCTGTCGACGCCACATCGAACAATACATCATAAAAAACAGAAGACACCTGTCAAGTCCAAACCGAACAAGGCAAGACGACGCATCTTCTCTATTGCAGAACTTGCATCCTCTGGCAATTCGGCAAGGTAAACCTATACTATCTGCCAAAACCTGTCACGGAACAAACAGGAAAATTAAAAAGGAATCAATGTTACTCTTTTACGGCCAAAAGAGAGACAACATTTTGGGTAGCCAGGCAAACAACTGCATGTCTCTACAAAGCCAATAATGGAAGTGAAACATAAATAACCAGTAGAGACTCATAATAATTGAAAACCGCACTTACTTTGAAAAGAAGAGTGCGGTGTCTGCATAGACCAACAGCCACGCTACCAACAGGAAGAACAACTGAACCCAAACAATCTTTCAAGTCATCACTACCCTCCTTCCAGATAGTAGTAATGTCATCTTCACCATTAGACGCTGCACCCCTAAGGAACACCATGAAAAGACAATTATAACAAGGGAAAATCTGCTGAGCACTTAACTTAGAAGCTTACTGTACCAACCCCATATGATTGCAAACTAGCTTTGCGAGCTGATCAACAACTTCTTTCGTCGTTGTGCAGCTAGATGACAAACTATGAATCCGAATCTGCAGCTCCTTCAAGCTGGGATCGGCTCTTGGGTCTACTGAAATTACTTCAACTGACGATAGACTTGAAGGATCAACAGTCTTCAGGGATTCAAGGGTCGGAATACGTCCACTTTCATGAGAATCTGAGCACACAGCCCAAACATAAGGATCCATCCCATGAACTGTATAAAATCCATCAGGAATCTTGTCTGAGTATGATAGACAGCCATTTACCTGATGCAAAAACATTTACATACGTTATGGAACAACAAAATAACCGGCATATGACACTGCTGCAGGTTTTCATGAAATATATATTTTGATAAATTTATCTTGATATATCTTGACGGGTATTACCATTTACTAGATGAGGAAATTCTATGCATACTTTCCAATACTGACCTCAAAGCACAATAAATATGTCGCCTGCCACTCGATTTCAATCGAGAAACACGTGTGTAAATCACGGCACGTGCATTTAAGCAATGAATACTCTATCGTATTAGACCATTCATTAGCATATGAACTAAAGAAATCACGCCACGCTACTCACCAGACACTAATAATAGTCAATTCATAAGAACCTCAGCCTCAAACCCCAACAAAACGAGCAAATGACTAAAACAAAACAATTCAACATTACCCAAAACCTATGTGAAACCATCTCAACCGAAGAAGAATCCATAACCACAGCCTCGTCAGGGATGGGATCCAAAAATTTCGGATCATCCCCACGCGAGGCCTCGGACGAAAGCCTCAGAGCCAGAGCCAACTGCAGCTGATAATTCTCCTCCGTCTGTCGAGCCCAGCTCTTGGACACCGCCGCATCAATAGACGCAGCGTCACCCACCTTCACGCCGCCACCATCGCTGAGATGACCAAAAGCCCCCTCGGGGTTCGACGCGTACGCGTCGCCGCCGGATACCGAGCTCCCTCCAAAGCTGCTGCCACTTGACTGCCTTTGAAGACCGAAGGATCCTTGTAACTGCGCCGTCGAGGAACGGATACTGCGATGATCGATCATGCTAGGCTTGTCATCTCCTCCCAAGTTGCTGTTGTTGGTATAGAATGGCACTGCGTCGGGGTTCTGCTGGGAAAGTAGAGTGTAATCGTTGTTGGATCGTCTGACTGGCATTTCCATCATTTAGAGGTCTGTGTGTTCATAGAAATCGAACCACCGCCATGGATTTTGGGTGGATGGAGGTACTTCCTTCGTCAGCTGATTTAATGGGGAAGGTTTTCTCTTTCCTTGCTTTGCCTTTTGTAGCCCAGACAGACAGAGGCAGAGGCCATTAATTTTAATAATATGTATTGTTTCACTTCACACTTGGGAAAATATTTTTCTAATGCCATTTGTTGCGTAACGCTAGTTTCCACCACCAGATAAAACACAGTAAATTATTTTTTTTGAGTAACTCTATGATATAGTATCGATGGAGAAAGGAGTTGACAGAAATAATTGTATGACTCGTGAATTGAATGAAATAAATTTTAGAAATAAAATGTAATTACCGATGGGAAAAATGTTTTTACTTCCTTTGACAGAAATGGGCTGATTAGTTTTAGGCCCATTTTGTTTTGCTTTACTCAAGGCCCACAAAGTTAGCCCATATGGATGGTACCAGAGATGTTTTCTTTTATGTAATAATAATATTATTGTTTTCGTATTGACCTTTTCCATTTCGTCCAACCAAAACCCTAAAAGCCCTCTCCTCTCCCCCACCACAACAAAAACCCGCCTTCACTCTCTCGGAAGCAGTCTTTGTGGCCTTCAGCAATGGAATTTTGGGGTGAAGCCTCTATATCTTCCTCGTTTTGTCACTTTTTGTTTTGATTATAGTTGTTTATTCTTTTGTCTTCTGTTAATTTCATGGTATGTGGTACTTTTCTCATCGTAATCCTTTTTATGCGGTTGACATTTACTTAGGAGTTGTGATTATGGTTATTGGCTTGTTCTTCGGCTTCGTTGAGCTGATAAATGTCCGACTGTGTATTAAGTTCTCTTTGAATTTTAATCATGCGTCACATTCTCCATATGCTTTGTTTGTGGAATTGTTTATATGAAATTACCTTACCGGTGCGTACTCCTCAAAGGTAATAACATACTGAGAAAAATTTGATTGCGTAGGTGTCGTGTGTCACTACTCTTTCTTTGTTAAACTTGGGGATTAAATATTATATTATTCGTTTGTCTTTATGCCCTTGTTCTAATTGCTTGGTTTCTTACTCTCTGATGTCAGCTAAGGTTGTAGTATGCTTACTCATATGCAATTATCTCCCGCAGGTGTTGAGGTGAAAAGTGGAGAGCCTCTTAAGGTTTCCCCTGGAGATGGAATGGTTTTACATCTTTCGCAGGTGTAACTCTATAGTTTCTTTGATTGAAGCCAATGTTTTTGCATGATGAAATCATTTTCGTAACTCAAAATTTCTACCCATTTCCAGGCTTGTCTTGGTGAGCTGAAGAAGGAGAAAGGAAATGAATCTGTCTGCTTGTTTGTCAATGTTGATGGAAAGAAGTTTGTTCTTGGAACATTGTTCACCGAAAAGTTGCCCCAGCAACAGTTTGACTTAATATTTGACAGAGATTTTCAGATATGGCACAATTGCAAAACTGGAAGTGTCTACTTCTATGGATACACAGCCAGCAACCCTTTTGATGAAGAATATCCTCTTCATTATGTTGTATTTTTGTATATATTTTTTGTGTTCATCTTCATCGCCAAATTCTATGGGATTATAATTTGAAGATCTTTCCTTGACTCCACTTCTCTTGCATCCCCACTGAGTTTCCAGGAGAATCAGGTGCCCTTTCCTCTTCATCATTATCTGCATCTCTCTTTCTGTTGACCACTTATCTCTCCCACCTTTATATTTTTGCATCTGTTTTAGGCCTCATTTATGTTGCTTACTTAAATGCCTTTCTCAGATGAATCTGAATCCGAAAAGGATATCCCACTTACTACGGAAAATAACGGTAGCAAATTATTTGTAATCTGTGATTTGTTTTTCTTTAAATCCATGTCTGCATATATAATCTTGTTTTAACTTTCCTACGGCATGGGCATGCTACATAGGAGTACCCGCAGCAAAACCTAAGCAAGAGAAACCTGCTGAAGCTGCAAAGCCTAGTGCTGCCAAAGAGAAGGTGCCTGGCGCAGGCAAGCAGAAGGTGAAGATTGTTGAGCCAAAGAAAGACGAGGATGATGAAAGCAGCGATGAAGATATGTTATCTGCGGATGATGATGATTCTGAGGTAATTCCTCTAGAAGGTCGACAGTTCGTAGGTGTTGTTTCTTGTTGTGGCCCGATGTGTTTATTTGATGGTATTGGTTTCTTTTCCTGGGCGTGAGAACAGTATTCTAGATTACTTTGCATACCTGTAACCTTGAATTGTTTGCACACAAATTTATATGTGGTAAAACCTATGCAGGACCTGAACGACTCTGATAATTCTGAGGATGAATCCAGCGGGAGTGATGAGGATACACCAAAGAAGGTACTGTGCGTATTCAGCATAACTCATGCGGTAGGGTATGCCAATCTTAACATTACTTTCCACCCCCCATAGGCTGAACCAAGCAAGAAGCGAGCTGCAGAATCTTCTGTCAAAACGCCTGTTCAAGACAAAAAGGCAAAAGCTACTCCACAGAAGACTGGTGATTCTCTTGTTTTAAGCTCATTGGATTTGTTGAATTCCAAGTATGTTCATTCTTCAACTTGTTTTCATAATGACTTGCTCATTTGCCCGTTCAGACGGCAAAAAGGCTGTTGAGCATGTTGCTACGCCATATCCTTCAAAGCAGGCCGGTAACAAGACTCAAGCAAGCAAGCCAAATCAGAAGACTCCAAAGTCTGGCGGATCCATTCCATGCAAAAGCTGCGACAGGTATTTCTTTTATTTTCATCGGCCAAAGGATGGCACATACAAATGAAATAACATAAACTTCATTTTTACCTTGGGGCCAACAGGACATTCGGCTCAGAGCAAGCTCTTGAATCTCACTCTAAAGCGAAGCATTCGGCTGCAAAATAGTCTCAAATGAGGGATTCTGAATAATTCACAAGCTCTAGTCATGAGGTGCCGTCAAGTCTAGTTTGCCCATTTTGTGTCTTGGTTATTGAATCCACCTTTGTGTTGTTTTCAGATGTTTCTATCGAGTCTTGGTCCTTCCTAGTATATTATGACAATTTTATGTGTTAGCTCGAGACCAAAACAGAGCATATGCAAGCCGTTCTATGTTTTGCTCGATGATCGAACTTCTTGATTTAATACAACGCTTTGAATTGTCCAATATAACCAACAAACGATAATCTCTTTCCAAGAGTAATTCACACCTCACACACCACTCGAGACAACATTAACCTCACTACGCTAACACACACTGATGTGATGTGATAGTCCAAATGTACGACACAGATATACACACCATCCCTTTCTGACAAGTATACGCACCATAGCTTTCTAACATAATACATCAGTTAGTTGGTCTTGAGAAGGCGAGGATCAACTTCAACTCTTGAAACACCTTCCTCCCCACTGCTAACCTTTGCCACGTCGACCACCCCCACCGCGCCGTCGTCGTTGTCTTTTCCGTCTTCGTCCACGTAGTTGGGGTCTCCCTCGTCCAACGCCGCCGGCTCCGCCTCTAGCTCAGCCACGTACTCCCTTTCCGGCCCTTCCCACGTGTACTTCCCGCCGTGGCCCTTCTTCCTATCGTGCTTCAGAGGCAACCCATCGGCGGGTCGGCGCTCGAGCCTCGTCACTCCCTTGTCGACGATCTTCCTCTCCACGTACTTTATGGTTTCTGGGTCGTGGGTATTCAGCTCGATGCGCTCTATGTGTTTCTTGCCGCCTATTAAGTCGTCCTCCGCCGCCCTGCAATCCGCGCGGATGGTGACGTTGTCTTTGTCCACTACCGCCGATGATGGCTTCATTGTTGAACTTGTACTACTCTACTTAACGCTGCGCTAAGAGAAAGATTCAATCTGCCGATGATGTTTTTTGAGATAGATGATCTCGATTTGCATATAATAAGCCTAGATGTTGAAATGAGTTGAATATATAGAGCTCTGAAACTAAAGATTGGATAAGAGGAAGGTGCTGGAATGTGATCGATGGATAAAAGGTTCTGACTTTGGCGGTTTGTGCTTGCTAGAGACTTCCAACGACATGACACGACTTCGTGCTAGCTAGATATTATTATCTACGCTTCTTGTAATAAATTATAAAATATGTTGGAATTTGTTTTCGTAATTGAAGCTTATTTAACGGGCTTAAAGATGAAGCCCGAATTCAATTTTAAAGCCCAATAATTACTTCCATTCCATGCATTTCTCTCTTTATTAGGGTTTCTAATTCCTCATCGTGTAATTAAAAGACATATCTCTCACAAGTACACGTGTAGTATTACTTCTAGCGGGTAGTGTGATCATCGATCTTGGCTTTAGTTTTCCCCTTAAAATAAGCCAAACAAAGCACCAAGCAGCAGTTTTATTCACAAATCGAAATCTTGCAATACAATATTATCACTCAACAAGCCGCGATGAAATACTAAAGCCCTAGGCAACCAAAAACCTCTTTTATTTATAACTCTTCACCATCAAAGATATAGCTAGCTAGCTAGGTTTTCTGCTGCGTTTGAAATCCTCTCACTCAACTCAAGCAATTCTCTTGAACCTTCCAATCATAACCTGAACTCGGGTCGACGCCTGGAGCACTCCATCAACAATACCATCTACCGTACTGTTATTAATATAACCATCGCCGCTCGTAGACAAGGTGATGCCTAAATGCCCAGCGTACTCATTCCTATAACCATCTCTGTCCGAAATGTACATGCCCCATAGCTTCACGATTCCAAAGCGACCCTAATAACAAATCAATATTGAAAGGCGAGGATAATCTTTCACTTATTATTATACGCCTTTTTTTCTCGAGAGAGGAGTGCGATAGAGCATGAATTGAATTAATGTAACGTATTACCTCGAATGTTTGATAAGTATAATTACCAGCAGCAGCGGTTTGTCTCATACGAAGAGGGGCACGACAGATGTATCCACGAGCAGAAAGAACGGAGATTACATAGACGCCGCCATTCTGAGGGAACTGATCTAAGATCTTGTCCACGATATTCTTCCATATACACGTTGAATTAACAAAAGATTTAACAAGATAAGAGCTGAACCATGATTTCAAGAACGTAGTAAAACTATGTATTTAATTACCTCTCCAGGGTATATAGTGAGCACTCGTAGGGTCCACTCTCCTCCTACTGAACTACGTCCGCCACGGCTCAACCTCCCTCCGGCAACCCCGGCAGGCGGAGGAGGCGGCCCGCCTCCACCATTCGCTGATGGTTCCCTTCTGATCCCATTCGAAACTGTGTTTCCCGACGATGACATGTCAACGGACGATTATGTGCATCAAAATGGGTGGTGGGTTTTCTCTGAAATGGCACCCTAATAGCTATGGCGTAAGTGTGTGTGTGTGTGCGCGCGCGTCGTAGCATTATAAAAAGGGGTCGCCGGCGGTTATCGTTTGAACTGATATGCGTAGCTTCGATTCGATTACCACTGTTTTCTTGTTTTGATTAACCGTTTTGCTCAAGTTTGGATTAAGCGAATGGGCCTATTTTATTCATGGGGGCCGAATCACGAGAGGCCCACTTAAAAAAAATTCAGAAAGATAAACAAACTAAACATAATTTGAAAGCAGAAAATGACGAATGGACTAATAAGGGAGACTTGAAAAGATGGATAGTGTCGTGTACATAAGATATGACGAATGACCAATCATTACGTTAAGTAGTACAGTGCGATGATATATCCATCCGTATTTTGTACTTAGCCGCTAGGCGGCACTTCGGAGTCATTTCTTCGCTATGCGGCCGATTAATCGGCGGCTGAGCCGGACGATTAAGCGGCCGACTAGGCGGTATCATTTTCTTTTTTTTATATATTTTTTCTGAGAAAAAAATTAAAAACAATTTTTGTTTTTGCAAAATTTCTTAATAAATACAAAAGACATTATTAAGATTGACATTAGGGCCCCTTCGGACGCCCGACTAGCGCCTACCGAGTTTTACAACATTGCTTATGAATAAATACGATATATTACAGATAGAATAGAACACTCGAAACAAACAAAAAAAATAAACAAAAACAAGTAGATGAAATATATGTCCGTACAATTTGAATTAAATTTGAACTTACTTGATAGAGGTGTTTTTAGTTGTGTATTGTATGTTGTGATGTTATCTCTCTTTATAACTCATTTGGTAGAATATACATAGATTGATGATTACAATTGTATTTAGTTAACCATTAATCGTGATTCTGCGGGTTGTATTTTATAGTGAAACGATTAACAGGCAAGTATTTGACCCGTACTATGAGCTTTTTGGTCCCGTTTGTTCAGGTATTTTCAGATAGCTCCCTAATTTGGATGGAATATTCATCATATAATCCTCTAGTGGTTGTTTTGTCACCTTGGCGTAGTTGGGGGGGCTTCGCACAAAATTAGAAAATAAATTTTACCTCGGCTTCGCTTGTTAATCCTTACTAAAACTAATTATAAGAGGAAAAATCGAAAATAAAAAAGGCAACGAGAAATCACAGGCGCCTCGCTGGGTAATAATAATCATGGAGGAAGAAAAAGAGAAGGCAGTATCGCCTGCAAAAATGGCAGAGCCAAATTTTCGAGATGAATCAATCCGAACCGTTAACCAGTCTCAATTGGATGGTTCTGACCGAATGAAGGAAATCGATGGAAAACCCTCAATAAATGGTTCACGTGACAGGAATAGAGCAAAGTCTTGCATAGGGTGTCTATATTATTCGTCGCGTTTGAGAGCTGATAATAGAAATCCTCTGTGCATCGGAGTTACTCGTTCGCTGCCTAATGGTAATTATTTTCGCTTCCCCTTTTCCCGTTTCGATATTTTGTTAATGTTTCGGTAATAGGAGGATGAGAGCTTAAGTTGGGCTTTCTTCATCAATTTGGTTGAAAGTTTCACGGTGGAGTGTTTTCAATTAGTTTTTACTGGATTTATTTATATCGCGGGTTCGATGATCCATTTGCAACAAGGCATTCGTTTATGAGCTTTGGCATAGACGATTCGAGACGTTTGTGCACAACGTTATTGTCTTCATCCAATATTTAGTTCCGTGGAACTTAAATAATGTTTTCGTATTTGATGTGTAGTTCCTCAGCACCTAGTTGGAGAGTCTGAGATGGAAACATCTGAGGATGGTAGGATCTTCACGGACTTTAGGTATTCTTGTGTCGGTTATTCTCTATACGCTGACAGGAAAGGGCATAAATTTTGTAATGAGCTAGATAGCTCAACTGGCTTGCCCGTCTGTGTAGGCCATCGGGTTAGCATCCTCCTCCTCCCTCCCTCCCTCTCTAACGTGTCCGCAATGACTCCTAGTTTCTGTATCCTGGGCGACGGTGCTGATATTCTGACTTAAAACAATCGAACTTTATGTCAACTGTGTTTTCAACATCGTGTAGGTTTTGGTGGTTACTGCAACTGCACCCAACCCTGCTCATATTAATCATAAAGAAGGTAATCATGCTTAGCTTTGGGCCTTAACTTTGCTATATGTTTCTTGGAGATCATTTATTTTACTAGGAGAATGACAAATGTTGCACACATGTTACTCACTGATTATGTACGTTTGCGTAAGGTTCTCTCTCTTTTTTTGGATTCGTTTGTTATCCTGTATGAGACTGTGGGCATGATCCATTTTTGTTGCCTTTTCACAGATGCTGGTAACCAATTGCCATATCGTCGATCACCCAAACCTGCTGATTCAACTGCAGATGAGTTTTATACCAGGCGAGTTTTCAATATATAATTCACCTCGTGCCTTGTTGTACAACTTTCATCCTCAAACTGTTATCTGCATCAGTCGACGCTGGAACAGTTTGGCTGTGTAGTACATACTACAGATTTTGCATATTAGTAACCTTTTTTGGTTTTAAGATATATCGCCTTTCCATCTTTCAACTGCAGGTTCATTAGAAATGCAAACCTGGTAGCTAACAGGGTTGTCAAGAACGGGCAACGAGTGGGGAATCAGATGAAACAAGCCCTAGATTACCTAATTTATCCCAATAGAAGACCACCAAAGTAAATTGCTAATTTACACTCTGAATAGCACAGCACGAATCAACGTTGATCGATCATATATTGTTATCGATTTTCTGTCCCAACCCCTCCTTAGACCCACTCGAATGATTTTTTTTGTGTAATGACTATATATTTCAATAATTTTCTAGCCTTTGCGAATAAATGAAAATTCGTCCACAACTTACGTAAGTTGGCGTTTTTCTGCCACAAGATACATTGCAATATGAAGTCTTGCAATACAAAGATAAATCAGTGCTGGTAAATATGAAAAATCATGTTATGTTAAGACCCACCCCATGCGAGACTCAAACCAAGTAAAATAACTAAAATATTCCTCAACTTGCTATGTCACTCGCCTGAGAGCATTGCTTGTTTTCATCATTACTTGTGTTTGCTCGCATATCTTTGGTTGATCTCAAACACGAAACTCATATCCTTTATCTGCATTTCAGAAAAACAAAAAAAAGAAAAGAAAAGAAAAGGTTTATAAGAACCATTCATCGGAGTTTTAGTCGCGCAGCTAGACAATTGGGTGAGCTGATACAGATTCTTTCATGACATGCAAACCCAACTCAACAAGAGATTTTAGTTCTTGTTCAATTTCATGATCACCTGCGGGACCAACTGAAGGGTTATGGTGTGTCTTGAAAAAGGGCTCAATGGAGAAGGATGGATAAGCAGGAATATATTCATCATTGCATGGAACTTCAGTGACTTGTTCGTTCAATGTGCAAAGCATCGTCTCACCACCAAGTTCATCAGACTTGAGGAGAGAGCTTCAAACTTATGCCAGCATCAGGGTGAGGATTCAACTGTTGGGTCGATGAAACAGACGGTTCTGACCACTGGAGGATTTTCAGTACAAGACACTCCCAAATTATCACTCACATTCATAGTTTCAACGTTAGAAACATCATTTGTCTGACACTCTCTTGTATAGTCCTCAACGTGAAACTTGTTCCCCCTGCATCTTTCTCAAAATCCTAAATCCTCAGCCAAATGATCTCTAATCATTACGTTAACATTAGGAAGTTAAACTGCTTGGTGAAAATCTGGAGCATGCCCACCAAATTCCAGAGGGTTTGGTTCGATAAACCCCAGATCACTGTTACTAATTAAAAACTCGCTAATAGCTATGGCGTAAGTGTGTGTGTGTGTGTGTGTTTCCCGACGATGACATGTCAACATACGATTATGTGAATCGAAATGGGTGGTGGGTTTTCTCTGAAATGGCGCCCTAATAGCAGCTATGGCGTAAGTGTGTGTGTCCGCGCGCGCGCGTCGTAGCATTATAAAGGTGCTGCCGGCGGTTATCGTTTGAACTGATACGAGTAAGCTTCGACTCGATTAGCTTTGTTTTCTTGTTTTGATTAACCGTTGCTCAAGATTTGGATAAGCAAATGGGCCTATTTTATTTATGGGGGCCCAATCGAGAGAGGCCCACTTAAGTTTATTCAGAAAGATTTCAAAGCGAACTAAACAATTGAAGGCAGAGAAATGACGAATGATCAATATAAGAGACTTGAAACGATGGATATTGTCGTGTACATAGGCTGCTTCACTACGCTGGTTATCTCAACTCAATATAAAGTGTTTTTTATCCTTATTAATCTTGTTCACTTTAAATATGAACATTAATGTATATCCCGCAATAAATCCAAGGCTCATTGTTATAAAACTGCAAGCCCACTACAATTTATCCGGCGGATGAGACCAAGATAATTAATCCAACCCCTATTAATTCCAAAAAGACCAAAATATCATTTTCCACCCAATCATAAAATCATTTTTATTTCATGTAGTTTATATGGTAAAAATAAATAAACAGCACTAATTTATTCATTATTTCATGGCGATCAAACATCCATATCTTATATTTTTCGATATTCATAATAATAACTATTTTGTAAACTATATATTGATGAAATAAAAGGCTATTTTTGTAAATTTACAAATAGTGTGGAAACAAAATTTTTATTACGTTGAAAACTAAACAAGATATAATGATTCATGCACAAGATTATTATATTACATTTTAACTTGGGCTTTTTTAAACTTAGTTATCTCGTGTAGTAAAGTAAACACAACCTATAAGATATTATCGGAGAAATTGTAGACTAACAGGCCAATCATTACGTTTTGTACAGTGCGACGATATTACACTTCGCTGTTTATTCCCCCATTCCCCGTTTATAATATAATTTTAATATGCATATAACTCTCAAAAGTTAGTAGAGTAGAGGTACTCTATTAAATATACAGATGAAATCCTTATACCCCTAATTCCTTAAAATTGACCGACATAGCTAATATTAAATGAAAACTATTCCCTCTGTCCCAGCAACTTTATCACATAAGTTGCTCGGCATGCAAATTAAGGTGGCATTATTATAATAATATAGTAATGAAAAGGTTAAAAAAATGTATATTTTAACACGTCTTTTAAGAATATTTAATATTATTATATTGATTGTTTGTGATAGTTTTTTGCTAAATAAGGAAATGTGATAAAATTATTGGGACGCCCGAAATGGAAAAATGAGATAAAATTAGCAGGACGGAGGGAGTAATACCGTCTCTCTCTCTCACGCGCGCGCGCTCTCTCTCTCTCTCTCACGTCTCTATCTCGCGCGTGCTCTCTCTATCTCTCTCGCTAATTCAATTATATATACACACGCGCGCGTCTTGAGCTTCTTCGTCGCACAATCTTGAGCAATTCTTCGTCATTTTACTGAAAGTCCAATCAGCTCCAATCGAAGAGTTCCCACTCCACAGTTCGCTTTACAGCGGTTCTCTCTCCCCTCTTTCTCTGTCTCTCTTTTTCTCTATCTCTTTATCTCCTTCGTAATTTTGTATTGTATTGGATATACAGGCGATGGATCACGATGCTGTGGCGGATTTTCCGCCATGGCTTGGAAATTTCGTAAGCTGTGAGTATTATGTTGACTGCCCTAATCATGGGAAAGAGTGCCGTTTCTTTTGTTTGGACTGCAACAAACCCCAATCCATCTGCGATGACTGTCGCAAACAAGGAGGAGTACACCATCGACATGGTGTAATTAGGGTTAGTTAGTAGATGTGTGCGTGTGTGTGATATTTTGTGACTATCATGGGATTTATTGTATTGGATATACAAACACGCAATGCCCTGCGCTTTTTGCGCTACGCGCTAATCAAAACGTAACGTGTTGCGCTATACGCGTTTTAAAACACTGGTAATAGTGGCGCGCTATCCACCGCTTTTCAAAACACTGATACACACACGCGTCTTGAGCCATCCTTCTTCGTCACACCACGCGTAATTATGCGATGAACTTATCGGTTTGCTAGTATTTTTCATTACAATGTTCAGCGGATAGAGTAGATTTACGATGATGACGACCCCCGACTTCGGTTTCCTCTATGTATGAATGCTCCAAGGGAAGTTTGTACTGTTGTAGCCTGTAGGTAGGGGTGTGCAATGGTTTTAGAAAATCGCCCGAACTGCACCACACCGCACCATAATTAGTCGCCAAAGCCGCGGTTTAATTTTATTTACAAACTGCACCGTAATAATGGTGCGGTGTGAATTTTTTGTACAAACGTGTCGCACTGAATTACACTTTGGTTTTCAAAATTTTTACTAATTATATCTAAGTTTTCTTGATGGTAATCGTACACTAGTCATCTTTTAGTTTACTTATTTTTCTTTACTAATAAAGCTTTTAATTATATGCTAATTTTGTTGATCATATGAAAGTTATATCGTTACTAACATACTTAATTTTATTTCTTGTATGTTAAACATGTTTCAATAAGAACAAACGGCACAACATGTAGGGTTAAAATAGATACGACTCGATCATTTCATAACAAATTAACCTACTATTTATATTTTGAGCTTCCAATCGGACCACAAAGCTAAACCAATATATCAAAATGACCCCTAATGTAAGTAAAGCCTAATATAAAATAAGATAACGATACTAATTTTTTTGAACTTACCATGCTGTGGTTACCATGGAAATAACATTGAGGCGGGCGTTTCTTTCTGTTCATTAAAATGCAAGGTAATTATTATTTTAATTCATCATCAATACATTATGTTATGTATTTATAATGAAATATAAAAATAGAGAACAAAATAATTAAATTGACTGACATTGAATTGAATAAATATCAAATGATACGACTATAGAAATCAAGTAATTAAAAGATCATGCGTAAGTTGTATCAGTTTGCAAATGTGTTGCAATTGCATTTAGCTGTTTGAGTTCTATTAATGCAAAATGCGATAGTTACTACAAAGTGCATTTGCGTTTGTGATTTGCTATTAGGAGAAGGCCTTACCTCTACATATTATGTAGATTGCGGGGATTGTTGTAAACGCAGTGGAGCTCACTACGTTATTCTTGCTCGTTAGTCTCATGTGGATGATTATGACGCCACGTCGATGTGCTCGTTTGCTTTGTTATATAGGCGAGGAAGCGACGAGAGACGAAAACTTCGTTATGGCTTAAAGATGTACGGACGTTGAGAGCGTTGAAAAGCATATAATATATGGCATTGATGTTATGCATATCTTTTCGGGAAATCACATTGGGGAAGCCCTGAATTAAATCTATCATGCTGTTGATACTGTGGATATATTATTTCAGCAGACATGTCTTTCTGTACACTCAAAATGTAAGGTAATTTCATTTTAGTTCGTAAATCTGTTTTAATAACGTTGACCTAGCTATATACTCTAGTGTGCGATATTGAGGCTGGTAAACCTTTATTTGGATCATCATCAGTACATTTTGTTATGTATTTCAGACGCAAACACATATCGATCATTATGATTATGTAATGTAGTAAAATTCGCTAGGCAGTAGGCGCTAGTCGGCGCTCAGAGGGGCCTATCGCTCAGTCGATCTAGCAGGGCCTAGGCGGTTCCTAGGCGGAAATTAGACGGTATACATGTTTTTTTTTTTTTAATTTTTTTGTACATATCAAATATGCTAAGATATCCTATTTATTGTTTCAGTCTATATAACTTTTTATTGTTTCCATTTACTATTTAGCCACATGGAATAACTCTCTTAGTTAAATTAAAATAAAATGATAATTTTGATCTTTTAATTGGAGTTTGTTAAAAGAAAATATGGTATCATATGTAATATATACACTTTGTTAATTAATTACACGATAAATAGAGAATTAAATATTTAATACCATGATATGGAACGACAGCAGTGTAGTGAATTTGAGAAGTCTGGCTTGTCCCACATCGATTATTTAGTGCAAAGAAAGTAGGAAGGTTGTCTATATAATGGTTGTAGCTTTCACTTCTCCAGGCAACTCTGAAAGTCTCTTGTCTGCTAACGAGTAACTATAAGTAGTAAAGAATTTTGTATTATGAAATAAAATTTTATATTGTATATAAAAAAATTAATTGGCCTATTATAAAGCTGATTTATTGCCAATTAATCAGATTAGTTGGCTGATTATTCGGTTTGCCGATTAATCATCCGATTATGCATATATGCCATGGTAGCTCTAGTCTTGACAAACGAATAATCAGCCGATTATGATACGCCACGGTGGTTATATACGACACGACTAGAGTGGATCGACGCCGCCACGGTGGCTATATACGATCGACGACGCCAGATAGCCGTAGAGTGGATCGACGACAAAAGTACGCCGTCTTTGTGTTTTATTTTAGGTGGCACTGATGAAGGGCAATGTCGCTTATGCATCGCGGCAAAAAGACAGAGAGGGAAAGATCGTCTTAGTAGTACTTCATCGTCGCTAGCAGACGCCTAAAAAAGAATAAGAAGCCTCCCATTGTGATAGGTGTCGTCCTCATGATTTATTTCATCATTATTGTTGCTTCTTCATCTCAGGAGGACTGCCTTTGCTTGTGCCACAATTAGACCTGTCAAAACGGGCTGACGGGTCGGCCCGCAGTCCGCCTAAGCCCGCCCACTGACGAGGGGGACCTAAGAAAAGGTGGCCCATGCTGCCCCGCCCATCGACGGGTCACAGGCCTGGCGGGAAGTGGTGGAGCCACGTTAGAACTAGTGGGGTCCAGGACCCCACTGAAAATTTTTTTCCTGTTATGATTATATATGAAAAATTGAGTCTAATTCTTAATTTATTTAACATTAGTACAAAATGATCCCACTCAATTTTATAATTGATTTAGACCCCTTTAACTAATTTTTTTAGTTATATTTGGACCCCGCTAATTACAAGCTCTAGCTCCGCCACAACTGGCGGACTTAGCCGCTTTATTACATTACAAATCTTGTCTCAAAATTATAAAAATACTATTTAGTTAATATATATTTTAATATTAGCGGGCCAGCCCGCGCCTCCCCGCCAAAACCTGCGGTCTACGTGGGCTAGCCCGTTAGGCGGGCCTGAAAATTGCAGCCCACCCCACCCCTGCACGATCTACAAGCATGTAACATATCAAATGAGAAAGGAAATATTGGCAGATAGATTGCGTCATAATCGGAAGAAGCCCTGATGATGTTCTTGGCTAAATGTACGACAAAATTTATCAGGTAAATATTTTCGGAGGTGGCGACCATGATGATGATGTCTTAATGGCCTTCGAAGGGCTACTGCTACAACAAAGCCTCGCTTGTTCTTCTATTCTTACAAATTTTCCAGCACTGCTATTTCTTTGTTCTCTGGAGGAGCAGATCATTCGAATTTAACGTAATTATATAGTATGTAAATGTAATAATGCTAAATGGGGTAAATAAAAGTGATATAGGAGGAAGGAAGTTATAGGCAGACAGGTCATTAAATTGGAACGCATGGGGATAAAAATGAGAGACGTGAAATTAGCGAAGCATGCCATTTGCACAAATTCCCATCACGTGAATACACAATTATTTCCAATACAATAGTAACTAAGTGACAACATCAATCGTACAACAATAATAATAATAATGTTAAATTCATGTCCTTTCTCGTAAATACATGTATATAATAATCGTCGACGAATCAAATTATTGATGGAACGTCAAGTTTCATCCATCCATCCGTTTCCAGTTTCCACAACCACATACATAAGAAAGCATTCAGTGATCTTCTTCTATTTCTCCTTCACTAGCATCGAGGTGAAAACGTTCGCACGCACATTCGTTCTTTCAAATTGCTCTACTCAAATCAAACGTAGACAGAAAATAACGGAGCTTTAAGGCTTGAATAAACCAAAAATAACATGGACATATCTTCGTCCTTACCGTCACAATCGTCGTCATCATCATCATCATCTGGGAAGCTGGTCTACTTTGTAATAATTCCACTGATAATCTTATCTGGGCTTGTGTTGATCTTAAACCCAAAGCCTTCGTCTATCGTCACTTCTTCTTCTTCTTCATGGCCGTCATCTCTTCAGAGCCATTCTCATGAAAATGAAATCGCACCACAAATACTTACAGAGAATCTCCCGCCGGTAAGCCCACCGACAGATGATGGGTTAATGCTCAAATCCTCTGTTTTCGGCTTTTTTTCATGCTCGTTTCTTCCACTTTTTACATAACTCTTCTTGTGCTTTGTTGGTCGTCAAAGCCATGTTCTTACTGTAAGAGACTTACCGCGTAGTTTCTCTAACTGGACTGCCATGAGAAATCAATTTATTACATTACAGGTTGCCAAGAATACTAAAGAAGAGGAGACTAATTCTAATATGAACAAGAAGAAGAAGAAGAAAAAGATGAACAACTATTTGGCTATGGCTGAGGCCACTCTAGCGCAAGCCCGATCTACCATCCAAGATTTCGTGAGCGATAACCAAACATCGTACGACCCCGAATATGTCCCGGCGGGCCCAATCTACCGAAACCCGAGTGCCTTTCACAGGTAAAGAAACAGAAAAAAGACGAATCTTTCGTTTCGTTCATATGTGTATCGAAGATTGATGATCTTGCTTGTTATGTATGGTTGGAAAAAGGAGCTATTTGGAAATGGAGAGATTGTTCAAGATGTACGTATACGAAGACGGCGAACCGCCCGTTTTTCACTACAGCAAAAGCCTCGGGATTCTCGGGATAGAGGGCATCCTCATGCACCAGATTGAGATCAGCAGGTTTCGAACCAGAGATCCCGACAAGGCTCACGCCTACTTCATACCGTTGAGCACTCAGTCGATAGTCGATTACGCCTTCGACCGTAGCAACCGAGCGTGGGACCCGCTTCAGAACATAGCCAGAGACTACGTAAATCTCATCTCGACCAAATACCCTTTTTGGAACAGAACTCGGGGCCGCGACCACGTCTTGCTCGGCTGCCACGACTGGGTACGTAATCATAATAATAAAGACTGAAACTTTGACGCTCAGCGGCCTTCACTTATTTTTCTAGACCTGTAATTTAGCGAGTGGCGTTATAGAAACACTAATTTTTTAGGGGGTGACATTATACTAACATTAACTTTAAGAATTAACCAATTCATAGACGTTGTAGGCCGAAACCTTTGATTTGTCCCCAAATTTTGGGGTTCTAAGTTAGTTATAATACAGGGTTTCGACGAATTGCTTAATTTTGAGACGAATCAAAGGTTCCAATGTAAAAAACGTTCATAAATTGCTTAGTTATGAAAGTTATTGTCCGTAAACTGCCACCCCCTACCTGTAGCGCCACCCCTAAATTACTGAACTCGTAACTTTCTTACGAGCTCTGCAATTGCAACGTCATTGCAGACGCCTATGATCTCTATCGCGGTCCCCGTCCTTTACAAGAACTCGATCAGGGTTCTGTGCAACGCAAACACCTCTGAAGGATTCAAGCCCTCGACGGACGTATCATTGCCAGAGATCTACCTCCCGACGGGGACGACGGACGGGCTGATAGGCGGGCCCCCGGCATCCGAACGTCCAATCCTGGTGTTCTACGCGGGCGGCGTGCACGGAGACATACGAAAGGCACTGATGGACTATTGGATCGGGAAAGATCCCGAGGTGCAAGTCCACGAGTACCTTCCGAAGGGCAAGTCGTACTACGGAATGTTCAGAGAAAGCAAGTACTGCATATGCCCGAGCGGGTACGAAGTGGCTAGCCCGAGGATGGTTGAGGCGATATACATGGGATGCGTCCCCGTCCTGCTCAAGGACAGCTATGCGAAGCCGTTCGACGATGTCTTGGATTGGAGCAAGTTCTCCGTGGATGTCCGCCCGGGGGATATTCCCGACCTGAAGAAGATTTTGAAAGCTATACCTTACGACAAGTACACGGAGATGCAGAGGTTGGGGGTTAGTGTTAGGAGGCATTTTGAAGTCAATTTTCCAATACCGAAGAGGTTTGATGTGTTTCATATGATAATGCACTCTATTTGGCTCAGACGGATTAATGCTCAGCTTCATTAATTCGTGATTGACTACTGTTTCTTTCATCTGTTGTTCAATATGCATGCGTGAATGAATGAATGGCTTATGGTGAAAAACAACTGTAAATTTGCAAGACAAAAATCGTAACTTGAAAGATCTCCATAATGGGTTCGGCCTCCAAGGGGGTGGAATTTGGTCACATGAAGTACAATGCCATAAGAAAGACGAAGGGAGATTCTTTTTTTTTTTCCTTGGAGACCGTGATCACATTCACATTAGTTATTTGGTCACTACAAAATGCTTAGACATCAAGACACAAATGGAGGATCATGACAACAAAGAAAAACAAAAGTAGCATGCTCTTCATTATAACGAATGAATCGAGCTAATAAAATCAAATGTAAAACGCAAACGAAAGATGAAAGCATAATGGTGTTCCATGCCTTTAAATAAACTAGCGTCAAATTATAAAATTAGGTCACTAAGTATACGAGTTTTCGTTTTTGGGTCACTATGTTTGATAATTGCAAAAGTAGGTGACTAAATTTTCATGTGAAAACAATTTTGGGTCATTTTTCCGTTTTAGGTCACTAAGAATATATTTTTTCGATCTTGGGTCACTAAGTTTACATTTTTTCAATTTTGGGTCACTATGTTTATAACAACTTCATGGAATGAATAAATCCATTAAGACATATGTAAGTTCTTTCTTATTTTTTTATATGTCATCGGAAAATACATTGTTACTTGCATGTTCTTTTCTTTCTTGCCAATTGATGCCACTGTGGCAGCTGTAGGTGTTTTTCTTTGTTGCAATTTGTTTTAGTTGTAGGCTCATTAATATAGATAATTTTTTTCTTTGTTGTCATATGTCACTTTGACTAATTCCTTATCTTGTTTATAGGTGGAGGAAGAATAGGTTGATGTAAGCAAGTTTAGAAAATGATTATTTAAATATATTTCTCACAGATTTGATGGGTTTTTTGTAAGGTTAACTTGTTGAACGAATGATGTTTGTTGGTACTAGGTGTTGGTTTCTTTATTGGTGTTGATTTTGTTGCTGAACAATGATGTTTTTTTGTAAGATTTATGCCTTTTGTTATTTTCTTTGTATTTTTTGTTTTATACAGATATGTAAAAAAAAATCGAATCCGAAAATTCGAAAATATTCGAATAACATAATCGAATCAAATACGAATCAATTTCAGTATTCGAATAAAAAACAAATACGAATCCGAATATTCGAAAAAGTAATCGAATCCAAATAGAATATGACAGTATTCGATTCGATTCGTTTGCAACCCTACAGTTATACATAATGTAATATTACAGGCAATTCCCATAAGGTTCTTGAAAATCTCGTAGAGACAACATATTTGGAGCACTGCACGAAACATAATGCAGCAGGTCCGTGGGATTATTTTGCGTGACTTGCAATGTGAGGGATCAGTCTTTATGCATTTGTGGTCGTAATGAAGCTCATCTCAACCATATTTGTATTAGGGTGTGTATATGTATATGATTTGATCTTTGATATATATAATAGAAAAGACAATGACGATTAATCTTCTATTGTTTCCTACAGATAAGAAAAGGGCAGATGATAATAACTTGCAGGGTATATTGGTTTCAGAAGCTCGGCAAGATTTGGACACGAGCTATGTACTGAATCATGCATCGACTATTCCCGGCGAGCATCTTGTGTATCTCAAAGATTTGTCCGAAGAACAAGGGGAAATTGGAAAACCACTGTGTCAAATCTGCCAATGCACTCTCATAGACGACAATGCGCGCTTCTGTTCATTAACCTGTAAAGTAAGTGATTTTGATTTACACCTAAAACAAATTGTTATATATAGAGTGATTTATATATCATCATCATCATTATCATCATCATCATCATTATCATCACACTGATCTATCCAGTCGCTATCTTTACATATTTTGAACTTATTTTGGTTTAATTAATCAGCTTGCGCGCATTAAAGGTGATGATGCGAATGCCGCCGCTTAGTCGAGTTTGCAAAGAAATAAAAATGGTACGGACGGAT
Organism: Craterostigma plantagineum; assembly: GCA_027422505.1. Taxonomy (NCBI): domain Eukaryota; kingdom Viridiplantae; phylum Streptophyta; class Magnoliopsida; order Lamiales; family Linderniaceae; genus Craterostigma; species Craterostigma plantagineum. The sequence goes on along the minus strand of JAPQWV010000097.1, from coordinate 1,897,443 downwards.
ATTATTGCTATATTTTGATGATCTCGAAAGTACTCTGCTTAGTTGCTAGTTTTTATTTTTATGTATTTTTTGCTATAAATTGATGGTGTATATGTATGTATCTATTTTCGAAATTGATGATGTATATGTATGTATCTATTTTCCAGATAATAGTAGGAGGCTCGGAGTATCGTGTACAAGAGGAATGTAATGCAAGCAGCTAGCTAGCTTTGAATAAAAATTTTTAGTGTTTTACTTTCTACATTAGTGGACACTGGACAGTGGTGACATATAACTCATTAGTGTATTGATATAGCACTTTCCATTCTTTTCGGAAACTCCAAAGAAAAAATAAAAGGCACGAGTTGCAGTTTCTTTATCTTTTGCTTAGTACATTCTATGCATTCTTCGCAATTGGGATTTTTTTCTCCATATAACCGCCTACTTTTTTTTTAAGTCTAGTTTCTTTCCTAATAAATAAATAAATCGGCAATGCAAAATAATAAACTGGGTATTCCATTTAATAACAGGCTTGTTGAATAAGTCCAATAGTCGTTAGTATTTGTCGTTTGAGTTCTGAAACCCTGATATTATTGCTAAAGTGAAGCAGTCTATTCATTCTCTTTTACTTATGGTCTATTCATTCTCTTTTACTTATGGTCTATTCATTCTCTTTTACTTATGATCCTTGAACTAGCTAAGCACTTCCGATGACCTTGCCTTGGGTTTTACGTTTTTTTTCTTCAGTTGAATGCATTATTCATGCTAAACAAGCAAAAATGACACCGTTTTCAAGTTACAAATTATCATTTTATCACGGATAACAATATGTAATAAACAAGATTAAAAGGTATACAAAACATTTTGACGATTATAGGAATGGCTTGACGTTTCATGTGATTTAAATGTATCCTTTGATCTCCAAGTTATTTGATCACAATGCAATTTATTCTCAGATATGTAAGAAACATGTTATGTAAAACATATAAGAGATATCTTCACGATTTTACCACGAACATGATGTTTTTTCTTATCTGTAGACATTAATATCTGGTCGTCACTCATCTACTTGAGAACAACGAACAAGGGAAGAATTGTTGGAAGAACTTACCGATATCGCATGCTTTGTTCCCCAATCTCGCAGAATTAGGTGTGTTATTTCGGACAAAGCGAATCGAAATTTCGGTTTGATAACCAAATACGGCCTAAATAGTTTGGTCCAGATTTCCAAAAATGTTTCGACTCGGTCCGGTTAACCGACTGAAAACTGAAGTTTTAATTAAAAAACTAGAAATTGGGTTTCAGTTCAATTCGGTTTATCGAAATAATAAGCCAAAATGAATCGAAATTTTTTGGTTATCAAAAGTCAAACCGAATACCGAACCGAATTCTCTGATTCGGTATTCGGGATGAACTAAAAATTTGGTTTCGGTTCAGTTCGACTGGTTAAGCGAACAATGAACACCCCTACGCAAAATATTCAACTTGCCGGAAACTGCTTTCGCCTGCTATGTGTCATACGCTCTAAGATAGGGTTTCGAGAATCGTAGAATCAATGACAAAATGATCGACTATTCAAGATGTTGGTGTCGGTAGTGTATAGCTAATACTTATACGGATTCAAACAGGGTAAAGTCGAGTCACGTACGTACACTTTTCGTGAGACGAAATTGCCCTGAATCACAGAGCTTCTCGCGACAATCGCCCCCAAGATACAATAACTTTCGATTTTGTTGCCGTAGCACAACAAAACAAAATCTAGGCAAATGACTTGATACTGAAGCTTTTCTTGCCCTTTTTAGGAAGAGGGAATGTATTGTAGTTTCTCATTATGAGTTAGAAACACAGTTTGGCTTAGGTTGATTTGAGTTCAATCTCATTGTCTCTTTGAGGCGTGGTGAAACTATCCTCTTGTGAAAGAACAAAATGCCTTATCGTACGAACAAAATGCCTTATCGTAGCAACAAAATGCCTGAATTGACTTTTGAACGCCTTATCATGAATTAACTTTTGATCTGATATCATGCATGATTTATTAGAAAGTACACTTCCTTGACATGCTATAAATGGTCCCATTGGCGAGTCAGTGACTGCAGCAGTGTCAACCGTGTTCCCATTGGCTCGACACTGCCTCGGCCTGGCAGAGGTTGGCGAGAGATTGAAACTAGCGGCAGGAGAAGGAGCAGATGAATCTATAATGGATATGTTTGAAGAATGCATTCACAGGCCGCTGACTGAGGAGGAGTTTGGAGATAAGTGGGGCGATATCATGGATATGTTCAGCCTTCTGCGTCTCAGAACGTTACTCGAGTCGTTATACAACGACAGGGGCAAATGGATGTCGGCCTTCCTTGGATTGGATGACCGCATTTCGTTGTCTGGGCTTTTCGTGCTCAGCCGAGAGGAAAGCGTCGGTGCCGTCTTCGATAGGTATGTGAATGCGATTCCCACTGTCTACGAATTCGTACAGCAGTACAAACTTCTCTTGGAGCATTTATACAGAGAGGAAGCCAAAGTCGGGGGGTCGTCGTCATCTTAAATGTCTTTTTTCTACTCTTTCCTCTGAACATTGTAACAGTAAATACTAGAAGAACAATAAAAAGTTCATTGCATAATAACGTGTGTGTTTGTTTATGGAGCTATAACGTAGTTGCTCCTTTGGATGGAGGGGCGTACCATCTTCTTGTTCTTGTGTAATTGAGACGGAATAGATAATAAAAAGGGGTAGAGACAGGGCCGGTTTTTTTATTTTAGGAGGTCCATGTTCGAATTAAGGCCCATGTAATATTTTTTCCTTTGTGTGGCCTTATTAAAAACTATTGGGTTTTTTTGTTAATTTATATATTTTAAAGTTACAACCCAAAACAAATTATGTGGCCCTCTATAACATTGGGCCGGATTTGTGGCCCTGTACACTAGGTCTGGATGCACATGCCCAAATCCGGCCTGGAAAGTGCAAATGAAAGAAAAAATGGCTCTGAATTGGCTTTTGTTCTTGTACACTTCCTTAGACATGCTGACGCTCCTTACTAGGGGTGGGCATCGGGTCGGGTAGTCGGGTATCGGGTAGTTCGGGTTCGGGTAGTTCGGGTTCGGGTTAAGATTTTCACTACCCGAACCCGACCCAATTTACGGCGGGTACCCGCTTGTCGGGTATGTGTCGGGTTCGGGTACCCGACATCGGGTAGTCGGGTACCCGATTTTTAATTGGGATATGACTAAAAATATTATAATTCAATAATATTAAAATATCCATGTTATAAATTAATATCTCTTACAATATTAGGATATTTTGTTTTCAATAAATGTAATATATACATATTTTATATGTTTATTTATAAAATTTTGAGAAATATATTTTAAATTTTTATGATGATATATGCATTGATATAAAATATCAGTTGTTGATTATACACTTAAAATAAAAAATTAGTCGAAATATTATTTAAACTTTAACATCACTCAAGTTATATATTGATATCTAAATATGTAATTATATATATTTTTAATGTATGTACAAAATTAATAATTTAAAAAAAAATGTCGGGTACCCGATCGGGTTATTCGGGTAATAAATTACTACCCGATACCCGATCCGATTAATAAATTCGGGTATCGGGTAACCCGATACCCGACAAATAACCCGAATTACCCGACCCGAACTACCCGAACCCGATCGGGTTCGGGTAAAACCCGAATACCCGAACCCGAATGCCCACCCCTACTCCTTACTATAGGAGATGCTCTTTCCTTTCCACGGATTCGATGTTATGTTTATTACTGTAAAAACATTTTCTATCCTTGAACCTCAAAGAGCTCTCTAGTATTTCTTTACTCGCCATTTATACTCACAGCCAGCCAGCTAAGCTCTACTCTGTCTACCAATTGGAATGTTTGAATTTCCAAGCACAAAATGCTTTAACATTGATGGGACATGACAGCAGAATAAGTACCATAGTACCATGTGTTCGATAACAAACGTATCACATACCGTAAAACAAGACCAAAGTAACCACACCATAGTTTCGACAAGTTATTTATTACAATAGATACAGGCATATATATATATATGTATACACAAACCTCAACTGATTCCAGATGTTTTAGCCGCTAGATGGGTAAGAGCGCGTTTATGGTAAGTAACGCGCATCTTCTTGTACTTTTGTACGAAAGCAGAGATATCAATCTCTCTATCTAGAAGCTGCCTGTGAAGGGACTCCGATTCGTCATCTGTTTTGGTCATCGCCTCTGAAACAGAGAACAGAAATACATTTTTCACACTTACACATAAGACTATTTATTATTACCTCTAGCAGTAACCTGAAACACACTCGTAGTTAAAAATTTACCTTGAAGTTGACGGAAGAGTGCCGAGGGTGAATAATGCATCAGAGCATCTTCTTTTCTCCTCTCTAATTCACGTAACTTTTCTTGTGCAGCGGCCAGCTCAGTCGTCCGAATGATTCTACACTGAAGAAATTAAAGAAGAAAAAGGAAATCCCCGTTCAGAGGTCAATTCAGAAGTAATATGAAATATACTAATAGTCTGACAACGCAAGTCTTAGTAATAGTACTTGGTTCCTCAGCTCCATTATGCGTGGTTCCTTTTCAAGATTCTCTCCTGTGAGAAACCATAAATCCGTTTAGTATCAATTATGAGGTGCTCTCTTGTTCATATAATTTACTAGTCGAACATGAAGTGAATAAGATCATACTAGCCAGCTGCAGAGTCTCGTTCCTGAGATCATCTCTGACCTGGAAGATAAGTGAGGAATGTGAAAGAATTGAAGAATCGACCGATGATGAAAAATGTGTCAACTTAAAAGCCAACGGGAAAGAACTTTCCTCCTAGATGTTAGTTTGATCCAAAAGTGAAGTTGCACCGAAAAAAAAATAACTTACCCGGTTTTGTGTTTTGACAGGTTCAAGTGAAAGCAGGAACCTCTGATATGCATCCTTATCTTGTAGAAGCTTTCTTAGTTCATCCACACTGATGCATCATAGAAATGAATGAAATGTGGAAAACTAAGCTAACATGATTTTGAATGAAAATGTATTATGGTAACACGAATTTAAGATCAGTAATAGCCAATATGCTTTGGGGATATCAGACCATGAGCCTGGAAGCTGGTTTCAAAACATCCCAAGGTCTCGAATTGAGGAATTTCTCAACTTTTATGAGTGAGGAAAAATGACCCAACACTCTCACCCACAACAATAGTAAAACGTAAAAAGCTTCAACAAAAAGCCATCCCAAGAAACCTTTTTTCGCACAGAACATGTCCTTAAGGAAGTCGAAGTATGAGGATAAATCTATAGTTTATACTTCAATCAAATTCTTAACAAGAAATTGCCGACCTTTTGTCCTTCAATACGGAAATGATGCCTGCAGCCTCTGCAGGTGAAACGTTCAACGTGGAGTTCTGCCTCGATAGACCAAAACCGTTGGATGTGCTAGAACCAGGAGTTACGGGTCGTGAAGAGCTCGGAGAAGCCTGTGCATACCAAGAGTCTCGAGGTATATCCTCAGGACTCTGTTGCACTTGCTGCTCTTGCGAGCCCCTGTGGAAAAAATACAGTACAAAGATAGATTAGCCATTATAAGACAAAACATAATCACACGAGTAACAAGAAACAACAGCCTGCATATCCTCCACCTAATTGATCAGCAAAAGGATACCACATCATCTAACTAATCAGCTCATGAAGAATGGCAAAAAGTTTTTTTTACAAGAAAAGCAAGTGAATAAATTAAGCGAAACCCTATATACCTATCTCTGTTTGTTTGTAGACCACAACAATCAATCCACGGAGCATGTAAAAATCAGATATATCGACACAATCATCAGAAACGACATAGAGACAATTCGCACCAGACATCAACCAGAAAATCCGAACTCAACAACTAATTCGTCAGGAAACAGTAAAACATGCACAAATTCAGATGGACTGAATATTAATTCCAAATAACGTGAACCAAAAAGCAGATAGATCCCCGAACGAGGTACCAGAAATTTCTAAACATGGCTTGGAAAAGTTCCAAGTTTTCGCCGCTCGCTCGATCGGCTACCAATTGAGAGTGCAAGATTTCGAATTGAGGAGCCTTATGCTAGAAAATTGTAGATCAGATTTAATTTGATTGACGAGCTGCGGACTTAACTTTTCAGGTTTCGGTTCCCTTTCTTGGTTTGGTTTCACACGGGATAATTGCCATTTTGGTCCCGAGTTATACCTTAAAATCACTTTTGGTCCCGAAAAACATGCTTCATCATTATTAGTGCATCAATTATTATACGTTCATCAGTATTCGTCTTCCCGTCAGTTGACCGTTAAAAACTAACAAATTGACCAACTGACACCGTTAAATTTTCTAAAAAATTTAGAAATAACCCCTGGCAAATTAAAAACAATACTTAACAAATAAAAAAAATTAAAAACGATCCAAGACATGTATTGTTGACCGTGGGTGGTTTTTCCTCACTCGGCGGACAGTCGTCGGCGGAGAGGTGGCGTATGTCGTCGTATTTCTGAAGGGTTTCGACTTTTAGTTGACGGTCGTCAGCAGCTCCTCCGTCGACGGTCAAAGGGTTTTCGTCGGCGTCCACCGCCGCCTGACACCACGGCCAATTTTCCGACGACCAAAGGCCGAGCGCTCCTTCGATGGGGTTTATGATTCTTCCACAGGCTTCGTACAGAAGGGACCTGCAAATCTCTGCAAATTACACATAACAAAGAAAACGAAGAATCAAATTACCGCAAAAAAATTCCATTTTTTTCACTGAATAGAGAAACAATCAAGACATAGGTTTCTCGTCCTCCATGGATGATGTTCTTAAATACCACCAACAAACAATCAATTTCCCAGTAAACAAAATTACTCAAAAAATCAACATCTCATATCTCCTTTCATCATTTTAAAGGGTGAATATAAGAGAGAGAGAGAGATTTTCATGGATGGCGTTAAAGAGGTTGATGAGGCCAGTCCGGCCGTAGAATTTGGCGGGGAAAAGGGTGGCTTTTCTTATGCTTCAGTGGAGCCAGGGGCGGACCCACGTATGGGCTCGGGGGGTCCATTGACCCCGGCCATTTTTCGTGTAAGTAGAGTATGGTCATGATATATGATGAGAATTGTTGGTAGTCTAGTGGTTATTGAAGCTGTTTGAAAGATTATCATCTTAAAGACCCGGGTTTGAACTCTTCTATAAGCTTTTTCTTTTATTTTCTGACTGAAGTGTCCTGGGCTGAAATTTTTTGACCCCCAGCTTTTTTCTGTTTGGGCTTTGACCCCCCAGCCATTGGATGCTGGGTCCGCCCCTAAGCGGAGTTGATCCAGTGAAGGGAAGGCCTCAAAACACAGTCTTGGCTACAACCTTTTCGAAGAACTCGACATCCATTGCAGCTCATTATTAATTAATGGTTGGAAAGATGGTAAGAGGAGAGGGGTTGACGACGGTGAAGAGGACTTTTTTAATTTGTTAGGGGTTATTTTTAAAATTTTCAAAGTATTTAACGGTGTCAGCTGATCAATCTGTTAATATTTGACTGTCAACTGACGGAAAGGACGAATACTAATTAACGGATAATAATTAAGGTACTTACAATGATACGTGTTTTGCGGGACCAAAAGTGATTTTAGGGTATAACTCAGGGACCAAAATGGCAATTATCCCCGTTTCACACCATTCCTTATGCAAATTGCGAAACTAACCTTAAGTTTTTATATTTTTCAATTTGGAGCCCCATGGCCATTAAGAGACAAGACACGGATCAGAAGCACTTCGAACACTTGCTGGGCCATATAAAACGTGAGACTTGTGAAAGGCCAGTAAGGCCCATCAATCATAATAATATAAAGGGTAAATAGCGTAAAACCCCCCTGTGGTTTTGAAACTCGACGCCAAACCCCCTCGTGGTTTAAAAACGACCTAAAAATCCCTCGTGGTTTATAAAACATAGCACACTCTCCCCCCGTCAGCATTACGGTCAGACAATACATTCCGGTTTTACCCCCGGTCAGCATTACGGTCACACGAAAATCCATCTTTCTTCTTCACATATAAATTAGAAGTATGTTATAAAAAAAACTTAAAGAAACACTTACAGAAAGAAAAAAAAAAAAAAAAAAAAAAAAAAAAACTTGAGAAAAACTTCGTTTGTTATCGCGACACCTGCTCTTTGGCTTTTGAGCAGCAAGCTATTCCAGATAATAGCAGCAACATCTTGATTATCAGCAGCTTGACGAACGAGATTTCAAGCAGATTTGAAGGTCAAATTCCCATTTTGTGTAAGTCTTCATCCCCCTCTATCAAAGTGATCAAAAAGAAATTTCTTCTTCCCTTCATCTTGCTCGCAATTTACTTCTATTCCTTTGTTGAAACTTCTGTCAGATTCCATAAATTTCGTTTGGGACTTTCCTCAGGATAAAGAGCTCGGCTAGTTTCTTTCTATGCCGATTTTTCTCATCTTAAAGCAAGAAGATTCAAAATGAGGTACACTTAACAGAAATGATAACCCATCTATTGTTCAACAAAATTCACCAATTAATTTGAAGATCCAAGTGAATACAAAAAGAAAAGAAAAACTCACTGTTGGTAAGCAGAGTGATTGAAGGCAGACACAAAGAGCAATCTACCAAAGAAAGACATGAACGCCATTGGTTTTGCAGAAAGCTAAAAGCACACTTATCTTTCTTCCTCACGTATAAAAGCAACACCCTCCTAGTATACTTTCGTTGTGTTGTCTTTTTATGTTTAAGATTTAAATTATTAAGGTTATTTAGGTCATTTCCAATTAAATTTCGTGTCTAAATTCTACCCCTTGCGCACAAACCGCCCGTGTAATACAGTTGCGGGCATAAAAAAGCTGACTGGGGGTTATTGTGCTATGTTTTATAAACCACTAGGGGGTTTCAGGTCGTTTTAAAACCACGAGGGGTTTGGTGTCGAGTTTCAAAACCATATGGGGTTTTTAGCAATTTATTCTAATATAAATACCAATCTCTCTTGAAAAAGCTACTAATCATTTCGTTCTCGTCTAGCTAGAATCTTTTTTTTTTTGTTTTTTTTTTTCTATCCCCACACATTCGGGCTATGAGCTAACCGCCACACACTCTAGAGGTGGGACTAATCTCCGAGGTGAGATGTATATGTCCCAAACCCACCCAACAACGATAATCATGGGCCTTAGGCCCATGGGGACTTCTCAAAGTTAATGTGAGAGGTAGAATTCAATCCCTTGAGCTCCTAGCGACATGACCTTTGAGGCCCCCTCAACGTCAAACTAGAAATCATATCATTCATTTTATCAGTTTGGGTGACTTCAGAATTAGTTTCTAAAAGGCTACTTACTATTTACTTCAGGTACGCTTGGGTGAGGTATGCAATATTCATACATGAAAGTGGAGGAGTCTTGGGGTTGGGGTGAGTTCCATGCACCATGGAGGATTATCCCCCTGGAAGCCATGTCGTCCCATATCGACGATGACATTCGGATTCGATACAGACCGAGTCTTGTCGAAGTGTGGGAATTACGGTGGCGTTGTGTGGAGATACCTATCTGACCGGAAAAAAAGACAGATGGGGAGTAGGAACCTCACTCAGTGGGGCCTATATTTTGAAAAAAAAAATTCAAAACGATAGTTTGTATTGATAAACAAAAGTACATGGAATAAATAGCCCATAGAGTCTCTCCGGTGACATCGTTATCCGGTAAAGAACAAAGGTTTAGGAGCACAAACACACCAAACAAAAGTTTTTCCTTCTAGGTGGTCCAATGATCCCTCTGGATCTAATGTGGCTCCGTCGTTGTACATGACCGTCAACTTAGAAACTACGAGGTAAATGCAAGCTTAAGCCATTAGCTGATTTGTAAAGCAAAACAGCTTTCTTGATTTTCAAACAAAAATGAACAAATGGGGTCGGTCTACTCTCTCTCTCTCTCTCTATATATATATATATATATATATATATTGCGTGTATTATCAACTGGTTTTGTACATTGATATCGATCACGTGCTCATTCATGGACTAATTATTACAGCAACAACAAAAGGAGGATAATAACAGCAAAAACAACTAAAGTAGAATGCATTTCATTATAAGCGAATGAATCACGCTAATAAAATCAACTGTAAAAGGCAAGATGAAAGCGTAATGGAGTTCCATTACTTCAATTAAATTAGCAGCTCCATATAGATAGTGGTGACTATACTACTTTATCTATCTATCTATCTAGTCTAGGCAAGAGTAAGGGTTTCATTCCCTTAAACTCCATGAGATTTGGTTTGAGCAGGTGTTTTTTTGCAGGTTTGTCGACGAGCTTAGCAACTTTTGACACGGTATCGAGTTGTTTGTAACTATTCCTACTCCAACTAGGACGATACAAATCAAGCACTTTGTCGGAAAAAGAGTAAGGAATGTAACCTAAATGTAAGTACTTGATCAACGGTGGAATGCAGAGAACAATTTCCTCTTTGGCCCATCGCTTCTGCTTATAGTCTTCCAAAACCCAAACATGAAGGATTGGTTCATCGTTCGTCCCCATCGAACATAGATAGACCGACGGTTTTCCATACCAGCTTATGAGACCAATCTCATAATTGTGATCACTCAGCAACAACTGTGGGATGAGACTAACCCGCCACAGTTTCTCGCTCTCAACTTCAAAGATGGCCATTTCTTCAACTCGGTGATCGTCCCCTCCTTTAGGCAGTAAAGCAAAGTAGTCATCATTTGACGCCGAGTTTTTCCTGAAGCATTGCAGTGTATGGCATCTGAAAGGGAGATCGATGGTTCTCCACGAATGGTCCATGCCGACCGTGAGAGTATCGAAGCTCGCGTTTTTTCCACCGGTCCATTTATTAGGTTGAAACGCCTTAAACGTTTTCGTATTGGAAAAATAGAACAGTCTCATGTAGAATCCTTCGTTAAGACAACCAGGCAAATCTAAGGCTCTATTAGTGGATGGATTCCTTACTCTGTAATTCGAATTGGGATACTTTTCCAAGATCAAACCTTGACATGAACATTCGATTCGATGCCCATTGCCCTCTTCAGTGGCTACCCATATCGCATCATCAACAGCTCTCATGGCGTGATCGTGAATAAACCCAACGTTTTCAGCAATTGATAACCAAAGTTTGCAGACGCATTTGAGCCTCAGTAGTGATTTCACAGGCAAACATCTCAATATATCCCAGATAACATCGGCGGGCAGCAGAGAAGAAGAAGACATTTGATAATTCTGCAACAGACAAACACACGAATTTATTCATTGAAGGAAACCTATGAAATGCAGAATTAACCAACAAGCATTATTGATCAATGACTTTCATCTCATATTCGAAGGAAGCAAAAACCGAATTTGCATCACCTTAGTTGATTCTATGTGATAGATCAAATAAATCAAGAATCTGGCACTCGGATAGCAATAATAAAGAGGATAAATATATATACGAGGTTGATAAATATATATACGAGGTTAATTTGATTTTGAAAACAAAAAAGGAAAACCCTAGAAGACTAGCTGATCTGACGAACATTATTGGGTTTTAACTTGGCCCATCAAGTTGGGCTCATAGCATTCATTCGCTTCAAATAGCAAAAACCCGTTAAAAGAAGTCGTAGTTATAAATAGTTTCCATATCTCCACCATTCTCCCCCCTTTCTATTTCCTTCATATTCTCTCTATAGCTCGCGCGAGCTCTCAAAGAAGTTGCCGATTCCATTAGAGGTGTTCGTTCCACAGCTAGCTGACGGCGGTAGGATGATTCTATCCACACTCTCTCTCTCTCTCTCTCACACACACACACACACACGCACACGCACACACACACGGGGCCACCCAGGACGGATTTGGGCCTGTGCAAGCAAGCATACAGCACAAAGCCACAAATCTGGCCCTGGGTAAGATAGGGCCACAAAATGAAAATGTGGCCTAGTAAAGCTATTACTTGGGCCAATAGCTGCGGTCCTTTTGATTTAAAAAATCATTGTAAATTAATTAATGGAAAATGTCCCATAAATTAATTACCATAAAGATAAAAAAAAATTCTAAGACTATCTTTATCTATGACCTAAACAACCTTTCATGAAAATAAAATATTAATTTCTCTCTCCTCCACATACACAACCTACACCTCAACCCAACCTAACAATTTTCATACTTTATCAACAACTCAGCACAACATGTAATATTTATCTTTTATAATTATTTTAGTAGTATTTGAATGTTTGAAAAATATACTACATTATATGATATAAAATTTAGATACTTTGGTCATTTGAGGAAGAAAAATAATATGAAGTATGATAAATTATAGAATGTAATAGAGAACAAATATTTGAAATTGTGATTCAAAATGTATCAATATTAGTCTCTATTTGTAGAGAAAAAAATCATACATTTTTGGTAAAAAAATTATAAATAAATTTTAATAGTTAATTAAATGTATCATAAAAACTAATAAAAACCACAAAACAGTTTACGGAAAACAGTGCACAACTGGTTGGTGCACCAGGTTGGTCCATCAACCGGGTTGTGGGGGGTTGTGGGATTATTTTACTTCTTTGATTTATTTTATAAATATTCAGCAACCGGTCGTGAGAAGCGCCGATAAACATAGTCTAATAAGGTCACATATGGACCAAAAGCCCAGGCCACCCAAAACGAAAAAACGCCCCGCGCACCAACTAGATTAGGGGTTATTGGGCCGAACGTGAATAGGCCTGAGTTAAGTTCCCATACTGGACCCAAAGTATCGTTGGGCCTCAACCCAGAAAGCTAATTAAGAAAAATTAAAATATATACAGAAATACCAATTGAATTCAAATTGTTTCTGAAAGGCTATTTATTTATTATTTAATTGAACTACACTTGAAGTACGAATTATTCATTACATGACCCTTTATCAACCTAGAAAATACGAGGTAAAGGCAGGGGGTTAAGCTATAAGCCAACTTCTTTGTGAAGTAAAAGAATATTCTTCATTTTTCAAACAAGATTAAACAATCACTAAGCTCTCTCTCTCTCTCTCTCTCTCTCTCTCTCTCTCTCTCTCTCTCTCTCTTTGTGTATATATATGTATATTTTCTTAGCTGGTACTGTTCATTGATATCAATCACGTGCTCATTCATGGACGGATATTTGATTATTACAGCAATTTCTTGATATTTACTTCAACCCGGTTGGGAGGGATTCCCATTGATTTAGGTAAGAATTTGGGTTGAAGCATGTTAGCAATGGCAGTTATGAACACACCCATAAAAAGGACAAAGCTACAACACATAAATGACAGGTTGCATACAGCGACCAACTGCCTAACTTGGCTGTATCTTCTTGCCTGCCTTGTTTTCATCACAGATCCAATGCGTTCGATGGCGAGGGCATAATTAAATACAAAATTTGCTGATCTTGTTGACTTCTTAGCTTCGAAGGTAACTAAATCTCCAATGCTAAACCATGTCTTAATACACTCATCTCTCAACAAAGAAACACGCTGGGCTTTTTTACACACAGAGCGAGTGACGCAATTATGTTCAAGCAGAGGCCAACGACAACTATCAGAGATAGAGAAAGGGTTGATATCAAATTCTCCAATTTCCAAGCCCTTCAGGTAAGAGTTTCCTCTGGCGTTAGACTCTGACTGACATGTTGATGATGTAAGGATTGTGTTTTCTGTTAATGTTTAGGTACCGAAGACATGGGACAGGCTTTTCATCTCTATACTCTCTGTAGAAACAGGAAAAACCATTGCAAAGTTGGGCAAAGCATTAGTGAAAAATGGGAATTGCCAATGGACAGAGACTGTTTTAGAATCTGTATATGTAACGAGGGATGACTCTTCCAAAGGATATGAAGAATGTCTTTTGAAGCTAGTCGTTTCAACGGTATGATCAGCTATTATTGTTTTCTTTCATTGTGCTTGCTAAAGAGATTGTCCGATCGTTTTCAGAAACATTGAACGTATGTATACTTCAGGGCTCGGCAAGATCTAGCGCCCTCGGTGAAGCGATTATCAACGTGGCACAATATGTAGGTTCAAGAGTTTCAAGTAGCACAGTTTCACAGGCACTGAAGAAATGCAGCTATGGAACTACTTTGCAGGTCTTCTTTTGTTTCTTACTTTCGTCTTTGTTAGATGATCAGATATTAAGAATCTAAACTAGACATGGCTGCAGTTCAAAGTTCAGTGCTCTGTTCCAAGAACGAGAAACAGGTTAGTCGATGACGATGATGACGGAAGCAAATCGAAGTACTCAGATTCATCAGATCGACACAGATCGGAAAAGCAGGTATGAAGAGATCAATCAACGGTGATGTTAAAAGAACTGCATCAATGTTCTGATTGACTATCATCACTCTTTATCTGCAGGAAATAAGCAACTCAGAATATGAGGCTGAGAATAACAGTTTCCATTCTGTGGGAAACTCTGCAGAGAGGGATAATGAATCATTCTCTAGGAAATCCATCAAAAGCGAAGATTGTAATAATTCATATGGGAGACAGCAACAAGGCAGCTTCGAAGCTAGCCCAGTTCACCACAACGGTTCGGTCGACGATGATTGCCTACCGAACCAATCGTCTTCGCATTCTCTGTCATATCAGAGAGAAGATCCGTTACGAAAGAAGAGGAGCGTTAAAAGGTCGTCATCGAACAACAACGAAAACGCTGGTTCTTCTTCGAGAAATCTCCTCGAAGCTGCAGAAGATACCATCGAAGAACTCAGAGCAGAAGCCAAGATGTGGGAGAGAAATGCAAGGAAACTGATGATAGATTTAGACATGTCGAAAAGGGATCTTCAGAGCGTGTCCAAAAAGCACGCTGACTTGGAGATGGAGCTCAAAGCTTCTCACGCAGAAAACAAAGGGATAAGGAGAGAAGTCGAGGGGTTGAAAAGGGACTTGCTTGATTCCACGAAGAAGATGAAGAAGATCGAAGAAGATCCCATCGGTCAATCTGATAGTATGATTCAGATGCAGAAAGTATGGGAGAGTGAAGTGAAGTATCAGCAAGATTTGAATGCTAGTTTGAGCAGACAGTTGAGATCGAGCCAAGACTCTAACGTTGAGCTTGTTTCGGTCCTTCAAGAACTCGAACAGACCATAGAGCAGCAGAAAATTGAAATACAGAATCTTTCCTTGCTTAAGATGGAGTTTAAGGAGTTGGAAACTTCCATAGCCAGAGATTCAGAGGAGAATGACAGATTGCTGGCGCAGTTCGAACAGCTTCAAGAATCGGAGAAGAAGCTCCGAAAAGATTATCAGTTTTTGGAAAATGAGAGAAAGTTACATAGCGAGATTCTGTCTAGTGCCGAAGACGATTACAGGCACAAGCTTTCGGTTAAGGAAGAAGAGATTTTGAGGTTAGAAGCTAAACTGAAAGGAGACCATGGAAGTGATGTGGATCCCACTAGGGAAATTGATTCCTTGAGAGAAAAAATCGACGAGCTAGAGAAGGATTGTGCCGAGCTCACTGATGAAAACCTCGAACTAATACTGAAGCTCAAAGATTTTAAAAACACTGACACGTCGTCAAATGAGCAGGTTGCTACCGTTTCTTCGAGCAAAGAGTCTGAGTTAAGTGATCCTAAGTTCTTTTTCCAACTAGGCGGAGAGACTAAGGAGGAAGCGAGCGACAAAGTGATGCAGAGGTCTGAGTCTGACAGCTCCGAACACATTCATGAAATCATTAAAGAGCTTCGAATGGCTTTCCACCTTGTAAGTAAACCTTGGATCACTGCAACTTTGGATGAAAGTGTGGTTTCAGACAATATTTTTTATCTCAACAGTGAAAGCAACAGAAATACACGCAGCAAAACGTCAATTGAGTACGTTCTTACCTCTTTGGTCGAGCTGAACAAGCTTTTGGAGACGAGGATAAGTCATTATGACAAGCTTGTTCAGGATAATAAAATCGAGGTAGAAGAGAGGAACAAAATTATAGACAAGATTCGGAATGATATGGAAGAGAGCGTATTGGAAGTTCGAGAATGCGAAAGAACAACGGCTGAGGTTCAAGAACGTTATGAGGATCTGTTGAAGGAAATCGATCATAAGAAATCCCAAATTGTTCAGATGGAGTCTAGTTTGATGTCCAAGGAAGAAGAGCTGGGTATACTTACCAAAAACCACCATGAGTTAGAGATCGAAGTTTTCGAACTGAGACAGAATAGAATTTGTTTGGAGAAGAATACAGAGCTAGAAAGGAAAAGAAACGAACTGGAAAACGTTTTATCCGTAGCGCAAGAAGAAAATGTGCAATTACAGGCAACTATATCTGGTCTAGAATCTAGCGTACGAGAACTTAAACAAGAAAACGATATGTGTGCTAAGGAAACAGAGCATTTCAAGAACGTCGCAACTAGTCTCGAAGAGGATATTCATAACCTAAAAATCGAGATGGAGTCTCAAATATTGGATCTCCAACAAAAAACAGAGGATATGAGTAAACAATGTTTGGGAGCCCAAGAGCATTGCGAACATCTTGAACTTGAGAACAAGAAACTACAGGAATCTGCTGCAAGTTTTGAACAAGAAACAGAGGATCTTCGGAGTTTGAATTACAAACTGAACCAAGAAAACGAGGAGCTACAAAAGCATCAGATCTCACTTTCGAATCAATTGATTGAATCGAGGAGGCATTTAACGGATTGCTGTAAGAAGATAGAAACTTTAGATGGTCATCTGACTATATTGCGAGAAGAATTCGCCGAGAGCGAAAGGCGATTCCAATCAGAGGTAGACGCACTCGTCCAGCAAAACAGCAAACACGTCGAAAAACTAGCTCTTGATGAGAGTTTGCAACAAGCATTCTCAGTGAAAGAAGGAGAAATTGAAACGCTTCAGAAAGAGATAACACACTTGAATAAGCAAATCAGCGAAGCTGCGGAGTATAAAGAGGGAATATCCATTGAGTATTCAGGTGAAGTGTCTCGATTGACAGCTGAAAAACAAGCCTTAGAAGCATCCTTACAAGAAATTCAGGCAAAAGCCGAGATTGAACTGCAAGAATCTGAGTTGAAAGTTCAAGACTTAAATAAGCAGTTGGTTTCTTCTTCACAAAATCACGTGGAACTGATAGCTGACCATGAAAGAGTTCTTAAGATGCTGGCACATTACAAACGAAGCGAAGAGAAACACAAGACAGCACAAAATGACCTTGAACTGAAAATTACCATCTGTGACTATGAGCGCCAACAACTGACGAAAGAGATTGGGCTTCTGAAAGAACAGTTGCAGAACATACCAAGACTTAAGGATCAAATCTCCCTCTTAAAAAGTGAGCTCGAAGGATGCATGCTTGAGAAGAAAAGATTGGATCTTGCATTACGTAAGATGTCCGAAGCCCACGAGCTTATGAAGGCAGAAAATGTATCATTTTCTGAGAAAATCTCTAGCTTACACAGTATTGTCGATGAGCTTGAGGAGTGCAAAAGACAAAATACAGCCTTTAAAGAAGAGCTTCACATAATGGAGAACGAGCTGGCTAAGAAAGCAATTCTCAGTGCCGAAAATGCGGATCTTAAAGACGAGCTTGACGAACTCAAGAAAGGATACATGCAATTTCAGCAGAAACTGTACATACTTGAGGAAGAGAAAGATGAATGGTTCAAGAAAGCACAAGTCCTTGAAGAGAGCCTTAAAGCGATGGAGGAGAGAAATAATTCTCTCAAAGAGGTATTATATTCCCTTCTCTTGCTTTTGGTTTAACTATTGCCTATATCATCTATATGATTGGTTTCCTTACACTTCTCTCATTCAGAGTTCTTACAACAACGAGTCTCGAGGAGAAAGTCCAATTCCTGCGAGCATAGAACACATAGTAAATCACGCATTGCCAGATGACAAATCAACTTCTGATCATGGATTCGTCGCAGGGGCAAGGTATGAACGCACAAAGTCATCGCTAGAGACAGAGCTGAGAGACCTTAGGGAACGTTACCTAGAAATGAGCCTCAAGTACGCCGAAGTTGAAGCCGAAAGAGAGGATCTTGTAATGAAGCTGAAAGCAACCAAAACTGGGAAGAGGTGGTTTTCATGATGAAACCATAATCACTTCATCATTTGCTGACAAGATAGCTCTGTTAGGACAGTTGCTGGTAATGCCTGTTTCTTGAGGTAACATACTCATTCGTCGAGTTCACAGTTCGTCTGCAAAGAATTCTTCAATACTGGAGAGGAGAGGCAATGATGAAACATTCTTGTAACCTGCAATAAACAATGTTAGCAAAGCACATCGAACATTCATATAATGCATAGCATAGTCAATCCACACTATCGCAGCTTAAAAGTGGCCACAAAAAGTTTAGATCTTTGTATCCATCAATCCTCCTCAATCATATCATTTATAAATAGACCCAGTCAAACGTTATTTCCTTCGTAATAAAAATCCACTGTCTCACAATAGGAACCTGTAATATACAATATGTAATCAATTAGCAAACAGTATCAGACTCACATACACTGATAAACTAATAAAAGACCAAACTTTTTGCACGATGTTAATAGAATATCCTTTCGAAGATGCCTTCACATGGCATATTTTACTTTCTAGCACTTCTTTAACCAAAAGTGCCCGCAAAAGAGGTCACCTCAATCTATTGCTTCCCACCCCAAACTTACACAGAAATATATATACATATATCCCGTCTTAGCATCCAAAATCAGTTCTTGGTCGATAACTCTTTTCGCATGTAGACCATTAAGCGCGGAAGCTGCTCTCCTGCGGAGGAGAAGGCGACGGATGGCGGCGGCGGAATGGAGGGCCATGGTCATCAAAGGGGATTAGTGCTTTAAATCTCTCTCAAGTTGAAATATAGGGCAACTTGCATCCTTTGGCATCAGTTCGACGAGCTTCCCAGTTCCCATGGGAGGCTTCTGGTTTGTAGTTCCAAGAGATTTTTGCTTGTAATGTAAGCATTGCTTTTGTTTTGGTGTGTAATTAGTAATGGTAATGATAAACTAATGGATGGCTTTCCAGCAATCAGCAAATGTTTAGACTGACACAGAGGGGTAAAATCGCTGGCGCTGGTAGCGATACTCAACTAGCGGCGATACTAAATACTAAGTTAAGAGGATAAATTACAATTTCACTCATCCACACCAAATTGATGCCTAATTATATTAAGATCCTCGTGACTGTTCAAGTGATTTATATTTGTCAAACCACAAGTTTCATGATTCAACAACCGCACGCCCATTTAATAAATAAATTCATGAATCATGATATAATCTGAGATTTGGAAGTTATTATGTATTAAAAAAATCAGTCAAATTTTAGACTGAATTTCAACTAAAGGGCCAAATTGTAATTGAAGATTGTGAAAGGATCGTAGTTGTGATAATCCTTTCTTCCATTAAACAAGTCTACGGTAGCTTAAAACTCTCGCACAGCGGCAACCACTTTAGCTCCTTCTGTGGGGGGTTTTTTTTTTTCTATCTCTCATATTTTTTTTTCTTCTTCTTTCATGGTTCTTTGGTAATCTCTACACCTACGACTCGAATTCACTTCATATATCAGTTAGATCCACAACCCCTTTGTGTCACCTATCGAGTTGTGGTCCTATGCTGCCGATGCTTCAGTGATTTATAACTTATCAGGAGAAAGTGAAGTTAAGGAATGGAAGAGGAGGCTATGGATCCCGAACCGGGTCCGAACTCCTTGGATCCGACCCGACCTGAATCAAACAGTACCGATGGAGGCTCGTACATGCGTAGGGACAGGCCGAGCGAGGCGAACGGGTTCCTCGTATACACGAGGAGAAACAAAAAAAGGAAGACTGAAGGCGTGGGCACAACGGAAAATTCAGTCAAGCCCGAACCAAGTGGGTGCGCGGCTTTGGAGGGTAGTTTGGTGGTTATTTCCGAAAGTGAGCTTGTGGAAGTCGAAGTGACCATGGAGGACGAGGCGGCAGTAGGCAGAGAAAGAGGGAAGCGAGTTATACGGTGGAGCGATGAGGACGAGGGATTGACGACGGTGGAGTTGACCGTGATGGGTGGCGGTGAAGTTACGTTGGAGAAAAAAGTAGATGGGAACTTAGCGAGGCCAACCACAGTTAGGGAGCTTTTCGAGACGGGTTTGATGGAGGGGTATCCACTTTTCTATAATGGTGGAAAGAGGGTATGTATATGCTTTGATTTAAGTTTTATGGATGTTTGTATGAAAGGGATAGATTTTCTTAAATATACGAGTGATTGGTGTAGTAGTTTTCAGCCGTTGCAAAGGGTGGGTGGTGATGGTGGTAGCATGTTCTTTTATGGAGTAAAACTGATTGGGTCATATTGGTTTGAGGGTGTCACGGTTTGAGGTTATGATCTTAATTTTGAATAGATGCTGATTATTATGCTTTGCAAGAACAAGTTCCAATTGGAACCTCTTGACGTTTGCTTGAAGTTGTTTGAGCCAAAGTGGGGTACTTTTCTGTTTGACATTAGTTTGATTCGTTATTCTGATTCTCACATTTAGTTTGGTTTATTGTTGTGATTCTCACATTTAGTTCGATTTATTATTCTGATTCACACATTTATTTAATGAGTGAGATTACAAATTATATGGAGTATGGAGAATTCTGATTCTGGGTAAATGATTCTGGCAGGGTTTCCCGTTACGTGGAATCGTAAAAGATGATGGTATCCTGTGTTCTTGCAGTTTGTGCAAGGGAAATAAGGTATGTTTTCCAACCCTTGGGACTGTGTTACTTTCTATTGATAAAAAATTGTGGCTTTTTGATTGCGATCATATTATACTTCATACAGGTAGTTCCGCCGTGTCAATTTGAGATTCATGCCTGTAAATCGTATAGGCGTGCATCACAATATATATGCGTCGAGAACGGTAAAAGTCTCCTTGATATTGTCAAAGAATGCCGAAAGCCTTCTCCAGAAACAGTAGAAAAAACACTATATAACTTCATAGGCGCTAGGCCTATTCAACAATCAGTAACGTGTCAGAAATGCAACGGTAATCAGTTAAATGTAATGTTATTGTATGCTTTGTTCCTTGTTAAAATTACATGTGAAATAAGCATCCTGCTCTTTGGCTTCTAGGATCATTTCTTGCTACTTCAGCTGAGAAGGTTGGACTACTTTGTGATGCCTGCATGATTATTGAGTATTCTGACATTGATGCTGAATGCATGAAATCAAGGTATTATGACTATGCAAAGGATACAGTTTCGTCGGTATGCATGTCTTATATTCTCTGACAGTGATTAATGCTAGTGACGTGTATCCACTCGATATGTCTCAACGTGGAACAAGCAGTTATTTGTTTAGCCCGGGAAGAAGGGCAGTTTGGATATGGATTTTGCATTTACTCAGATAATTCTAATTCTTTATGCATGTTTTATTTTGTTGTTTTGTTTTTTCTGTTTCAGGCCCTTAGAGCGGCTTTTAGACTTACCAATATCCGGAAGTGGTGAAATGGATATGTTATGTCGAAAAAGAGGTCGTCCTGGGAGGAGAAAAAGAAAGTTTGTATCATATTTAGATTTGTCAGTACTTCTAGTTTGCTCTTTCACGTTTCGTCCACTGAAAAGAGACATTAACAGAATGAAAAAATCTTTCTCTATTATCAGACATTTGCAGTTGCCTTACAAAAAGAAATATACCAAAAGATCCTTGTTACGGGGTTCGACTAGAGGAAAAGGCTCATGGAGAAAGACAGATATGTGAGTGTTATGTTCTCTTATATATTATTGGCTTGTGTTCTTTTCCTAAGCGCTGCTACTTATATTAATTGTCTATGTTGTTTCCTTATGCCATTCTCTCTTGCATCAAAGACTATCACAATCCGCTTCCGCTCAGACGTTGAAATCTTCTGGAAGTGCTTTTACGACGTCTTCAAATTCATCTTGCGATCCAATTTCAGTTGATACTAGTTCATCCCATGGCTTGCAGAAGAAGAAAACTATGAAAAGGATCTTAAAAAAGTTGGTTATTATGAGTGTTCTTCCTATAGCTGTAGTAATTTTTTGATGTGGCAATTAGACTTCACTCAAGTTATTCCTCTTTCCCAGATTGTCAGATTCTGCATCAGTATCCGAGTGCTTAGAAAGTGAACCAATTAATTCGGCAAAGACAACTAAAAAGTCAGTAAAATTTACTTCAAGTTTACGTGTGCTGCTTTGCCTTGGAAAGATATATACATTAGCTTATATTATCGTCACGTTAGCAGAGATCAGACAATGCACAAGCTGGTATTCAAGGATGGTGGATTACCAGATGGCACTGAAGTTGCGTACTATTCTTTTGGCAAGGTAGTTTTCTGTGCAATGTGTTCTGTAGCCGCCCTCATTGATCTGCTTTAAGATACCTGATTTTTTTTTTATCTTTTGTTTAGAAATTGCGTGATGGTTACAAAATGGGCACTGGAATTATCTGCCATTGTTGTAACGTTCTGGTAAATCTTTTGTTTTCCATTTGGATTTCTTGACGATTACTGCACATGTTTATTTGTTTTCCTTACGATGGACAGGTTAGTCCATCTCAATTCGAGGCTCATGCCGGTTGGGCCTCTCGCAAAAAACCGTACGTGTTTAACATCTAATTGCACTTGTGAGCTAGAATTCTTTTTATGTTTGAGTTCTGAGGCTATCTATATCATTTGACTCCAGCTACATGTATATCTACACATCTAATGGGGTGTCCCTTCATGAGTATGGCGTCTCACTGTTGAAAGGCCACAAGTCTGCGCTAAAAGACGGTGACCTATGCTCCATTTGTGCAGATGGTGGAAAGCTTGTTCTTTGTGGTGGATGTCCTAGGGCGTTTCACAAAGGTGATTTTGGATAGTGAAATATCTTCTTCTAGATGTTTTTCAACTTGTTTACTGTTGTTTATCGAAGCAAGATTTCTCTTTGTTGGAGTTTCATTTGTCAAAGGTTGTTTCCGCATGTTCTGTATCTACCAACTTATGACACTCTTCTGGAGATAAAATTTGTCTTTTCCTTCTATTCGTAATGTAGAATGCGCATCTCTGTTGAGCGTCCCTCAAGGTAAATGGCACTGCGTATACTGTCAGAACTCACTTAGGAAGGAAAGTTCTGTTGAGAATAATGCCGATGCTGTTGCTTCGGAAAGGGCGATGGATATAGATCCAGCACCACGGGTAATTACTCGTTGTATTCGAAATGTCTGCCAACGAGATGAAGCTGAAGGAATCGCATGTGTTATCTGCAGGTAACCTGGCAAACTAAAACTAACTTACATGGAAAATCTAAAAATTTTCTGTAGTGTCTATTCAAGAAGCTGAACTAGTAGAGTATTTGTCGTAATGGATAGCATAATATTGCTGTTAAAAATATGCCTACCTTTTGCTTGCAGGGGGCATGATTTCAGTAAATCTGGATTTGGACCGCGCACTGTGATATTGTGTGATCAGGTACTTTTCTTGCTTTCATGTCGGAGATTGTAATAGAGAGGACAATACCCTAAATGTGGCTCAAATTATCCAGTGTGAAAAGGAATTTCACGTGGGATGTCTGAAGAAGTGCAGGTTAGCTGATCTAAAGGTTAGTCACTGAGTGTTGTTGTTCTTTAATAAATTCGTTCTTGGATTTGTCAATCACTAGTGTGATTAACTTCGCACCACGCAATTCTGTATGCATATGTGCTTAGGAGCTTCCAAAAGGAAAGTGGTTCTGTTCTGCAAATTGCAAGCACATATATAGTGTTTTGCAAGATTTGCTGTGTTCTGGTGCAGAAAAGCTCCCCGAAGCTGCTCTCGAGTCTATAAGGAAGCAGCAAGCAGAAAAGCATTTAGCTGCTGATCCTCACTTGGATGTCAGATGGAGGCTTTTGAATGGGAAAATCGCTTCTCGAGAATCCCGGGCTCTGCTTTCTCAAGCTGTTGCGATATTTCATGTAAGAATTGGTTGCAAGAATGAGTTGTTTTATGATGCGTATGTCTTCTTAAATTCTCGTTCTGAAGAAACTGACATTATTTCTGTTGTTAATATGATGTACGTTGCAGGACTGTTTTGATCCAATTGTCGATTCAGAAACTGGCCGTGACTTCATTCCTTCCATGGTTTACGGGTACGCATAACCTCTTTGTTTTTTTGCCTCAAAATGAAATTCAGTTTTTTTGCCTATGTTATTCCGTCGCTGCTTCGTCTTAATTAATCAATCTTCTAAAAAATTGTGTTTGGGCACTCTTGCCACCAGGAGGAACATAAGGGGCCAAGATTTCGGTGGAATATATTGCGCCATTTTAACTGTGAAGTAAGGGCTGTTTCTTCATCCCCTGCTTCCCCTGTTTACTCATAATGTGTTCTCATCGATTATATTATTGGGCTTTTTATCTTGCAGTTCTATTGTTGTATCAGCAGTGATCCTCCGAATTTTCGGAGAAGATATGGCTGAACTTCCTTTAGCTGCGACACGCAGTGGTAATCAAGGGAAAGTAAGTCATATCATCATCAACATCTTTCCCTAAAGTAATTCAAGAACAATTATATCTTTTACTTGATGGATTTAAAAAATGTATTTGCAGGGATACTTTCAGGTCCTGTACTCTTGCATTGAAAAGTTGCTTGCGTTTTTAAATGTCAAAGCCTTTGTCGTCCCAGATGAAGAGAAGTCAATATGGACTGAGAAGTTTGGATTCACGAAGATACCAAAAGACCAGGTATTCATCAAGCTAATATATCCACACACAAGTCTTTGTTCCTTTAAGTAGAAAGGGAAAACATCGTTTTTTCCCATGTAAGATTTATCATAGCTGATGATCTCTATTTCTGCAGCTTTCGAGTTACAGAAAACTTTGTTGGCAAATGATGAATTTTGAGGAGACATCAACGCTCGGTAAGGCTGTTCCAAAGTGTCGTATTGTTGGCTATGACGAAGCTGATACTGATACTTACCACCTGGATTGATGAGGAAATTAAAGTAAACTTGCCCTAACTTAATGTTTACTTAGCGCCCATGTAACTTAATCTCTTGTTTCCCATTCCCTGCTTGTGTTATTAGTCGGAGGCTGAAGTTACTGAACACAGTTTGTATTTGTAGATAATAGCTGCTGATGAAGGAATTGGAAAAGAAATGGTTCTATTTCAATCCATGTAGTTCAGAGCTCACAATACTTTCAATCAAACGTAATAATGAATGAGTTCGTGATGACCTACCAAACCCATCTCCCTATCTTCAATTTGATGATCTTCCCATGATTTCTAGAACCAAAGAAGTCACATTAGCATGGGAAGAGCCTCCTTCAACAGCTTTCATAGCATTTTCTCCAAGCTCCTTCGCTCTCATCCTCCTCTCTTTCCCTTCTTCATCACTTTCATCCATCAATTTCTCCAAAGCTTCGACGACGTCGTCTTTCTTCACCAAGACCCCAACTTTGTCTTCCTCGCCCCATTTCACAGGCACCTGCGTTCCGATACTCACGCCCACCTTCAAAACTTCAACCACCAGCTTCTCATTGCAGAACTGCTCAGCAAAGAGTGGCCACGTCACCATTGGCACGCCGAAGGAGATCCCTTCAAGAGTTGAATTCCATCCACAGTGCGTTAAGAATCCTCCAATTGCAGTGTGAGAAAGGATCATCAGCTGTGGAGCCCAAGCTCTGATCAAGAATCCCCTGTTTTGAGTCCTCTGTTCGAATCCATTCTCAGAAAACCATCTTTCCAATTCCTCTAATTTTCTTCCTCCTCCTAAAGCCCACAGAAAAGGCCTCTTCGATGCTTCTAAGCCAAGCGCAAGCTCTATCATTTGGCTCGCGTTCAGCCGAGCCAAACTCCCGAGGCTCGCGAAAATTACCGACCAGGGCTCGTGCTGATCGAGCCATTTCAAGCAGTCATGCTTGTCAGTCGAAGCTTTGCTGCCTCTTTCCATAAGATCTAAGCTGTCTTTATTGCACAGAGAAACAGGGCCAACGCACCATACCTTCTCTCCTTTGGCCTTACTGTACTCTTTCACGTACTCCATTTCCAGGCCTTCGAAGCTGTTGACGATGACTCCATACGATGCTCTCTCCGCCGCCCGAATCTGATCAGAAATGTCCTTCACAAGGGTGGATGACTTTCTGTCCATCGAACCAGCCAAGTGACACTTTCTCAGTCTGATCTTATCTGGCAAGTTTGGTACCTCGAATTCGTCCATGTCGGACTCGAGGGTGTCGAGAATATTGGATTCTCTAACGCTGTGCGAGCACAAGAGTGAGAAACAGCAAGTTCCGTGGAATACTATCCTTGGAACGTCGAACTTCTCAGCTATCTGCGTCGTCCAAGGCAAGCCCATGTCGGAGATGAGACAGCTCGGCCTAGGTTGAAGCTCTTCAAACTTGTGCTCCACTTCGTCCTTCAACAAATTCAGCGCAACGAAGAAGTTGGAAGCCATGTCTAGCGATGGAAGAGCGTCGAGGTTCTCGCAATTTTCCGGCAAACCGGCCTCCACGGAAGGGAAACGGATCTCAACAGTTTGGATACTCAGACCAGACTCTGACGCACGAGTGATCGTCGAAGAAAAACGGCTCGAGTTTTGAGGGGTTGTGATTATGGAAACCTTCACCCTTCTTTGTGCTAGCAGTTTTGCTATGTCTATCATTGGGATCATATGGCCCGGCGCCATTAGAGGGAACAAGATGAAGTGAAGCTGGCTTGATTGCGAAGCCATGGTGAGTAAGAACAAAGAACACTTGTTTTCTTCTTTCAGATCTTTATTTAGTGGAGTTCTCTTTAAGCTTTTTAGTTTGTGCCTTAAAATTCAAAGATGATGATAGCATTATTATTGAGAATGGACATGTCTTATCGTTGTCTCCTCAGTTCCGTAGATGTCAATAAGTCTTCCACTTAAACACACTTTTGTTTGCATGTAAGAAATCTACTTCTCAAAGTTTCCATTTTTATCAGTGAAACAAAATGATGTGTCCCATCGATCTAGTAAAGCGAAGGGGATCCCAACCCAACTCACATCTTCTACCACAAAACAAAAAACCACCATATTTAATCTTCTACCTTTTGACAAAAAGTTTCACTACATTAGTTCAAGAAAGCCTTTGAAAATCATATTACTACTACAACTCTTAAATCACCAAGCAACAAGTAAGCTAACAACTTATTTAAGGACATGCACATTATATTGTTGTTTTTTTTTTTTTTTTTTTTATCAGGGACAGAATGTAATGACATAATTAGCGCCTGTGGGGCAAGTGAAAGTGCTCGACTTGTCATCGTAAGCATAGCTATAAGCCTGCGGACATCTGCTCTTAAAGATCTGAGAATAGCTCGTCGGCTTGCAAGTCGCCGGACTTCCATACGCGCCGGTGCAGCAATACTGAGGCTGCCCGAAAGCCACGCAGGCACTGTTACAGCCTATAGTTCCGCCGCCGGAGCCCCTCACGGCGAGCTCGTTAGGACAAGCGCCGTTTACGTCCGCCGGGCAGCTTATGGTCGGGCAAGTGCTGGCTGCTACGGAGACTGGGAGGTTGAAGCCATCGACGAGGCTTATGTCGTAGAAGTCCCTTGCGTTCGCTCCGCCGAGGGTGAATTCCACGAGCGTCGCCGGCGGCTTTCCGCCGGCTCCATTGCAGGCGATCTGGCCGGAGCCGCAGTCTGCACTTTCGCAGGTGAAACGGCCGGAGTTTGAGCATCTGTATCGAGCCCAGAACCGACCCGACCACGGCGATGGGACGGTGAGGGTCGTCGAGCCTCTCGGGCCTAGTTCGACGCCGGTGATGGCCGGTGAGCCCGACCCGGTTAGCGTTGCGGGCCAGATTGTGAAGGGGCAGTTGTTTCTGATTGTGAATACCGCTGAATAGCTCCCTGTTGGAAAAAAATAAGAGATCATTTATATATATAATTAGATAATTGTTTACGTTATACTATAATTGCTAAATAACAAATATGGTATATATAATTTACCTTGAATGCAACTTAGGACAATGACAAATGAGAAAAGCAATTTAATCGCCATGGTAAATAATTATTATTTTTCTTGATTTTTATTATACTTCAATGATTGGATGGATGACTTGCGATGAAGTGTGGCATGTCATCGTTTTATACGGAGGATTAAATCGCAGGAAATGAATGATAAACTAAAACCATCGTTTGATATTACGAGATTATTGTAATCATGCCTACACATTGATAAAATAATCCTACTTTTCCTCGAAATATTAATTTGGATGTGATAAGTAAAAGCTCTCGCTAGGATTTTGCTAATCTTAAATAAAGCGATAAGTATATCGTTTGACATTAATTGCTCGTTTTCCTCAAAGGAAACAAATTGTTAGTGAAATTTTGCTGATTTACGTAAAATTAGACTTCGATTCAAAATTGAAAAGGCACATTTAACGCTTTAGATCTTTGACCGACCTTGTACAAATTTTTCATATTTATATATGACAAGATTAGATTGTAGCAATTTTAATGGCGTTTCGTTTAATTACAAGATTACCGCAATTACATAACGAGTCAAACATGTGTAAGTTTGTCTTGGGCCGGCCTGATTAAAAGCCCAACGAGGTAGCTTTAAGTGGCCCAAATTTATTGTGTGAATTGGACTAGAAGTTTGGGCTTATAGGTCCGCTAAGTACGATAATTACGTTCTTACATGATGGATAATTAGTTCTCAAATTCTTTTCTCTTTTTGACTGATTTAAAATTCTTTTCTCTTTTTGACTGATTTAAATTGAAAATTAGTATTTGGAAAGAGAAGTAACAATCTATGTATTCTTACCGAGTCATGAAGCATTTATGAATTATGACTTAGTATCAACTTGCTTAAGGTACTATATATTGATTGTCCCCCACCTCAAACGTTGGTTGGCCAGGGGAAAAACATTATCTTGCAAACATTACATCAACAAACTTAACCATTCATAGCTTCCTAATCCTATATTAATAGGATTGTACTTAGTTAGTAGTGTGTCCTCATATGCATTGTTTGTAGCCCATGAACTATCTATCCATCCCACTTCATTAATACAAAACAAACGGAAAAAGTAACATGATTTCCAATCAAATGTAAGTTCCATCACATATCCCATGACTTTGATCTATCATCATATGCCATGCTTCTGATATAAAGGCGAATGAGTCCTTCTCAGTTAGTTAGTGCCCTTAAGACACGGCGTTGAGGTGTAATTTGACTTCGCACTACATACGCATCTACCATGTTATTCCGTAGAAGATAGTTCCAAGTTTATCATCAGCCTTCCCAGATTGGAATATCCCATATATTTGTAGACGTATAGTCATCACAGATCCATCCCTTATTCGATATTAAATCGTATTCCCATGATTCGTTTATTGCATGATCTGTTTTACGTACGTCGCAAGATGAGTTTAAGATCGACTCCCTCAATCTGTTTTCGTAAGGCGAACTTGTCATATCGAACTGATCAGAGTTTCTCAATAGCTCATCCTTCTCTGAGAAGTAGCATACCGTTGTTCTCAAAGAAGCATCTGAAGAGTCATTCACGGTCTTATTGCAGGTTGTTTCTGTAATAAAACTTGTGACATGTTAGCCTTGCGATGTAAATTAAAGAAATGTATAGATGACCGATCATTAATTAACCTTTCTCAACAGCAATATTAGCCTTATTCTTCTTCAGGTAACCTCTCCAATAGTTCTTTATCTCATTGTCTGTTCTTCCTGGTAAGCTCTGTGCGATCTTCGACCACCTTTAAGCAAGAAACAGATCAACCTTCACATCGAATAACTGTCGAAAGAAGAAACGATGCTGCAATAAAAATTTGAAGGGCAATGCAAGAATATGTATTAACTTGTTGCCCAATTTCCCATGGAGTTGGATGATAACGAGCTCCTCCTCTTTGGAAATGGATCCGTGCTTTAGATTAGGTCTTAAGTAGTTCATCCACCTAAGCCTGCAACTCTTGCCGCTCCTTCTTAAGCCTTGACGTCACAGAATGAAATCTAATGTTGTGAATAATCTGATTCATGTAACTGCTAAGACCTAACATAAGCAACTGATAATACCTGATGCTTTGGCTAAAGAATCCCATCTCTTGTTCCCAAGAACAGCTACAGCAGCAGCTAACTGTTCGTCTTCTTCCCCAAGCCAAGGGCCTTTACGCAGTTCATTTTCTTGCATGGCAATTGGCAGCGACTTATGTTGTAATGATGAATAGATTCGCTTTTATGTGTCTTGCTGAGAGCTCTGCATGGAGGACTACGAGTATTTATACAAGTCTAAACTGCCCCATTAAGGTGGAATGACATGACTGGCATGTGAAATCATATAACATTAGCACGATTGGTGGTGGTGGATAAGACTTTGAAAGAGTGAAAAATTCCACCACCATTTGAAAGCTTCCTTCGTTTCATGATCTCAAGGAGCCATTTTTATTTTTATTTTCTAAGTTTCAAATGGCCAAACCAACTATCTGCAATGCAGCCACTATTTTATTTGTGAACCAACTTCTTGAATTGTTAAATGGGCTTTTCTAGTACTCAATCCCTTTTATCTACATGGCTGTTTCTGGTTTTTAGCTGCGGACACTACATTGAATCTACTCAATGCTGGTAATATAATACATTGTTAGCTCATCCTTTGCCATTGGCATTAGTGCCTGTGCAATGAGCTCATATTTAGGTCACATCTTTATCTATTACACCTTCAAACATGAGATTGATAGATTGCGAGTTTGGCCACTTCAATCACAACGTTAAAAACAGGGGATTTTTTCAAAAAAATTAATTTTTTAGATTTTATTCCGCTATCAAGTAGGGGGAAGAGATCATTCTTTTCATGGCATATTTCTCTTTAGTGATTTGATATCATATCCGTTTTGCTGGGTGGGTTCTGATTATTTCTCAGAGGCTTGTCCGAAAACATGGACGCCAATGTGGTCAAGAATGTAATGTATATTCTTCAGCCAGCATTGAATTGTAACAGAAGAGAACGAATTTGATAGCTGCAATAGCTTCCTAACATTGTAACTGAGAGGAAGACATTTTTTGCTTTCCGATAAACTTCAAAAGCCTTCAGAATTGAGGATAGAAACCAAAGCTCATAAGTTATAAACTGCTCCTTTTATGTCCGAATTCTTATCTTTTACGCGCTTTGCCATGTTGAGAAGATGCAACAACACGGCATGGGCTTTGCTGTCACCACAGACACATCACATCACGTCGAATTAATTGTACCAAAACCTTTTGTATTTAATGAAAGATACAAACGCAATCCCCATGAACGCAATAAAGAAAAAGCTTCTTGGGTGTGTGTTTCTAAGTCTTTACTTGGGGTCCTCGTCATTTGTTTGCTTCCAACCATCTCCAGTTCAATTGCCGTCCACAAGAAAGTCTATTCCTCTTTAATAATTTATCATGGGCCTATCAGGAAAAAAGTTGTTAATAATACACAAAATATCCTAATATGGCCACTCTGTTTTCTCCTTGTGTGTATGTAAATAGAATAAAGATACGACCTTTATCAACGAAAAGGCGTAATCTTTATCAAAATGATGGATACTGCGTTTACAACGTAACTCTCTCACACAGACACACACTTCTTGCAAACGACTTATTGTTGACTTTTCAACATAGAGAAAAGTACACAGTAGGTGATCAATTTTAATATGTCTTCTTATGAGGTTAGCCATGACGTTTTTTTTCCTTTCAGTGCCTATAAATAGGCTTGCATGGCTAATGTATTATACACCCCAAAAAACCCCAACAAGAGAGAGAGAGAGGGGGTGGAGTGAGAGAGAGAGAGAAAATGAGAAAGAAAAAGAAAAAAAAGAGAAATCTTATCTGGGTGGATAAGGGTGAGAGCGGGTTTAATTTTTTACTGGGTAATTGAGAGTGTGTACAAAAATATTACCCGGTGGGTAAGGGGTCTCGGTTTTGGGTTTAAACACGAGCGTTATTTTGTACGGTGTAATATTCTCAAATATAGTAAAACTATTGTCTCTCCGTGGATGTAGGCGGTATTGGCCGAACCACGTAAAAATCTCGGTGTTCTCTTGGTGTCATTACGACTTTAGTTAATATCCCGAGAAATTATCGAGGGGTCCAAATACAACTACCGCTGGCCCGAAATTAAATATTACCGCTCAACCCCAACAAGTGGTATCAGAGCCTTGCCCTACTGGTATTCTAAGTATGCTCTGTGGTTGCAGCTGTGTCTGAACTTCCACATCAGAAAAGATATCAGAAGGGATTATCAATCTGGGGGAGCCAATGTCAGAGCTAGGTTCAATGAGGTGATGCCTTGTGCTGAAAAATTAATGGTACAAGATGGTTATCGTTGATGGTATGCTCGGTGTCGGACGGAGCTTGTGCGGCGGTGCAGTTTTGGCGAGTTATGGCAATAGTGCTGTGAGGCAGGTCGTTAGCCTTTCTTGGAAATATTTGATCAGTACTATTTGGGCCGGGCTGTTAAATCTCTGCAAGGATAATAACGACGGATGACAGCAAAGTGCGACAATGTGCTGGTGCGGGAGGTTTCACTCTGCGGCATAGAAGAGTGAAGGATGTGCTCATTTGTCAAGGCTAGGGTGATAAGCTTTGATGGGAGACGAGAAAAAGTCGGAGTAAATGACGGAAATTTTGGGGTCAAGATGTGTCAGAGAGGAAGAAGTAAGGCCCTCTTGCTTCTTACCTCGCTTCCTGATTCGGGTGATAATTTGATCACAACCATCCGGTACGAGATGGCGCAGACGGTGGATGGTGGAGTCAACTCTTTTGGAGCAAGAAAAGAGAAGGCGGTCAAATTATGGTAATAGTCGGCCGTTGACTATTTTTCAGAGTGAATCATAAAGGAAGGTGATACGCCAGGGGATTTAGGGACAGCAGCAGGTTCAAATCCAGGTGGCGGGAAGGGCATGTGATGCTACAGTGTGGTGAGCCGGGACACGTAAGGAGAAATTGTCCGACTTGGAGGAGAAGGACAAGCGGCTAGGAAAATTCCAAAATGGAGGTAGCACACGGTTTATCTTAGAGACGTTCTCACAGTCTCTAATGATGGCGCTCGTTCTCAGGAAGAAGGATATTAAATTCGAGTTTTCTCCAAGAGAATATTTTGATGCGTTCCGGAAAATGCAAACGGTTTTTCGATCTCCATGGGCGATGGGTATCGTTGTGTTATTCGGTGTGTTGGAACGGGGAAGATCAAAATGGTTGACGAGCGGTACGCATTTTGGGTGGTGTGACATTGTCCCAAAGTTGCGTAGTTTTTAATATTTTTGAGCCAGTCAGATTCCAGGACTATGGGGTTTCATAGCAGGGGGAGTCTGGGAAATCACACATAGGCGGAAATGGTCCTACCAAAGGGAGAAGAGTGCAAAGGTTTGTATCGTCTCGATGTGAGTATGGTATATAATGCTCAGACTTCGATGGGTTCACGAAAATCGCTAGCGTGGTATAAAAGCAGACGATGGTGAGAAGGAAAATCCTGTTGGAGAAGGGGTTGCATCGAAGTCCCTCTTTGGGAATCGACGGATTGAGTCGGTTCAACATAGCTGCACATAAGATTGGCTGCTGAATGAATTAAGTGGGTAGGACTGGAACTCTTGATTCGGATTATGTGTAGGTGCTACAAAGAAGGCCAATGGATGTTCGTGGTATTTACGAACGGGTTACTCTCATTGTCGGGTTCTCTGGATTGCTCCCTAAAGAAGACGCAGGTATTGAAAAGGGGGGAGAATTGTTGACTTTTCAACATAGAGAAAAGTACACAGTAGGTGATCAATTTTAATATGTCTTCTTATGAGGTTAGCCATGACGTTTTTTTCCTTTCAGTGCCTATAAATAGGCTTGCATGGCTAATGTATTATACACCCCAAAAAAATCCCCAAACAAGAGAGAGAGAGGGGGTGGAGTGAGAGAGAGAGAGAAAATGAGAAAGAAAAAGAAAAAAAAGAGAAATCTTATCTGGGTGGATAAGGGTGAGAGCGGGTTTAATTTTTTACTGGGTAATTGAGAGTGTGTACAAAAATATTACCCGGGTGGGTAAGGGGTCTCGGTTTTGGGTTTAAACACGAGCGTTATTTTGTACGGTGTAATATTCTCAAATATAGTAAAACTATTGTCTCTCCGTGGATGTAGGCGGTATTGGCCGAACCACGTAAAAATCTCGGTGTTCTCTTGGTGTCATTACGACTTTAGTTAATATCCCGAGAAATTGTCGAGGGGTCCAAATACAACTACCGCTGGCCCGAAATTAAATATTACCGCTCAACCCCAACACTTGTTGGGTTGGGTCGATCGTTGATTGAGTTTTATATATGTTATAGAAACGCATCTCACCTCAAACAGACAATAGTACTATGTACGTATTAATGCCAGCATTCTGGCGTTAAAGAATGGTCCCTTTTGTAGTCGCTGCAATAGTCATAGACCTTGTAATGGCTCTGCACAAACTGCATGGACCATAGCTGCTGACGTGTCAGTCCGCCGGAGGGGAAAGGCGAGGCTGAGACGGGGCGGCACCACCGCGGAGCATAGGCTGAGCAGCCACTCGCCTTGAAGTCTCTGAAATTTCCGACGAAGGGTTGGTACCTATAATCGACTTTGTATTTCCCATCCTCTGTCGCCCAAGACGAAGCATCCCATATTGATCCGTAAACCCACATTGGCCTCAATGGAAATGTCTCCACACTCTTTCTTTGATACCTTCTTATCGGTACATCATCCACCAGGAATCTGATTTTTATTTTATTTTATTAAATATTATTGGACCACACACAATTATTAGTAGGAGGAGGAGAGGAAGGGACAAAAACTAAGATCATCGAACCGTGTTTCTTGATTTATGCATACATGTTTTATTAAATTAACTTACACGATTTCATGGGGACTCCATAATATTGCGTAGTGATGGAAATCTTGGGTGGGATCGAACCATAAATGGAATTTAACCTCTCTCCCAATAATTCTTCCATCTCCACTCCCTCGGACGTACACGTTCGTTTGGAGCGTATAAGGTTTTCCAAACGTTGTCCCGAGAAACTCAATGTCCACCTCATCGTGATATCCTGGGTGAGCCTCAGTATTTGATAGCTGCCATTTTATTCAGTTATACAATATGATAAATATCCTTCTTCATCATCCATCCATATTTGAATGATATGTTTCCTTTAATAAAATAAAATTCTTACATAGAAGGCTGTAATAACTCCTGCAGTATAACCAGGTTGAAGCTTAATAGAAGCACCAAAGTAGCCTGACCTGAATGGCTTCACTGACTTGAATCCACTACCTTTAAAACGTAAAAAAAAAAAAAAAAACAGAACCTACTAATAATGAAAGAGAAAATGACATTCAAATGGATGGTAAAGAAGAAAACCTGAGTTTCGGTCAAGCCATAGTTTAAGTCCATTGTTATCTATGCTCTGATGAGTGGCACCCCAAAGGGTTCTGTATCCTTGATAAAAGCTAAAAGACCTGAACCTTGAACTTGGGTAATAACCAGGCGATGGTGGCCATTCATTAGCATTACATAATGGGATATTAATCGCATTGAATAAGATTAAAGGTACGAGAAGATAAAGAAGATCCATTTAGTTGATGATGATCGGTCTTTATCTGGCGCTTGTGTTTGTTAAAGAAGAAGTGACTAGATAGGTGCATATATATATACAGACCTTGATACGTATATCATAATATAGAGACAAGAGAGTGTTGGATGGATGTAAGGGATGATGAAGTGTGGTTAATATACAGTTTCCTATAAATAAATAAAAGACAGCATCATATCAGTAGGGTCCAACTCTTCTTCTCTGCAGCGTTAAATCTCTACTCTTCGTTTGAGGGAAGTTCATTTTCATGGCTAATTCTGTTTGTAATCACCTAATAAGGTTGAGAGGAAAAACCCAGCCTTAGGTTTTTCAAAAGACTTTCTTTTTACTAATCTTTGTACTTCGTACGCGCGAGGGTACATAATCTATGAGACGAGCTATGAGTATGACAAGATTTTGATAGCTGGTAAAAAACTCTAACGCACACAGATAATCATGTGTGTGTGTGTGTGTGTGTGCATATAGACTTTTAATTTACTGTAGTCTT
Source organism: Craterostigma plantagineum (assembly GCA_027422505.1). Classification (NCBI taxonomy): domain Eukaryota; kingdom Viridiplantae; phylum Streptophyta; class Magnoliopsida; order Lamiales; family Linderniaceae; genus Craterostigma; species Craterostigma plantagineum. The sequence continues at coordinate 1,861,487 of JAPQWV010000097.1, read as the reverse complement.
TTTCGGTAAAACCTCATGTGCTCGCTAAAAGCAACGTTCATCCTTGTCTCATACCTTAGAAGCAAAGATTTTCAGATCACACAGAGCATGGCACTCACTCACTCACACACACACACACACACACAGCTGAGTGTATTTTTTCACCTCTCTCCTTTTAAAAATAAATAAATAAAACCCAAGTTAAGTAAAATTGGTGGGGTAGTAAGAAATCAAGGTGTTGAGAAACGTTGTTTTCAGAGACGATGCAAGTATTTTTCATTTATGAAAAATGGGGAGTGTGACATTCGGACAAAGGGTATTTAAAGGATATTTTTGCCTAAATAGAAGACACAGGTTTCATAAATCTCCAAGGGTTTGAAGGATTGGATTCTTGTGAATACTTTGATTCCTCCTCAATCATCTTAAGCCCATTTTCGGGGGAGGGTCGGACTCGGGGCAGGTCTACTGTTTTTTGTTGATCAATATGATCATGTGATAATCTTATTTATGCCTGTTTGCTTATCAATTTGGTATATGATTTGATGGGATTTTTTTTTTTTTTTTTTTGTTGTATTTGTTGGATCGACTCTTTCATTTGATAAGATGTGAGAATTCTATTCGGACATGGATATGTTGGTGAACTACGGCCATACTTCCCATATATCACAGAAAGAAAGAGAGCGCGATAATTCATTGGTTTTATTTAAGGCCAAATTATTATTTTAGGTCACTAAGTATATATGCTTTCGTTTTTGGGTCATTATGTTTGATAATTGTAAAAGTAGGTCACTGACTATATATGTCAAAACAAATTTGGGTCACCCTTTCATTTTTGGGTCACTAAGTATACATATTTTCGATTTTGGGTCACTATGTTTTTATGAATGCGAAAAAAGATTTAATATAGCGACCCAAAAAACTTAAAATACATATACTTAGCGATCCAAAATAAAAAACACGTATATCTAGTGACCTAAAAATGAGAGTATGACTCGAATTTGTTTTAACATACATAGTTAGTGACCTATTTTTGCAATTATCAAACATAGTGACCCAAAAAAGAAAACATGTGAACTTAGTGACCTAAAATTATATTTTGGCCTTTATTTAATTATTGATGTCACAAGGTGGTTAATGACATTTAGTTATGTTTAGCTCAATTGACATCCTGATGTAAATGGTCAAATTATGTAAAATATGATTTTGCTTGATTTATGCACCCACTGAAAATGAAGCACGTCGTATGAAAGGGATCTATTGAAAATTTTATATAATCAAACGACACTATTGTTCATTTGTAGGACCCAGCACGGAAAATTAAACAAGAAAAGAGTTTATAAATTAATATTATATATATATATACATATGTACAATATATATAATAAATAATATAACCATGACGGTTGGAAAGGGCAATAAATTTCAATCGTACCTCAGCTGCAGACTTGACAGGATCTAATTTTACAGAGATGGGTATAAAAATAGTGAATAATATACATATATGAAGTAATATTCCAGCACTTATAATAAGTCTGTGCTCAAAAAGTTGAAAAATGTTCCATAAACTAGGATGAACAAACATGCACGACTATAGAAAATTAATTAGTAAAGTATACTGCAAACTAAATGCTCAAAAAGGGAGTTATTACAAGAAATGTTCTGACATCATTATTTTAATAATTTAGAAAATATTACCTAAAGATTTAAGATTCATGTCGTCTGCCGACAAAGCAAGGAGAGGTTAATTGGGTACTTCAGTTATATTAATTTCAAAATATTTTGACCAAACGATTTTTCACATGTTAAATTAATATATAACTTCCTGTAAAAAGGTTAAGTTGAATGTTCTGACCGGTGAATGTCAATAATTCATGGAAGCCGACAGAACCGTCTTTGTCAATAATCTATCGCCAATATTTTTATAGACAAACCAATAGGAAGTTATCAAAACCGACGAAATGTCAAATAGGCTACATGAAAATGCTAAAGTTTTAGAAATAAGATTTATTCCTCATCGTAATCACATCATCATATATATCAGCATCACCATCATTCACACAGAACAGCCTAAATGATAGATAGCCATGCGACCTAACCAAAAAATAAAATAAAAGCTCTGAATTAAATTCAATAACGACTAACATAATCGACAGTCGTAAGATAAAATGGGCTATGTGACGCAAGTCCAAGGCTGAATTCTTACCAGCCCAATCTTAGAAACGCAGCGGAGAATTATTACATCAACCTAACAAATGAGAGATTATTACAAGGAAAAAGTAGTACAACAACAAAGAAGCACTGATTTTTTTTTTTTTTAAAAAAAAAATAAACAGAGACGCACCGTCATATGATGAAGAAGACTCACCTCACTTAACAGTCTCCCAAGTGAATCAGCATCATCACGTCCAAAATGACCATAAGCAGCAGTTTTCTGATACCTCATTCCATTACCTCTCTTCAAATCCAAGTCGATAGCAATCATCCCAGGCCTGAAGTCAAAATTCTCCTTGATAAGCTTAAGTATGTCCCTATCAGGAACCTTCCCCGTCTTATACGTATCAACAAACACAGAGAGTGGCTCAGCCACGCCAATAGCGTAATAAACCTGCACAATGCACCTACGGGCCAGCCCAGAAGCCACCACGCTCTTAGCCGCCTGCCTCACAATATACGCACCGCTACGGTCCACCTTGGCGGGATCTTTCCCCGAGAACGCACCACCACCGTGCGCACCCCACCCACCGTAGGTGTCGATGATGATCTTCCTACCCGTAAGACCCGCGTCTCTGCGGGGCCCACCTACGACGAACCGACCCGAAGGGTTCAAGTGGAATATCGTGTTTTCGTCGAGGTACTGTTCAGGGATCACTGGCTTGGTCACGTACTCCTTTAGGTCGGCTGCTATCTGATCGTTCTTCACAGTCTCGTCGTGCTGAGTAGAGATGAGTACTGTGTGGACCCTAATGGGGACCATGGCTCCATTGTCGTTTTTGTACTCCACGGTGACTTGGGTTTTCCCGTCGGGCCTCAGCCATGGACAAGTCTTGTTCTTTCTAACCTCGGTGAGCTTGGCGCCGAGCTTGGTGGCCAGGACGTGGGTGAGGGGCATGAGCTCGGGCGTCTCGTCCGTGGCGTAGCCAAACATGTGGCCTTGGTCGCCGGCGCGGATCTCCTCGGGCTTCTTTGTGAGGTGGCCGTGGACGCCCTGTGCTATGTCGGGGCTTTGCTGCTCGATGTTGACGAGGACTTTGCAGTTGTCCGCATCGAGGCCGACGTCTGGGGACGTGAAGCCTATGCCTCGGCAAGTGTCGCGGACGATCTTTTCGTAGTCAACGTTTGCCTTGGTGGTGATTTCGCCGAAGACCATGACCATGTTCGTCTTGGTGCACGTTTCGCAGGCAGGCGTCGAGGATGTCATCGGAGACTTGGTCGCAGAGCTTGTCTGGGTGGCCTTCGTTGACGGACTCTGAGGTGAACAAGGTGTCCATTTCTGTTTCTGAAAACGAAGAAACACGACAAACGTGTGAATTGAAATTCAAATCGGGTTTAAGTCATTTTTCACGCTGTGTGCATACAATATAATATATACAGAGTATGCCTATGATTTAATGTTTAAAAAGAAAACGACGACTGAATCAAGTTATGTTAGATCAGGATAATATCTTACTCAGACATTTCTGTGTATGAAGCCAGATCTCGCTTTGGACGGCGAGATGAAGCGTCTCAGAGGCCGGCGGCCCTCCCTAAAGTAACGGAACTGCAACAGTCATAGTATGAGCAAAAGTTTCAATATCTGAACCTTTAGAGTGATATTCTAGCAGACTTGTTATATCTGCCTATTCACAGCTTAACTAAGACAAAGGCTCAACATGCTTGTAAATTAGAAGTATGTAGATCGAGTACGAAAAAAAAAGATCGAACTCGAAGTATAAAACTTTGTATCCATAGTTCAACTGAGATTTCATAACTGAGATTTACCAAAACTCTGAATATCATCAACACATACAAAAGAAGGACAGAACATGAGTCGTTCACGTGACTCAAGCTATGCGTCAAAAATTTATGGCACCGCTTGACTGAAGATCTGACGATAATATCGACAAACTTCATAAATAACTCTCCGATGACGACAGTCAGATTAGGTTCATGCTAAACATGTATTTACACCTTTTTAACTTATAAGAGCATGCAAGATTCTCACCAGTTAATGCTACACTGATTGGAATGCCATTTTCCCCAGTGAAACTGTAAAAAAACTTTTTAATAGATCATGATATCAGATCAAAAGTCAATTCACGTTAAGGCTTTTTTTGTTCACGTCCACTTTCTCTATCCCCCTTTTTTTTTATCTATTCTGTCCAAATGACCAAATTACACGAGAACAAGAAAATAGTTTCAGCACCTAAGAAGATGACAATGAGGTGGTACTCAAATCAACCTAAATCAGACGTTTTCTAACTAAGAAGGGCAAAATGAGAAACTACATAGCTCCAAACAAACATGTGATTATGCAATGAACTTCATTACTTTCTAGTTTTCCATAACAATGGCGTCACTGCTAATAAATGGAAGAGTAAAAGACATTTAATATGACAACCCGACTCACATCTTCCAACCACCATGACGTACAGAAGCGACAGAATCGAGTCGAAACCGAAGCTGGGCGAGACTAACGTGGCAGAAACTCTACTTGCATGTCCACCGAGTGTTCTCACAACCTTAGTATGCGTGGATCACTTCTTACGCAGAATACTTACAACTAGGCAGAAGAGGCGAGATGCAACTACGACTCTGTGACCTATTTAAAGCAAAGCACTAGCATATTATTCCAAAGCATCCCCTTCGCTTTACTAGATCAACACCTTCCTACATCCTTCCTTTAGCTTTATACACCAGATACCAATTACTCACCATGAGGGACATAGAATTATACGAAGGACGAACTAACAACACATCTGATCCCACAAAGAGCCTTATCTATGCTTGGGATTGCATACGAATTCCAATCATAGTTCCCATCTTACGATTCTCAGTATATGCATGCATAGCCATGTCGGTTATGCTTTTCCTTGAACGCGTTTACATGGCCTTTGTGATCGTATGCGTTAAATGCCTTGGGAAGAAGCGCTACACAAAGTACCAGTTAGATGCCATCAAAGAAGACCTCGAGAAGAACAGAAACTACCCGACGGTTTTGGTTCAGATCCCGATGTTCAACGAGAAGGAGGTAAAGAGTATTCACGTGAACCTTTATGTGATCCATGAATTAGGCATCTACTCCAAAATAAACAAAAACTGGGAATTAAGTATGTGCTAGTATCAATAAATTACATAGGAGCAGTTATAAAACATGTTCATTACTCACAGGTTTATAAGCTATCCATCGGAGCAGCTGCCAACCTTTCATGGCCATCAGATCGACTGATTGTTCAGGTTCTAGACGACTCCACTAATGAAGTTTTAAGGGTATATAATATCCTTCTTGGGGTTCATTTATCATAGTCATATGTGTGTCAGACTAACAAAAATTATTGCAGACCATGGTAGAGTTAGAGTGCCGAAAATGGATGGAGAAAGGTGTCAATATCAAGTACGAGACAAGAAACAACAGAAATGGCTACAAGGCTGGCGCACTTAAAGAAGGCCTAAAGAAGGATTATGTCAATGACTGTGAGTTCGTAGTAATATTTGACGCAGACTTTCAGCCAGAAGAAGATTTCCTTTGGAGGACTATTCCTTTCCTCCTCGAAAATCCAGAACTAGGGTTGGTTCAGGCCAGGTGGACATTCGGTAATTTTTCGACCACCTTATTACATATTTTAAAAGGACAACGAAGACATTGTTAGTTTCCCCCAAGAAAGTTATCTCACTCATAGGATTTTCCTCTTCTTTCAAGGGTGTTAACAGAATATTAGCTTCACAGTTAATGCAGATGAATGCCTCATGACTCGGCTCCAACAAATGTCATTAGACTATCACTTCAGTGTTGAACAAGAAGTGGGATCATCTACTTGCCAGTTTTTCGGATTCAATGGTTATCCTAAACCCCGGCAATACTTATCTTAATAAAGTTTTTTCTTTCAATTCGACCAAAATAATTTCAATATCCCATTACGACTAAAGGAACGGCCGGCGTCTGGCGCATGAAAGCACTACACGACGCAGGAGGGTGGAAGGATAGGACAACCGTTGAGGATATGGACCTCGCAGTCAGGGCAAGCCTGAGAGGCTGGAAATTTCTATTCATAGGCGACTTATCGGTAAAGTGTTAAATCTTGAAAATAAACGGCCTAACAAGACATACTGAGGTTAGGTTCATATATTTGACGATACACTGTTACTATCACCAGGTAAAAAATGAGCTTCCAAGCACATTCAAAGCTTATAGATTTCAGCAGCATCGCTGGTCGTGCGGACCAGCCAACCTGTTCAGAAAGATGTTCTTCGAAATTCTTACCTGCGAGGTCATCATCTACTACTGCTTTGTTTTGATGTTAGCTAAAGAGAAAAACTATTCCTAATCTTTAAACTATTATTCCACGTTTATGCAGCGAGTTTCTATATGGAAGAAGTGGCATGTTATCTACGCCTTCTTCTTCGTACGCAAAATTATAGCACATTGGGTTACCTTTTTCTTCTACTGCGTGGTGATCCCAGCTACTATCGTAGTCCCCGAAGTGCACCTTCCAAAGCCACTAGCCATTTACCTTCCAGCCTGCATCAGCATCCTCAATGCAGCTACCACAATAAGGTATGAATTAGCAGAAACAGAGAAGAAAAAATGTTAAGTGTTCGTTTTCTTTACAGTATCCACCATTCAACTCATCACTGTTGTAACGTTTCCCTGTATTTGGTCGCACGCAGCTCTCTCCACCTTCTGGTATTTTGGATATTGTTTGAGAATGTGATGTCCCTACATAGATCCAAGGGTTCAATCGTAGGACTCCTCGAAACGAGCAGAGTAAATGAATGGGTCGTGACAGAAAAATTGGGGAACGCAAAGAATCGACACAACAACAACAACAACAACAGAGGATCGAGGAGGCCAAGATTTCGCATAATCGAAAGGTAATCGACTCCACTAACATAATCGAAAGGTAATTATTTACAAATTTGCTAACACAATCAATTCAATTGATCTTACTGACAGGATTAATTTTTTGGAGCTCAGCGTGGGACTGTTTCTGCTTAACTGCGCAATCTACAACGTAATGTTTCAGGATAATCACATGTATATATACCTATTCCTTCAGGCGATTGCTTTCTTCATCGTCGGGTTCGGCTATGTTGGAACTATCGTACCAAACTGATGAAGAAAAAAGATCCATCATAGAGACGATCCTAGATTCATGCTGTCCACTACTATTACAAGATTGCAGTGTAATTTCTAAGTAAATGTATCATATACAAGAAGCAGAATTTGTGGCAACAGAATAAGCTTTTTGAGGCAATGTGAACCAACGAACCTTCATCATGTTCTTGGTTATCGCAGCTACTATGAATTTCCCAATAATCTCTGAGACCAAAGATTATAGTAGTATGCAATCAATCACAAACACGCACATGAGAACTAGAAAAAAGTAACATAATCAATCAGCTCTATCTAACTAAGCACGCCAAGTCGATAATTAGGTTAAGAGCACAGTACCACCACCGAGCTAAAACGATTGATTGAAATAGAAATCTGGGCCGACACAAATGAACACTCTCACACAAGAAGAAAAAAATGAAGAGCTGAAGGGAACTTGTTCTCATAATTTCTTAGTTCTATCTTTAGTAATTTTGCCACCAATTCTTGTATTATTTTTAATAAATAATTTTTATTGAAAAGGTCCGATGATAATAGTAAAATAGGTAGAACGTGTGTTTGGCCTAAAAAGAAGGACCATCCTTCAGTTCTTTTTTTTTTCTTTTTGTTTTCATTGCACGCACCACCCCATCTCTTCTTCTTCTGGGAAGAACTAACTCCTCCTCGCTCGTCAGAAATTAATTATTTCAGGTAAAGAAACGTTTTCTTCTCTTCTTCCATGTTTAAGAATAATTCTCTCTGTCGAACAGTCGAAAAATTGCCATCAAGAAAATGGCAGCAGAAGCTTCTTCCATGAGAGGGAACAACGGTCGTCAACCAACGATAACGGTACCTAACTTGCTCGTCGTGGACACAAAGGACCAACCGCCAAGCTCCCCGAGGTCGATGCCCTCTTCGCCGATCGCTCTGCAAAAGTCGAACACGGTAAGAAGATGCACTTGTTCGCCGACCACGCACGTTGGTTCTTTCAGGTGCAGATACCACCGAGGAGGAGGCTCTGGTCTGAAGAGAAACGGAATGTCCGTGGGCTCCAAACTCTCCGAGCTCGCCGATAAATCCACAATGCCGAGCTAGTTAGCCTTCCACCGTCGAGATTATCGTACAAACAAAAGAAAGATGATTTACGTTACGTCAGTATCCCGCTCTTATATGCGTTTTCGATTCGATGAAATGAACTTTCTTTTCTCTGTTTTTTGATGCGTTATTTATCATCGTCTTGTACGAAGCGTAGTGCAATAAACCGCAAACAGATACCAACCATATTTTGCAAGAAAAACTATTTTGTTTGATGATTTTATGTATGCTAATTGCTAACTGAAGATCGTGCATTCGTCTCAGAGTTCCTTCAGCACGGAATGTTGGAATGGAATTAATCTGTTGGGTAAGAAAGGACAGACCAATCTGTTGAGTGTCTGAGGAGCACTCAGTGGTAATATATAAAAACTACCAGTTGACTTGCAATAGAAAGCTAACATTGTGGTACTTTAACAAGAAAATCAGACACAAGTAAGTAAAACTCTTTCTTTGACCGGAAAAGCAGGTTAATCTCACGAAGATACAGAAACGTGCTCCCTCCCTCCCTCTCTCTCTCTCTCTCTCTCTCTCTACATATATATATATATATATTCTATCTTCATATCAGATACAATAAACGAGTTTTTCTGGAGTTCTTGCGTTGAATTGCTGTGATTCGACTCCGATCAAAATGTAATAATAAATAATTATGAGAAAATATTAGGTGGCTTGGCAAGTTACCTCCTTAACATAATCACCCCTCAACCTTCTAAATTTCTGTATTTCACACCATTAGAAAGTTGATTTTTTTTATTTTTCCTTTCTCAACATAAATAGTTGCTTACATAAGGCCCTAGTCAGATACATATCATTTTTGTGATAGAAATTTAGACGTGCGCACTTGAGACACATAACACAGGCACGTCGATTAAAGGCTTAAATTGGTTGATTGGGCCAAAATGCAACTCTATGTTATATATTGATGATTTGAAAAATCAGAATAATGCATATTGCTAGGGGGAAGGGAGTTTAAAGAGGTTGAGGGACTAAACAACAATTACGGCATCTGATAACTGAATATTCTTGCCGCTCTAATTCTCTCTCTCTCTCTCTCTCTGTCGGAAAATAAATATATATCGACGCTGACGGATTGACATTCGGTCAAAATAGCGAAACCCTAATTAGATTGGAGTCTGCCCCTATTTGATCGAATGGGTCGCTCACGAGCAGCGACGCAAGCTTCTACCGATGATACCGGACAGGGGTTCGTACAATTTTGTCGGTTAATTCTATTTTTTGATACATTTAAATTTATCCGCTGACGTTCAGCTTATTTTAATCCGTAATTGACTTGGGTCTTTGTTCGTTTTACTGATCTGTTGAATGTTAGTTGTTAGGGTGGCGAGATTAGTAGATGTCGAAGCTTGTGTTTTGATTCAGTGAGCAATATTTCAGTGGTGACGTAGTTGCTTAAAACTGGAGGCTGATCAATAATATAACCTTATGGTATTAAAATTTGAACTTCTCAGGCAGGCTCTGAAAATATGCAATTTGAGCTTGAGCTAACTTGGTGCTTTTGTAGCTTATTGGGTGTTGTGTGCATATTTTGATTTGAATTGTTAAATATAAAACTTGCACTCAAACATTTCTTTCTTTCCTTCCCTTCTGAAATAATTCATTTACATTTCTTTCTTTCCTTCCCTTCTGAAATAATTCATTTACATACTATTTTTTGACTCAGTCGATCAAAAAGAAAACGCACAGCGCAGAATGTGGAGCATATTGAGAATGTGCCGCCTGGTATGAAAATTCAAAGTTAGCTAAATTTATACCACTGAGGAAACTCTGTTATCTTGCATCTTATGTATGCTACTATTTATTTGAAGTTCCCGGAATAACCGATGGAAAGAAGGCGTTATACCATTGTAACTACTGCAATAAAGACATCTCTGGGAAGATTCGGATCAAGTGTGTTCTATGTTCTGATTTCGACCTCTGTGTTGAATGTTTTTCTGTTGGGGCTGAGGTCCATCCTCACAAAAGCAATCATCCGTACAGAGTTATGGTTAGTTCTTACTGAAATATTTCTTCTTGCGGTAGCTTAATACAGAAACTTTGTGGTGGATAAGATACTCCATTTGGTGCAAAAACTTCGGAAAAAGTGGTTGTAGAGGATGCATCATTGGTTAGCTCTTTGGCAATTTCCATTTTTTGCTCTTACATGATCGTTTTCATTTTCGTAATAGGACAACCTGGCATTTCCCTTGATATGTCCAGACTGGAATGCTGATGAGGAGATGCTACTTCTTGAGGTAATGTTCCTTCACTGATAGAGTCGTGTATGTTCTTGCCATGATTGTATAGCGGAGGTCTTTGATTTTGTATATTTCTTCTTGATAATGGTTCTTGGAGGCGTATTGCTATGCAGATGCATCATTTTTCATGATGTTATTATTGTTTTTCAGGGTATTGAAATGTATGGACTTGGGAATTGGAATGAGGTTGCAGAACATGTTGGAACGAAAAGTAAATCACAGTGTGTTGATCATTACAACATGATATACATGAACTCCCCATGCTTCCCGCTCCCGGTATTGCTACTTTCATCCATGCTTATCCCGAAGGCTTTTAATTCTTGACGTAAAACTTACCGTTCTATCATGCTTAATTTGATAGGACATGTCTCATGTGATGGGAAAAAATAGAGAGGAGCTAGTTGCTATGGCCAAAGAACAAAGTGAGACGATGAAAGGTAAACTTTTTAGGTTTGCCTGTGTGTTTTTTCTTTTTGGTAATTTTGTTATCTCTTATGCTTTCTGTGCATTTAAAACTAAACGAGTGTGTCTAATTTGCATTAGACAACTAGTATAAGTATGTGGTCAAATGGACCCCTCTGACTTCTTTGAGTCTTGAATTTCCACAGGAACTAATATATCTGGAGATGCTAAAGTAGAAGAAGAGTTTCCGCTTTCGGCAAGAATCAAGTAATTTATTGGCAAGCTATATGCATTTTTCCTAACTGGGTATCTCTGTACTCATACCTTTTGATTTTGTGTGGTCAGAGTGGAAGATCATAGAAAAGAAGGTCCATTAGGACGCTCCACTTCAAACATCTCATCTGGTACTTATTTTCCTGGTTATTGATTTTTTTCATTTTCACGAGAGATCAGGCATTCTTGGGCGGGTAATAGTTCCACCAATAACCCTTGTATTACATATGTGTGGGCGGTATTCAAATTGATTTATATCGGCCTTCTTGGTATTGTTTCTTGGAGGGAAGGAGTACAAATGAAACAATAACAACTGGATAGAGTAGGCTACTGTCTAACTTTTTTAACAGTGGAGACTGACTTAAAAACTGACTTATCCTCAATTTCCAGAGTTGGGAGCTGTTGGAGGTTCTAACAGTGGGAAAATAGCAGCAGGAGGAGTCAAGAGAGCATCGAGCAAAATTCAGGGAAATGATGGCCCAGACACCGTTAAAATGGAAGGTGCTAAACACTTTCTTATCTTGGATTGTCTCTGGTCACGTCTTCAACATGAAAAATGTCTGACACATATATTTATATATATTTCAAATCATACTTTGTGTGAGATTTCTTCAAGGATTTGTCAGTAGCTTTATTAGAAAATTATTAATTCATATTTCACATGGTGGCAATCGCTTCACTGGATGTATCTCTAGAGTTTCACGCCGACAGGAGCATTGGAGAGAAAAAACCTAGGACAGCTGGCGATGAGAGTGGTGTTTCTCTGAAGGAACTGAGTGGATATAACTCAAAAAGGCAAGAGTTTGACATCGAATACGACAATGATGCCGAGCAGTTGTTGGCTGACTTAGAATTCAAGGAGACGGATAGTGATGCTGAACGTGAACTGAAACTTCGGGTGTTACGTATCTACTCAAAACGGTACACACAAAAAATTTTTCAATGCGTATTCTGTAAGCTTTCGGTTTACGTCCTATCCATCTGTTATCTTACTCCCAATGCTCTCTATCAACGTGGCAGACTCGACGAAAGGAAAAGGAGAAAGGACTTCATTTTGGAACGAAACCTCTTATACCCAGACCCTTTCGAGAAGCAGCTTACCCAAGAAGAGAAGGAACTTTGTCACCGTTATAGGGTATTCATGCGATTTCATTCTAAAGAAGAACACGACGAGTTGCTAAGGAGCGTCGTGGAGGAGCATAGGATTCTGAGACGAATACAAGATCTACAGGTTTGTCTCATTTATTGGTGTGATTTTGGGGTTTTTCCTTTCCTGACAACTTGCGATACTTAGGAAGCTCGAGCGGCTGGCTGTCGAACATCTTCGAGGCAGACAGATTTATCGAACAGAAGATGAAGAGGGAAATGGAGGAAAATTCACGCCGTGCGAAAGAAAGCTCTTTGGGTGGCCCTAGCGGGAAATATTTGCAGAGAATGAATCATCAGAAAGGCGATCAAGATTCTAGCCCTTCCATGTCAGATCCCGATGCTAAGGATTCCTCGTCCATTACCACTAAAGGCCCGTCTGGCTCTGACTTGTCAGATTCCTGGGACGTAACTGGCTTTCTTGGAGCTGATATGCTCTCAGAAGCTGTAAGAAGTTTTTAGTGCTCAGGTTTCATGCAAAAACTCGAGCTTTTCTTACGGTTGTTTTCTTTCTCATTGCAGGAAAAACAGCTGTGCGGGGAAATTAGAATCCTACCGACGCATTACCTCAACATGCTACAAACAATGTCGTTGGGGATTTTGAACGGAAATCTGACAAAGAAATCTGATGCTCATGGCCTCTTCAACGTTGATCCTGGCAAGGTTGATAAAGTGTATGATATGCTTATAAAAAAGGGGATTGCTCAGACATGATGAGCTCCATCTATTTGCCTTTTTTTTTTTTAATTACAATGCACCCTCTCCCTCGATTCTCTCTGTGATAACGTTGTGTACCCTCTATAATATAGTATAGCATTTGAGTTGAGATGGCACTTGTGTAAGAAAATGATTGAATGTTTAATTCTTGATGGTTCTTTCAAGTTCGTTACAGCGATAAAGTGGATCCATGTCTTATATCTATTGATATATGTAAGGGCATTAGCATATAAACTAGCTTCCTTGTGGAGGTTTTTTGGCATGTAAAGGTTTTGAAATTGATATATAAGGGAATCTAATCAATTGAAATCATATTTACTCATGCCATATTTAATTTTTTTTCTTGTATGTTTTATACTGTTGGCCCACAATTTCCATGTTACTCCCAACAACCTGACATTATAATAAAGGTTATGAATTTGCTTACCTTTTTTCTTCTTTAGTAAATGTGTGTTTAGCTTAAATTTTATATGGAGAAGAAACTTAGATAATTATAATCTTAAATGTAACCTTTTTAATTTATTTAAATAATTTGAGAGAAAATGCACCATGCGTAACCGCACATTAAATATTATAATGAGTGTTTACTTTCAATTAATAATTTAAAATAATGATTATTGCAACATAATCATTTTTTAATTTCTGAAATTCTTTATATTGGAGCATTAACTTATTTTTAATTGTTCCGTAGTTTGTACTAGTCTACTACTTTCTAAATAAACTCTCTCAACAGTATTTACAAAATTAATTTTTATTATAATTATTTTATCGTGCTCGGCGTTTGACGGAATTTACCACCGCCTGCTGCCGGAGAGCTCAAGCAAGCTACGGCGATGTTTATTGTTTAAGTAAGCTTGCTTTTAATTTTTTATTTTGTTGTGTGTCGTTTGGTTTATATTTACTGATGTAATTTTTTATTACGTTTTGTTTTTTACCTAGGATTTACTTTCTAAATCTTGTCCTAGATTCTGTAGATCTGGACCTAATTTTGGAATATCTGAATATTGTTGTGGTAATCGGTCTTAAATCTCGGAAAATTACTTAATTTTGAGCTCCGTTAATTTGTTGGATGTAAATATTAAGAACTTTCTGTTTTCGTGACGGCTTTTGTTGCTCTTTGCTGATTTTAACTGGGATCCGTTGATAATGATGATACAATATGCTGAAATATCAATTTTAAGTTCGTTGATTGAACAGATTGACTTGAAGTTGATTGTTTGACTAGGATTGACTATGATAGAACGGTGGCTGCATACAAAGCTACGTTGTTGTTTTTATTATATTTGGAACATCAGCTAAATGGAGATGCTATATATAATTTGGTTTGGGTTTGGCTACGATATGTTTTAATAGGGTTGAAACTATTGGAATTGAAAGAAACGAAGTGTGTTCGTGCTGTGCTCTGTTGTTGTGTTGGTTTTCGGAAGTAGAAGTTTTTCTATTATTTAAGTATTAAAGCTGGTAGTTTGTTTGAAGTGCAATGTTTGAACTCGTAAAAAAAAAACAAGTTAATATGTTCATGTATTTCCGTAACGTGATCATTGAATATTTACGTATGTTAGATTTATGTTGCTAAAGGTTTGCATAAAAAGAGTTTTTGTTGTCTGAATGGATTTCATATTTGCAGCTCTGTCTGATGACGATAGTTGGTATTGGACTTCGTATGATAACCTAGTATGGACTGCTTGCTGTCATCCTCATAGGATTTTGAGTTTGATTTGGTTTGAGTCCAACTTAATATGGGATCCAACGTAGAGGAAGCACTAAGAGCTAAAGCACACTCTGAGAAGCTATTTCTCGAGAGGAATTTCGTAGGTGCGAGAAATTATGCTTTGAAAGCGCAAAAGCTGTGCCCTGAACTGGAGGGAATTTCGCAGATGGTGTCCACATTTGGGGTCTACATTGCGTCCGAGGCAAAAGTTAAAGGAGAACTTGATTTCTATTCGATTCTTGGACTCGATCCTTACACAGACAAATCCAAGATAAAGAAACAGTACAAGAAGATGGCAGCATTACTCCATCCTGATAAGAACTCAACAATCGGGGCTGATGGTGCATTTAGGCTTGTCTCCGATGCATGGACATTTCTATCCGATAATTCTAAGAGAACCTTATACGATCAAAGAAGATACTTGCATTCTGGGTTTAGTTTTGGTTCTGGTGGTGATGACAAGGGTCGTGCTTCTCAGCCGAAACTTGATACATTCTGGACTGTTTGTACCTCATGCCATGTTCAGTATGAGTATCTACGGAAGTATGTCAACAAGAGACTTTCTTGTAAGAATTGTCGTGATGTTTTCATTGCTGTTGAAACTGGAGTTGCCCAGATGATTAGTTCTTTTCCACATAGCAGTTGCACATATGGACCTGAGAATGGCTACTCAACTCACCACCATGGAGTGACATATGCACAAACAGTCACGGGATACTGTACACCTAATGGGCATGCAGGACATCAACCTGTGTACAGATCAGACCATGGCTCCAGCATATCATTTCAGGTTTACGCCTCTGAGAATTCTAGTGGCGTAAAAACGGATCATATCGGTTTATCTTCGTCTTCATTTGTTTTCAATAGAGAAAACGAGGCCGTGAACAAGCCTAAAGGAAATAAAGATCATGATAAGGTGAAGGCTTCGGGTCATGTGCCAACCAATGGATATTCTGTTAAGAATGATGTGACTAAACCCAAACGAGGCAGGCCATCGAAGAAGATGAAAATCGACTCTGCAAGCTCGCTTGCCAATGGGCATGAAGAAACTTCGCCCAAGATTGCTATCGATTCGAGAATGAACGAGAATGGAACGTTGAAGCCTGCTTCTAGGCTGCTCACATCTCAATCTGAAACATCAGTAAGACGTTCAGCTGCCCCTACGATTGATGTTAGGCAGATGTTAATTAGTAAGGCAAGAACAGAAATTCGCAAGAAGCTGGAAGAGATGAGATTGGCTGCAGATGCTGCGGCTGCCGAGGCCGAGAAAAGAAAGGCTATTTCCCGAGCTGATAAAGCAAATGGAACAGCTAAGGTAACCGCAGGTGCAGCTGTTACTGATCATTCTCGGCCTGAACTCAAGAGAACGTTGTCTATACCGATAACTGTCCCAGATTCTGACTTCCACGATTTTGACAAAGATAGGTCAGAAGAATGCTTCAGACCAAAGCAGATATGGGCTTTGTACGACGAAGAAGACGGTATGCCTCGCTTGTACTGTCTGATTCGCGAAGTCATCTCCGTGAATCCTTTTAAGGTTCTCATCAGCTACTTGAGTTCGAGGTCTGATTGCGAATTCGGGCCCGTAAATTGGCTGGACTGTGGATTTACCAAATCTTGTGGAAGTTTTCGTGTGTTTCACTCTGAAACTGTTGACCAAGTAAACGTCTTCTCTCATCTCCTCAGCAGAGAGAAAGCTGGTAGAGGAGGCTGCGTAAAGATTTATCCCAGGGGTGGCGATACATGGGCTCTGTATAAAAACTGGTCGCCAGAATGGGACAGAAACACACCCGACGAAGTGAGGCATCAATACGAAATGGTTGAAGTTCTCGGCGACTACACCGAAGAGAACGCCGTGTGGGTGGCTCCTCTGATCAAGCTGCCCGGGTATAAAACTGTTTATCAGAGGAATCCCGACGCAAACGCTGTTATATGGATTCCAAGAAAAGAGATGCTGCGTTTTTCTCACCAAGTTCCCGCATATTCACTTCAAGTCGAAGGCACTAATTTACCCGAGGGATGTTGGGATCTCGATGCAGCTGCAATTCCAGATAAACTCCTTTTAGGCGAATCAAGTATTCAAAATTTTACAAGTTCGAATCAGAGGGAAGACGCCATCGAGACCGCCCCGTTTAACGAAAAAGGTTCAAACGATCAACTTCCAAGAGAATCTGAAGAAAAGATTCGTCCAAGTGATACAATTGATTCAGCTCCAACTGATGATAGTCATGTTGCCGTAGATATTACGAGCATGGGAGAAAAAGGTTTTTATGAGCTCCTTGACCTTCAAGGAAAAGAGTCGGCGCCTGAAGAGTATCAGGCTATTAATAACGAAGCTGAACTCGCTCCAGGAACAAGTACACCGAGGTTTCTGATCGATCTCAACTAATGTTGAATTCGAATAGTTTATAGTACAAAGCGAATCACTCTCAGTCTCAGGTTTAATTTATTTGGCTGGCTCGAAAACTGTACCCATCCTGTAGCATATTCAGGAAGACTTTATCTTGGATAGCGTCGAACCCATCTGGCAAGGAGAAATTTGTGCCCAGAAATTAGGAAAGCTTCAATTTGAGTTGTAGTCGTCTGCATCGAGAGGTTCTAAGTGTACAGATTTAGAGGAAAAGAAAGCCTATTCTCCGAAGAAAAAAATATACCCAGCATGATCGATGCCTATCCTTGGCTCTGTGTTCTTAGGGAGCTTCGCTTGTATGTCAATTTGTAACCGAAAATGAGACCTTCAGACTCTTGGCTCTCTCCATACGTACGCGCTTTGATTTTAATGCATCTTATCGTTTATCTTAAAATTGGTTTCTGTATATATGGCGATTGATGTTCTGTTGATGATGATAACTAAGCTAAAACACAGTCTGTTCTACAAAGCCGAACCACAACCAATACGTGCATCCATACGTAAATCCACAGTAGAGATCTTTTCACTACAAGGTACAGAACCATCTCAATGGAATTATCTATAATTTTCACGAAACTACCTCCTTTTTTGAAAAAAACACAACTTGCCCAAATTTTACCTTACAAGGCTTTTTTTTTTTTTTTCTGGAGAAAGACAACATCAAGACTGATTATTATACACATGACAGACTGACAGCTACATTCTTCACCTCTCTTACATTAATTTGCCCTTTCAACAAACTTGGCTTCATATCATCAGAAGAAACGCGCCACCGCCGAATAGAGCCTTTCCTCGCCGAACGGCTTAGAAACGTAATCATCCATTCCACACTGTACGCACGCCTCGTTCGCCGCTTGAATCACATCTGCTGTAACAGCCAAAACCGGAGTGTGCCACGTAACAGATGATACGATTCTTTCGTTATATTCTTGCTCTAAACTGCGAATTCGCCTTGTAGCTTCATACCTGGAGAACACGTAAGGAAAGAATCAAGAAAATGTATTGTAATTCAATGGTCCTTCGAAGAAGATTAAACTAAAAAAATACGCACCCATCCATTTCTGGCATTTGAAGATCCATGAAGCAAGCATCGAACTTATGTGGAGGCTTGAGAAGATCCACAGCTAACCTACCGTTCTCCACGCAAGTAACGACTGCGCCGTGCTTCTTCAGAGCTCCTTCAGCCACTCTTCTATTGACGATGTCATCATCTACCACTAGAATATGTTTATCTTTCAGTAGGCTTCTAAGCGTAGTAGATGGTGTGCTGCCCCTCGTGTCTTGCTTCTTCCCCATTGCTTCGAGGAAGGTGGATACTAACGAGCTTAGCTTTATAGGCTTTGATATGACGTCATCTATCGACTCGTCTGACTTCAGCTTATCGCGTTCGCTCGAGCTTATCCCGGTGGCTAAAAGGAAGATCTTTAGAGGGAAACTCGATCCGTACCTAAAGTTACTGTGTTTCGTTTTTCTTAGGTCGTGGAGCAGAAAGCGAGTGTCTTCATCCCAATTTCTTGATCGATGAGAATCATTGAAAAGCGCATGAATTCAGAAGTGCTGCACAAAACGCATAATAGGGGCCCGTCAGTTGAATAAATCTCTCCCCTGCAATAAATGGGACGAAAGTTTTATTTACCTAGATAAGGCGGACGCCACGCTACGTGACACTTCAGCAGATATTTCGAGTCTCTGAAGATGGTATTTCGTCACCTCTGCTCGAACGCTCTTCTCGTCGATAACTAGTGCTCTTAGTCCCTTGAATTCTGAAAAAGTTGGATCAGAAGGCTTCCACTTTATGTCCAAAGAGCTACCTTTTGCCTCTTCGAAGGTCACAGTGAAAGTAAAGGTACTTCCAACGTTGAGTTCGCTCGAAAACCCTATTTCTCCGCCCATTAGCGCTACTAAACGTTCGCTGATGCTCAATCCTATCCCAGTTCCACCGTATTTCCGCGAAGTTGAACTATCTGCTTGCATAAAAGGCGTAAAGATTCGACCTTGGGCTTCGTGGGGTATACCCGTGCCAGTATCTTCAACAGTCACTAGTAACTTGATTTTTCCAGCTTCTACGGAGGTGGGGTTGAGATTTTTGAAACTTTCCCAACTTTTACGCCGATCAGACACTTTGAATCCACTCAGAGTAGGGAGATGTTGATTTGAATCGTTTCGGACTACGTCTAAGCTTTCTTTGAGAACTTTGTCGGTCAATTCGTGAGGAAGAAACCTCACTTCATCTGCCATATGCACGGAGACGAATACATGTCCCTTCTCGTTTGTGAACTGCAAGAGAAACAGAGGAATGATATATCGTAACAGACCATCGACAGAAAAAAAAAATGTTATTCGACTTTTAAGGGACTCGACCAACCTTGACTGAATTGCCAAGAAGATTTATGACGATTTGTGCAAACCGTTCTTGGTCTCCCATCACCACTCCTGGTACCTTGTCTGAGACATAGACAGCGAGCTTTTGCAAGAAAATTGAAATGCCAGCCAAAGGGACTTAGGTACTATTACACTCATAAAATTCTTCCTATTAAAAGTATAATTTGTTTACCTCAGTCCCTTTTTCGTGAGACTTCCCCGAGAAAATCGACACTACCTTGTCGAGAACTCCACGGATATCAAAGGGGACAAGCTCTAGTTCAAGCTTACCAGATTCTATCTTGGCCTGATCTAAAACCTTGTTGATCAACAGTATCAAATCTTTCCCACTATCATGAGCGGTCTGCGCATAATCAAGCTGAGAGGCGCTCAAGTCTGTATCTATCAGCATTTGCAGCATACCTGCATTTAGTTCCTATTTGAGTATGCCACAGTATCAGCAGACATGGCTCGAAGAAAAAGGTTGAAAAACTCAGGTTCAGAAATTACCCAACACTCCGTTCATCGGCGTCCTGATTTCATGCGACAACGTAGCAAGGAACTAAACAAACAGAGAGGGTGGAAACAAAAAAGTCACTGTTTGAAAGCACAAAAAGTTACCATCAGAATGCAAAAAACGAGATATTCATTCACCTGGGACTTTGCCACATCAGCTGCCTCGGCACGCTGCTTCAGTTTCGTCATCTCTCGACAGTCGTGCTCAACTTTAGCAATCTCATTTATGGCGGCATGAAAGATATAGCCCAGAAGCAAAGTGATGACAAGTACCCCAGCAGATGCTGATGCAGCTTGCCAAGGAAGAGGAGCTTTGTGCTTAAACCTACTCAGATAGAACGAAAATTTGAAATCTTTAAGGCATTCCAGGTTTCTTACAACATTCAGTGCAAGAATTCTGCCATTTATAAGCTACTAATAGTAAGCCTGTAAAACCTGCAACGCATCTCGTGTTTCCTAGCTGGATCCCCAAAATCAAGGTAGCTCACACGCAACAGTCCCTTGTCACCATTTTCTGCACCATACATTTTGATGGGCGCAGATTGGTTGGTTGTATCATACACATTGACGATTATGGTCTGTTTGCTGGCAAGCTGATGTAGTAGTTTCTCAACTGACGATGGAACATCGTAAGCAGCTCCTAGATACCTTTTTTACAAGAAGATAACACCAAATTAACAACAGGGAAATCACCGTACTGACTTGTTATAAGGCATGTAGTATAACCTTACCCCACTGTAGCATCGATACGCTGCTCAGGTGTAGCACTGTGAGGAAGATGAGCATTATAGACAGCAAAAGTAAGCACAACCCCTAAGTGATTGGACTTTAATAGCTTGAAAGGTGAAGTGAGGACCCCTTTTCCAGAAGCTCTTGCACGTAGGATGTTCTCACGGTCTTCCTACATTATGACAAGCATATCAAGATCTTAGCAAAACCAAGAACGAGACTATCTTCGGTGAAAAGAAGAAAAGTTACAGAGGCAGACTTTTCCAGACATCATATCGATTGAGACAATGTGGGACACAGTTTGCTGCGCTAGAATCACGGGAGCATACTCATCTTGAACAGGCGACGTGCTAAATTTCTCTGGGTTGTACTCCTGGGCTAATGTTTGATCTTCAATTTCCATTTTCTTGATTGTCCACCCATACCGCTGCTCGATCTCTTCCCTATTGGAGTGGAGCACTCGTAGGGCATAAGAAACGCCACTGGTTAGAGGTCTTTCGAAAGAAGTTCTCTCAGTATAATCTTCGAATGTTTTCTGTGCTCCATAAGTAAACACTATTAGAAAGTGAAAGAGTAAGTGAAGAAAGAAGCAGTAGTTCAATAAATACCTGATCTATAGCAGAAGGCTGCTTCCCATGGTAGAAAGTGGAAACAAGTATGGCCAAGAATGGACATGATTCATGCTGACATTAAATTGGTCTTGGAGCATCCTAGCACGTTCATCACACATGCTGTCCAGGGTTTCTTTCCTTCTAAGCTTTAGATCCTCGTTCAAGTACCAAAATAGCCAAGCGGAGAAAATGATACCACACAAGATGAAAACCATTAAAAGCTTCCTCCTCCAATTTCCAGCATTTCTTGAGGAAGACTCGTTCTGCTTTTGCATCAGCTTTGTAAGTGATTGCTGCTGAATCACATTGCTCTCTGTGCTCGTAATTCTATCGTCTAAACAACATACAGCGTAGCTCATGGCGAAACCCAAAAGGATCCGCATGCACATTTTTGCAAATCTTAAAGGAATGCCCTCAGTTTTTTCGGGGTTGCTACTGGGAAGTTCTAGCATCTGTAGTACGAATCGCTGCAAATCAAGGTAAAAAGACAACACTTTCATTTTTCTATTTTCTTGCAGAAATTTATAATTTCATGAACAAGAACGGTGTAATACATTTACCGAACTTTAAAATCAAACTTGTTTCCAGCCGTGATGTGCAGATGAAATGGATGAAAACGTGGAATTCAGAACACATTTTACAGCCGTGTTTAGACGAAACCGTCGGCAAAGAAAGTTAAAACACGGCTGTAAGAAGTGTTCTGAATTCCACATTTTCATCCATTTCATCTGCATCACTGCTGGAAGTTCAGCAAATGTATTACAGCATTCTTGGTAAAGAGTTCAACAAAACCATCCCCACAGACATAAACAGTACATCTTATCATTTAAATAAAGAAGCTAGAACATGGCAGACCTTATTCTTGTCTGCATTGCAATTTGCCAATGGAGTTACTACTCCTCCACTTTCAGATGAAATCTCCGTTTTACTGTTCAACTTTCCATCGTTGAATCTGATGCAAGCCCAGATGAAGACAAAGAAAAAAGCGACAAGCAACGAACGCACAACTATTCTTCTCAAATTCAAGCTATTTCCATGTCTGTGCTGCGACTCTTCACCTTTATATGGTACATGAGCTGAAAGAATCTTGCTAGTTGAGCCCAAGCAGCTTCCATCTGAAGACATATTCACCAAAATCCACCCACGTCTCTTAGCAAGCAACGTATGCCCCTTCAAAGTAAACCCATGTAGAGCAAAATAAAACCATCCTAAAAATCAATCAGAACTTGAGGAAAGACCCGCATAGCTTGGAGAGCTTTTAACTGCAGGGGAAAAAGTCTATGGAGGTATGAGTTCACTCGCTAGCAATAAGACAGTAGACTCCACGATGCACACCAAGAAAGTGTAAGCAAAGAGCAGAATTTTTAGCACTTCCCAACTGAAAAACAGCCTCACAAGTGAAGGGGCTTTCAAAGATTGAAACCCTATAAAAATCAAAAGTCTGCTACAGTGAGAGTGAGCTTGAAGATTGTGCTGTACAAAGAAGTTGCAAACATTGCCTCACAGAAACATGACAACAAAGTACTCTCTTTTTCACACATGGAAAAGAAGAAAGAACATCGGAACCTTTGGAGGATACCCAGAGGAAGGACAAGCATGCCAAAACTAAAGAATACAACTTAGAAACTAATTTAGATAGCTGTGACTGAAGCAGCAGAAAAAGACAGATAATTCAGGGGCCCTTTCCTTTGATATCAGTCGTTCACAAGCACTCTTTAATTGACAAAAGAAGCATCAAAGAAGACGACTTTATGAAAGAAGCCACATAAGGGATAAATTGGAGTGCAGGAAAAAATAAAATCTCAGTATTTACAACTGGAATCAATTATCAGTTGAAGTGGACTAAAAGCGATATGCTTAACAGTAAGCAATACTTAACCCTTCTCTCTCACCAGAAGCTGATCCTTTTACTACACAATACATCATTATCTCATCATCTAATGTTGGGAAAGGGTAAGAAAAACACACATCAGTGACTTGTCTCAAGCTGCGGTGAAAAGCTTTGTAGTTAAAAGGTCGCTAACACTGGGGGTCTTTTTAAAAAATAGCCTTTGACTCGATCAACTTTAAAAAAATAGCCCCGTCGATTCTACCTTTTGAAAAATAGCCTTCAATTTAAGGGTATTTTCGTCTTTTTACAGTGTCTGTAAAAACCATTATGTTAAATCGGGGCCGCACTAGGGTGGGCTGGTGTGGTGTAGTCCAGTGGTTGTGTAGTCAGACGTTCAAGTAGTAGGTCGTGGGTTCAAATCCCCAACACATATTTTTTTTATATATATATGGCTGCCCAAATGCATTGGGCGGGACCTCTGCTAGCATGGGCGGGGCCCCTGCTATATAGCATGGGTCCCCTGCCCAGCATGGGCGGGGTCCCGTGCTGCAGTAGGCACAACACAGCACGGGACCCCGCCCATGCTGACAGCACGGGACCCCGCCCATGCTGGACATGGGACCCGTGCTATATAGCAGGGGCCCGCCCATGCTAGCAGAGGACCCGCCCCTGCTGTGCAGCAAATGTGCGGGACCTCTGCTAGCATGGGCGGGGCCCCTGCTATATAGCACGGGTCCCATGCCCAGCATGGGCGGGGTCCCGTGCTGTGTTGTGCCTACTGCAGCACGGGACCCCGCTCATGCTGGGCAGGGGACCCGTGCTATATAGCAGGGGCCCCGCCCATGCTAGCAGAGGTCCCGCCATTTGCTGCACAGCAGGGGCGAGCCCCCTGCTTAGGGGATCCGTGCTTTGTAACAAGGGACTCGGCATTTTTGTGGGAGCCGATTAGTAAGGGCGTTAAAGTCATTTTACATTTGGAGGCTATTTTTTTAACGTTGACCACGTCAAAGGCCATTTACTTAAAAATCCGTAACCCCTAACACTGCCTCCGTAGCTATTGTTTCATTAGCTTATTACAGTATAAAGATTTAATCTTTTTACCAGAACGCATATGTAGGTTCATTTATTTATTTATTTATTTATTACTTTCTTAATTGTTGAAAGAGACCAGCCATTCAACTCTTAAAGATGGGCATTTGTTCTTTTCCCCTGCCAACTCTGCTGCTGTGTCACAGAACCTATAATAGATCAGAATGTATAAATCTCAACCTATATTGCTTTTATCATTGTGTTTTGTATATAATATAATCTGTAAAGATAGTAAAAAACTAAGATCCAGCGATCAGAAGAGTGGTTCCTTATATCATTGTGTTTTGTATATAATATAATCTGTAAAGATAGTAAAAAACTAAGATCCAGCGATCAGAAGAGTGGTTCATTAAGGATGTAATGAAGTGCTCTGTTCTGCAAGCCGCTCAGATTTTTACAGTTTTCCTAAGCTTTGATGAAAACAAATTGATCATGTAAATAAATCTCAACCTATGAATTATGATCATTTCTTCTCGTTTTTTCGGAAAGATGTTGATCATTATTCCTAACCTACTAATAATAAGCCCCTAAAGTCAAAAATACAATTAAAAAAAATTAATTTCTTTTTCCACTTACGTAGGATGGTGGCTAGAGTACGCCTAATTTGGACTTTCTCTGTTTTCTATCATTGTTCTAGACTCATCAACGTCTTTTTTAATTATTTATTTGAAATCTTTGGTAAGTTGGCTTTTGGACTTTAATATATCTCAAAATAATATAATTGATGATGGTGTCAGCCATGGCCATCCATGTCCGGCCTATGGCTTACCCTACACTTATAATTTCAGTATGATAAGAACCAATTATTCAATTTTTACCGATGAAGATCAATTTAACTTTAACAAAAAAGATTTAAATGCTAAAAATTTGACATTTTCCTAAAGTCAGACGATAAAGCCAAAGATGTTCAAGTACATGCAATAGAAAGTAAGCAGCTCATATAAGATGTACGAAGTGTCTAACTAACCTACACTTTCACTATAACCTACAGAGTATGTAAAGAAGAGATTCATACATAACACAATGATCAATCCAAATATGAACAGTCAGTCATCTCTGACTTCCTAACTGCTTATCTGCTTTCTCCTTGGATTGGATCGCTGTTTGAAGAACTATTGAGGGACGGGATTATGGGAGTGCTCGCCTTCGTATGTTGTAATGACTACTTTTCGATCTTCAGAAGCTCTCTCCACGTGTTTCTTCGCGGGGCAACCTGCAATCGAGCACCTATAATAACCCCTACACAAGATAGCAAACACTTTGTTATAAGTAGTTTGAAAGCAAGTATGTACTTTAGTTAGAATGGGTTTAGTGTAATGGAAATCTTTGAAGTAACTACCTTGGGTAAGGACTTCCTCTGACCATTTTCTGACCGTATTTTCGCCAGCGGTATCCATCGTTAACCAAATCAACCTCACTCACAGTTTGAACGATATGCCGTGATTGATTTAAGGGCTTGTGGTTGAGCAAAACCTCGTGGGCAGTAGATTCTCTCTTCCTATTCGAAAAATGATGAGAAACAGACGTAAAGATTAGCATGTGTACGATTAACCTAGTGAAAGAAATCTAAGATGCTTGCGGAGAACGTACTGTCGTTTAGAGTCTGAACTATCATCTTTATCACTGTCAACATCATTTGCCTTAGGATATGTGCTTGTCTGATCATTACCAGCACTTGAAACATCAGATTGTTGGTGTACATCTCCAAGTGGAGTCTTCAGGGCAGCATCGGCTAAGAAGCCAACGAAGAAATTTAATAACTAAAGAAAAAAGAGAAAACATTCCACAGAAAAAAAACTTCCAAAACTTACTATGGACTTCTATTGCATGGGGTGCCTCGGGCTGTCTCGCTTGGACAGCAGTTTGTATTGCAGAACTTTCTTGTGAATCAGAATGCTGATGCATCCCAAGATAACAAGTGTCTGTTTCACTCCCGTCGTGCGATCTTTCTAGTTGTTTCTTTGCCTGACAACTTGGATATGTACATCTGTAGTAGCTTCGAACGAACTTGTTTCCTTTCACAGACTTCTGACCATATTTCCGCCAGTTGTATCCATCGTCCGATCTTCTGTCTGGCGTTTTAACCGAAACACTTTCGGCTTCAGACCGAATCCCTACAGCT
Source organism: Craterostigma plantagineum (assembly GCA_027422505.1). NCBI lineage: Eukaryota > Viridiplantae > Streptophyta > Magnoliopsida > Lamiales > Linderniaceae > Craterostigma > Craterostigma plantagineum. The sequence goes on along the minus strand of JAPQWV010000097.1, from coordinate 1,834,952 downwards.
AAAGGATCAAGATTTCGCCGGGGTTGTAATTTCTCCACTTTCTTGCTAAGTTCTTGCGGACTTGATTGAGCGGCTGAGCTGCTGCAAATCTTTAGCTGATTCTCTGACACCGTCTCTTTTTCTTCCACCAACTCTACTTGAGCAGTACTTAATTTCTCGGACTTATTTGGACTTCTACAAGACAAGGTGCTATCTTTCTTGTCTGATTCCAGGCTGTAATTACACTGAGAATCAGAGTTTTTTCTCTGATGAGAGTCGGCGGGCTCTTCTTTGACAGCTAAAGAGGCTTCATCGGCTTGGGATATATGGTTATCATTCTTCACATCTTGTTTCTCGGGCACCAAATGACCCTTTTCATCTCCGTTGAAATCAGATTCCTCATCACCTATACGAGTGTTTCCTCTCAGCTGAGTTTCGGCGGTTATGATTAGAGATGCACCCTCGCCTTTGTAAGATTGATCAGCTTCTGATTCTATCTTCGGCTCCATGATCTTATAAAGAAAGATGTAGTGCTAATGATTAATAGGAAACCATTCAGTTTGCAGAGCTGTTCGTAATATACTGAATCCAGTGTAGTCAGTCTTCTTGCATTAGTCGCTGAGGATATGAGAAAAAGTCAACTCATTGCTGTACCAGAACGTAACAACGACTTAAAAGTCGATTAAGCATCGAATTGTCATAGCAATGGATAATCAATGCTACGTTCATCTACACAGCCACGCAAACAGCAGAAAAGGATCCAACGAACGTAACTTGGGCACATGAACGAAGCATAATGACATACTGATTAGGTGAATTAGGGATGCACATATAATCATACCAAACACATTAAGATAAAGAAAGCTCAGTGCTCTTGGAAAAACAAAAAAACTCACATTTAATATAACAGAGAAATTAAGGAGAAAAGCAAATGCAGAGTTGACCCATCATCACACAAAGCCTTTTTAGTTTTGTGGTAGCCCCTAAAGAGTAGCTTCGTTCAGGACAATAGTTACACTCGTCACTCGTTATTACAGTTCTTGGCAAAAGCTCACATACTGATATAATATACTGAGCTAAACACCATTCTCAAGCCACGGTTGAAAGAAAACGACCAACCCAAAAGAAAGGAAAAAAAGGTCGAATCGTTCTGTGAATGACAAGCCCAGCTCAAGAATTGCATAATCGAGGACAAACAAGATCAAATGTTTGACGCAAAATTCACTATGGTTTAAATCAACTCCTTCACATATAGATAAACAATCAGGGACGTGATAGAAGCTTCAATACCTTATTTCATCACCGTATCTCCGTCCTCTTTCAAAATTCTTATGCTTCTTCTTCAACTTTGTCTTAACCTTTAAATTTTTAGCTCACCAACACGAGGAAGAAGGAAGAAGCAGGCGAAGTTTGACCAAGTAATAATAATACAAACCCCTTCGATGTAATAATTTATGCATCTTAAATTAAATAAAAAAAAAGCCCGTGAAATATAAAGTGAAATTAGTGGACCAAACCGATCTTGTCAAAGGTCCAACCAACCAACCAACCAACAAATACTAGCATTTATTTCTGCGACATATGGACATAATTTTTTTTGTTATTTATCATACGCATGCATGTTTAATTCTTATAAAAATCCGTTTTGGTGATTACGATCAACGGCCCATTCGTTAATGGGCTTCAATGATGAGTGGTGGGGAATTATCAAGTATTTCAGCATAGCATATGAACTTAAATCTGTGCATTTCTTCTTTTCGCTCTGTTTCTTCCTGGAAAAAATAAATAAATAAATTCTACTGCACAGCACAATGAAAAAAAACAAAAAACAGCTTATCACCCCAAAAATGATCACTAATCCAAAGAAATCCATGTTCACTTATTGTACGGATAAAAAAAAGTAGAAAAGCTTATAGATCCATAACGAACGAAGTGAGTATCTACTATTTAGGCAATAAGGATTTCATTCCTTTAAACTCCATGAGAGTTTGTCTGAGCACAAACTTCTTCCCCGGCGGCTCAATAGGCTCAACAGATTTCGACACCGTATCGAACTTTACGTACTCCTTGAATCCACGGTGCATATAAAGCATCTTGCTACCAAAATTGTCACCAAACCAGTAAGGCGTGAATAAGGATCCGCCGAGGAATCCTCATTCAATGGCGTCATGTCTACGACGATCTTCTCTTTGGCCCATTGCTGCTTCTTGTAATCTTCAACAATCCAAACATTTAGGAGTCGTTTATCGTCCGACGATCTTTGACAAACAGATGGCTTCCCATCCCAAGTCATGATATGGATCGCAGAGTTCAACAACTGTGGGATGAGATTCACCCTCCATACTTCCTCTTCTTCAACTTCAAAGATGGCTATTTCTTCCTTACAAAGCTGCCCATGCTCGGCTTTGGGTAACACAATAACGATGTGGTCTTCTAAGTGTTTGTAATCTACATCGAGCAGAACCTCACACTTGAGAGGGGAATCGATTGTTCTCCACTCGTCATCCACGCCAACCGTGAGAGTGTGGAAACTCAAGTTTCCACTCGATTTAGGACTGGCGAAAGGGAGAACGGCCTTGAACTTCTTTGCATTGCGGTAATAACACAGTATCATACGATATTCTTGAACTCCGATGGGATCGGGCAAATCCAAGACTCTATTAGTGGATGGATTCCTTACACGATAACGGCCATTCGAATGCTTATCCAGAATCAAACCTTGACAGGTGTGTTGGATGCGATGCCCATCGACCCCATCGACGGCCCAGATCTCACGATCAGCTGCACGCATCGCTTGATCGTGAATAAAAACGACATCTTCTGTGATTGAACGCCAATTTCTGCAGACGCATTTGAGCCTCAGTACCGATTTCACAGGCAAATAGCTCAATATATCCCAGATAACCTCAGTAGGCAGAGATAATTGATCTTCTTTCACGGCGTTGCCTTTGTTGTTTGGCTTCATACCTCTTAACTCCCCAAAGTTTCTGATCACGGCGTTGCCTTTGTTGTTTGGCTTCATACATCTTAAATATTCCCCAAATTTTCTGCATTCATTATGATCTAAGCACACGAACTGATGGACCATTCTAACAAAGATTTATCAATTTATCTATAATATGGTTAGGTCAAATCAAGACAAACGTAACGAAAGGAAATATCTATTTTACCTACGGATGGAGTCGATTGAGTAGCCCATGATTCCGCCTTGGGGAGACACTGCAAATGCGAAAATTTAACCGTTATTAGTGTCTTTCATGTTCGATGAACAGTAAGGATAGAAAAATCAAAATCGACAGAACCTTTATTTATAAGGGATCGAAGAAACCATATCAGCAAGAATATTATTAGGGTTAAGAGGAAGAAGACGAGTGCATGTTTAAAGGATAAACGAGTACAAGATTAAGTCAAAAAGATTGTGAAAATCCATATTGCGCCTTCAAAATAGACAACAGCATACCTATATTTTAGGTAAATACTTTCCGCTAGCTAAATCAGTAAGCTATTTAAAGCTAACAAAAATTGGAAGTACCAAATTCTAATCTATTTCTATACGTGAACTTTTCATTTTTTGTTGATATTTTTCCGAAATCTGCAATGATTTTACTAATAACACTGATGGTATACTAGATAATCTTTTTTTACTAGATAATTCTGCCTTCCATGGAAAACAAAACTTTCTTCAACTGCCGATATAAAGTACGCGACGAACACCTCAAATATGCATCAAAATATTTCATTCTCATCTCATGCATGTATTTGACGATTTCAACTCAATGACAAACTACTTATTATGGGAGGATTGTGTAAGAGATTAAACTATCTCGATCAATTCAAACCCCAACAACTCAAGTACATCACTGTTCTAAGAGATTCTTCAGCAGTGTTCAACATGTGATGATGACGATGACGACGATCATTAATCTTCCCATCCTCAAAGCAGCATCCTTTAGTCTGAACAATCCTATAATCGCACCCGACAAACGATTCAATATGGCTATGGTCCCTTGAAGATTCCTTCATGGAATAATCACAGTTTGAGCTTTCCTCTTTGTTCATTTTCTCCATGTTACTATCATATCACTATTACATCTAAATGTCCACTGCAAGATATATAAAGAGAGAGTGAGTGAAGTAAACAAGCAGTTTAATTGGGGTGGGTCACCTTTCTTTGCTGATGGTTTGTGGAAAACTGTAGTCTTGGGATTGAGACTATTGGCTATGAAAGCGAAAGCAGACGATGGATTTTGATAAAAACCAGTGGCTTTCACTGAAGATGACATGCCGAGCTTACAGAGTTATCGGGCCGGACATTGGGCCAATATTTTAATTTCATTTAACAAAAGTAATAATTTAGGAATAAAATAAGTAATTAAATATTGTATGTAAAAGATAAGACACATATACAAGAAAGAATTTGAAGTTTTGAAGAGATTAGCGTGCCGTCTTGGGCGTTAGGACATTGGTTTATAAACGTGGAATTAAATAAAAAAAATGTCTTGTTCAATGACTTGCTACACACTTCATTTTTTTCAACTTCAACTTCCCAATAAGTTTTTGAGACCTTAAAACTAGGGAAGTGAGCTTCCATTCGTGTGCAATAACATGGGTTTCATGAATTTCTGCAAGAACTCGTAGACCCACAATTCTATTTCCCATCATTTCATGATTATAAATTATAATAAAGATAGAATTTTTACCATGAAATCCAGATCTTGAGACGATTTTTTTCAAATCATGCATCCCCATGCAAGGAAATGTACTAACGAAGACACATGCTCCCACTTTCCGAAAATTACTATATGCATTCAAAGGATGTATTAATTACAGAGGACCGAAATTCTCTTCTTCATTCTGACATGGTTTGAAAGAAAATCTTTGATGAAAGATGACGACGGGCCAACCTACTAATCGTACTATGCTTCTCTCGAGTCCATTGGCTTCGCCAAACGTTTCTGCTCTACTCAAAATCAAGATCCTTTCATGGTTTGCATTTTGCAATCAGTTCTTTAACACTTCAATTAACAACCTCTCATCTTAATATATTTCATTTTCATACGTCGTCTTTTCAGGAGCCAAGAAACGGGCTTCCCAGTATGCATACGTGTCCGTATTGCTGATAGAACCTTTAATCTACACAAGGTAAAAGAACATAGAATTTTGTTGATAGACGTGTGATTATTACTATGTGCTATCTAACAATGGAGCTGTCTTTACTATATATTTGCAGCAACCTTTAGTTCTCAAGAGCGGCTACTTCAGAGAAACGCTAATAGATTCGTCCGAGGTAGAACTACCCTCGGATTTCCCAGGTGGGCCAGAAACCTTTGAAACAATCGCACTCTTCATATACGGATCTTCCACACTAGTCGATCCTTTCAACGTTGCGTCCCTGAGATGCGCTTCCCAGTTTCTGCTAATGACCGAAGAGTACAGCCCTGGAAATCTCTGCGATCGCTTCGACGTTTATCTCAACCAAGTGGTTCTTCAGAACTGGGATGATACTCTGATCGTCCTCCGAAAATGCCAAGCCTTGCTCCCATGGGCCGAACAGCTTCTGATCGTCAGCAGATGCATCGAAACCCTAGCTTTCATGGCTTGCATGGAGATTCTTGACCCGGAGAGAAGAAGAGACCAGCCTGTTATTACGATAGAGTCCTTGGCTGGTAAGGATTGGACCGATGATATGGTAATAAGGGAAGTTCTAAGTAAAGATATATGGATTAAAGATCTTATAGCTTTGCCTTTAAGCTTCTTCAACAGGGTGATCGTTTCTCTGAGAAGGCAAGGCATGAGGGAGAAGTATGTGAGCCCCATTATACTTTTCTACGCTGATAAGTGGGTGCCATCTTTGTCGTCGGGACAGAATCACAAGAACAGTGTCGAAGAATCAGTCGAAGATCTTATGGTAGTTTTGCAGGGGATTGTTGATTTATTACCAGTGGAAGTGAAATCTAGTAGACCTCACATAGTTCCAGTAGGGTTCTACCTTTCGCTGCTGTCTGAATCTATCGAGCTTGGCCTGAGAAACGATAGCATAGAAAAGCTGATGAATCACATAGCTTATTCGCTGCACTTGGCTCGTGTGAAAGATCTTCTGAAGCTAAAGCATGACGATGGTGGTGATGGATTGCGAATCATAGAGAGGCTGTTTTCGACTTATTTTTCCTGTAATAACATTGAGTCGTCTGATCATCATCGCACTCATGCATCAGCCAAGAATCATGCAGTTGCCGCAGAATTATGGGACCAATACCTAAATCGAATAGCTGATAATTCAGAGATCGAGGGAAAACAATTCGCTAGCCTGATCGAAATCGTTCCAAATTCCAGCAGAAACACGCATGATCATCTCTACACAGCACTCAACACATTCTTCCTAGTAAGTTCTATCATAACAGCAATTGAGTGTTAAAAATGATTTCTTTATTCTCTTCCTATTACAGTCTCACCCAACAGTGTCTCAAGAAGAAAAAGGGTCTCTCTGCAAATACCTCAACTGCCATAAACTATCGCAAGAAATATGCATCGAAGCCGTTCAAAACAATCTGATGCCATTGCGGCTAATAATCCAAGCCCTCTTCGTACAGCAGCTCAACACCCAACAAGTGTTCAAAGAATGCTCAGATTCCTTCAGATACACTTACAACAGCGGCGAACATAATTACCACTCTGAAAGCCTATCGAGCTCAATAGCGGCAAATTCCAGGAGTCAGATTCTGAACGATAGCCCTTGCACAAACATAAGCGGCGAAGGACGACGAACTGCTAATACGAGCTTTCCGCCGATGAGCTATCTCTTGGACAGAGACTTATCGACGAGGAAAAGGGCCGAGGCGAATGATTACGAAACCACTAGCGAAAGGATTCAGAATCTTGAAAAAGAACTCGAATCGTTGAAGAAGAGTCTTAAGGTTCAACAAGCCTCGCAGAAGCAGCAGCAGCAGCAGCAAGTTGATTATTCAATCACTGATCATCTGAGTAGGAAGAAGAAGAAGAAGAAGAAATGCCATGTTGATGTTGGGCAGATCACTAGCTGTATGGGGGCGGTGAATTTCGCTTCACAGAGACGCTGTGTGAATCGACTGTTGAAGATGGTACGAAGATTGAGCTTACTAAGAAAAGGAAGACCAGCGAAGGAGTAGACTATGTATGTCCGAGGATGAATTGTATCATCAAGCCTAAAATTTGATCTATTATTGTAATTTTGATTTATTTTGTCCCTCATAATTAATATAATGTTAGTAGGAGTTCTTATCTGCAATTACGTTTTATGTTGAGCCCAACTGATTAATAGCTTAACGGGCCCAAACTTAAAGCCCAATATTTGCCTGCTATATAATAGAGCGGTGGTTGCTGCTGAGCTTGTTCGTTTCGTTCTCCTTCAGTTGTGAGCTCAATTCAATGCTTTCACATTCAATGAAATGATGTTTTCCAGTTTACTTCAGTGGAGAAATTAGAGGGAGGGAGGATTGGGGATATCTATGTTCCCCTCCACATTGTGGAGAAATCGAATAGCTCTGAAATTCTTTGCGATAATTCCAAGCAGGTCGAAATCTAAGTCTGCGGCGGCTTCTTCAAGTACCCAGCACTTTCGCGAGCCTCACCAGTCGTCAGCTGTAGATGAAATTACGGAGAGCGATATCCCTCCGATTTCTGATAGGATGTTCAGAGATTCCCAAAATTTGGGTGCTTTCAAGCGTGGTGACTCCACGTTTTATTCTCTTATCGACTACTACGCTAGCTCCGGCGATTTCAGCACATTGGAGGCGGTTCTTGAGAGAATGAAACTTGAAAATAGGGTTTTTACGGAGAAGAACTTCGTTTCGATCTTTAGGGCCTGTGGAAGAGCTCATCTACCGAGTAAAGCTCTCCACTTTTTTCACCGAATGGCCGATGAATTTCGTTGTAAGCAAACTGTGAAGTCTTTTAACTCGGTCCTTAACGTGGTTGTTCAGGAGGGATTGTACCATAAAGCTCTGGATTTGTATGATTGTGTTATTGTTAATGGTAAAGGAAATCTCCATCCTAATTTGCTGACCTTTAATTTAGTGATAAAGGCGTTTTGTAGGCTGGGGTTGGTTGGGAGAGCTGTTGAATTGTTCAGGGAGATGCCTGTTTCGAAATGTGAGGCCGATGCATACACATATTGTACACTGATGGATGGATTGTGTAAAGAGGGTAGAATTGATGATGCCGTTGCATTGTTAGACGAGATGCATATCGAAGGATGCTGTCCAACTGAGGTGACGTTTAATGTATTAATCAATGGATTATGTAAAGTAGGAGACTTAGTTAGGGCGGGAAAGATAGTCGACAATATGTTTCTGAAAGGCTGTTTACCGAATGAAGTGACTTATAATACACTTATTCATGGGTTGTGTCTTAGAGGAAAACTAGATAAAGCCGTTAGCCTTTTGGATAGGATGTTGTCGAATAAGTTTCTACCAAATGATGTCACTTATGGGACCATTATAAATGGGCTTGTTAAGCAGGGGAAAGCGGTTGATGGCGTGAATGTAATGATGCAAATGGAGGAAAGGGGATTTATCCCGAATGAATATGCTTATTCAACTCTTATTAGTGGTTTGTTTAGGGAGGGAAAATCCGAAGAGTCACTGAGGTTGTGGAATGACATGACTGAAAAGGGACGTAAGCCCAACACAGTGGTTTTTAGCGCTCTTATTGATGGTCTGTGCAGAGTAGGAAAGCCTTTCGACGCTGAGGAATACCTTGTACGGATGACTGAAAGTGGTCTCCTCCCAAATGCTCATACTTACAGCTCCTTGATGAGGGGGTTTTTCCACATGGGAAGCTGTGATAAAGCACTTGCTATATGGAATGAGATGGCTGAGAAGGGTATTACAAGGAACGACGTGTGTTATAGTGTCCTAGTTGATGGTCTGTGTAAGAGTGGGAAGTTGAGAGATGCTATGGTTGTTTGGAAACAAATGCTGGCTAAAGGAATCACGCCCGACGTCATAGCATACAGTTCCATGATCCATGGTCTATGCTACGGAGGATCGGTCCAACAGGGCTTAAACCTATTTTACGAGATGCTGTACAAAGGGTCTTACTCCAAGCCCGACGTTATCACTTTTAACATAGTAATTGATGCTTTATGCAAACAGCACAAACTTTCCCGTGCGGTCGATATATTAAATAACATGCTGTATCAAGGCTGTGATCCCGATGAAGTCACGTGCAAGATCCTGATTCAGGCTTTGAGGGAGAAGCACGATCCACCACAAGATGGTAGGGCTTTTCTAGACGAGCTAGCTATAAGGCTACTCAAAAGGCAGCAAATAGCTGGGGCATCCACCGTTTTAGAAGCGATGCTTAGGAATTTTCTTGAACCTAACGCCTGCACTTGGGAGAAAGCTGTTCAAGGAATCTGTAAGCAGAAGAGAGTCGTAGCGTCGATAAAAAAGTGTTGGGTTGACTTATTCTTCTGATACACCGTCGGGACTGCTTAAGTCGTACATTAATGCCTGATAAAGAGGCTTCGAATGTTGCGGGCAGTGTTGAGGCTCGGTGTTCTTGAGCTCACAGCGCTGAGAAGCGAATCGTGTGAACGATCTGTTTCTTATTTAAGGTATCCATGCCCGTCTAATTTGTTTTATACGTAGTTTGAAATCCCTGGCGACTAAGTATCGATGTTAATCCAATGCTTGTGCAGCTGACTTGACCATAACAGAACATGGAGAGTCCAAGCTGAATTTGTAGGGATATGATGATCAAGAAACAAGAGTCCCTTGTGGCAGGAATCCAATACATAATCTGCCCAATAAATGCTCATTTATTGTTTGTAAAAGGGGGTATACACACTATTAGATTTTTTTTTTTACTCATTGGTTTCTTTGTTGGTATCTTTGCCTTCTGCTTACTTGGCGAGTTGGTGTAATTTTTCAACTAGAATTGTCGCTGTTGGTAGCGATTATCACAAATTATCTTCAATTGATTTGATTGGCCTTTCTTTGAGATGAGACCTGAATCAACCCAATCGAGCTTTAGCTCTTTACATTACAGCGATGATTCTTTCAGATCTTGGAAGTCGACGTAGTAAATCCTCGAACTCAATCTCTCAGTGCGCGGAGCGTGTTTGATGTTTCCAATTTTCCCGTTTTCCTTTTTTCACCTTTCACCACAATCGTAAGAATTTTGGTTGATTTCGACAGATGACTATAGATAAATAAATGAATCTCCTCCGTTCCAAGCACCGATCGCCTCCGCCGGCGTCGAAACACCTCAAAATGCCACTCCTCAAATCCCCAATCACCATTGCCCTAACAACTCTACTACTATTTTCCCTCTTCTTGATCTTCTACGGCACTCCCCCCAACAACACGAATAGTACCACTAATTACATCCATACGGATCGGAATTACCGCTCTTCCGAGCAGGAGAAGGTGAAGATTTACATGTACGATTTGCCGAGGAGATTCACATACGGTGTGATAGAGAGCTATGCGCAGGCGCGTGGGGGGAAAAAATCAGGTGACCCGCTGAAGTACCCAGGCCACCAGCATTCGGCTGAGTGGTATTTGTTTTCGGATTTGAATCGGCCAGAAGTGGAACGAATCGGGTCGCATGTAATTAGGGTTGACGACCCCGAAAAAGCTGACATTTTTTACGTGCCCTTCTTTTCGTCTTTGAGTTTGATTGTGAATCCGATTCGGCCTGACAAGCCCAGGCTTGGCGGTGGGTATAGCGATGAGCAGACGCAGGTATAGTGTGCTCTGTTTTGGATTGGTTTTTCGTATCCCTGGCCTGAATGTTTTGTGTTGTTACATCTCTGCCTTTAGGATATTGCATGAGATGCTGTTATAAGATCGTGTTCTGCCTATGGCATGAATGAGTTGGGACAGAGTTCATGTTTCTCTGTTTATATCTTTCTTCATATGTTTATGCAAGCCAAGTATTTTTTATGTTAGATATAGATTCTGGTTGAAATAATGCGTGTGATGTAGTTAAAGATACATCAATACGTTAGAACAGAACATCTGAAGCCACGGTGGATGAACACGCAGTATTATTATTTCGTCAAAGCTGGGCATTAATATTTGTATGCTCAAATTTAATATCTCTCATCTCACTGATTATAGGAGTCACTGATTGAGTGGTTGGAAGAGCAAGTGCATTGGGAGAAGAACAATGGACGTGATCATGTCTTTATATGCCAGGATCCCAATGCGCTGTTCAAGGTCATCGATAGGGTAAAGAACGGTGTGCTATTGGTTTCTGATTTTGGGAGACTGGGGAATAATCGAGCTTCACTGGTCAAGGATATCATTCTACCATACTCACACCGTATAAACACCTACAAGGGAGATGTCGGGCTCGACAATCGCAACTCCCTCCTCTTCTTCATGGGAAATCGTTACAGAAAAGAGGTAACACCTAACACTTTTGGCTGGCTGACCCTCACACTTTTGCAATTCATCATCATAGTTCTGTCTGAGAATGATGGTTGTGGAAAATTGCAGGGCGGAAAGATACGAGATTTACTTTTCCAAGTGCTTGAGAACGAAGATGACGTCACCATCAAACACGGGGCACAGTCTAGGGAGAGTCGCCGTGCAGCATCGCATGGAATGCATTCGTCGAAGTTTTGTCTGCACCCGGCCGGCGACACCCCTTCGGCCTGCCGTCTTTTTGACGCTATTGTGAGCTTATGTGTGCCTGTTATTGTGAGCGATTACATTGAGCTACCTTTCGAAGATGTAATAGACTACAAGAAAATCGCTGTCTTTGTCGATTCAAACATAGCTGTACGGCCTGGATATTTGGTCAAATTGCTGAGAGGAGTGAGTTCAGATCGCATACTCGAGTTCCAAAAGGAACTGAATAAGGTACGTGCAATAAACTGCTATTTCTTTTTCCTGTGAAAGTTCATCAACTATTGGGACTCGTATGAACCATAAATAGTTGGGTTGAGATTTCTCTCTTTCCTCATTTTTCAAGCTGTTTCTTGTGGAACATAGGTGAGGCACTACTTTGAATATGAAGATCAAAATGGGACCGTGAAAGAAATTTGGCGCCAAGTTTCGACGAAGCTGCCCCTCATAAGGCTTATGATTAACCGCGAAAAACGAACCGTGATGAGAGAGGCGAGTGAACCAGATTGTTCATGCCTTTGCTCAAACCAGACAGGGCTACATACAACGTTGTGACTTGTGAGCAGACCACGCACTGTTTAGCTTTACTTATATCATTTTATTAGCAGAAAATGATTTTCAGAGTCCAACTTGATAGGAATTAAATTAGCACACATATTGAGTATTTGAGTGAGTTTGTATTTGTTGTATATCATCTTGAGCATTGCCTATTTGATATTGGATGCCGACATCATAATTTATAACTGGGGATGTCCATGTGGTCTCAGACAAGGTGGACCATGTTATAAGAAGACATGATTGGATTATACTAAGTCATTTATGTGAATAAAAAGCAAACGAAAATATAATTATGTCACAACAACAATATGTTTGACGTTCTTAACTTTAGAATCTGTATGTTAAGGATAATAGATAATTAGAATAAGGTTAATGATATAGTACTAATGAACATTTTTGGATTTGAATCTATTAATTGGAAGAAAAAAAAACAATAAAGATGATTCGAGTTCCACACGTGGAGGAAGTACTGAATACAATGGACGTGACAGCTGCGATCTGACATTAACAATTTTATATGTATAATGATACATGTTGTTAAATCAATTAGTTCTGTCAAGTCAAAGCAACGGTTAAGAAGGATGTGATCACTGATCAGTCAAACAAACTGTCAGTCAAAATAGTGTTAGTTGTCTCATTTTCTTACAAAATACTTTGCCGTTACGAGGACGGAGCTTCTAAAGAAGGAGAAATGATGAATATAAAAAGAGTGTAAAAAGCAGTCAGAGCCGCACCAGAAAAAGGAACAGCCACTAATAAAGGCTACAGTCAAAACCAACGTTTCCTTTCCTACTGTCCTCATTCTTACATTTTTTTTTTCTGTACGTGAATTTACCAAACTCTTTTCCTAATAAGATAATAGAATTTACCTCGAAACTACGGATTGGGCAAGCTAGCAGCGACAGCCATCGTGGTGGTGGTGGTGGGTCTTATAAACAAGGAAATAATGCAATGAAACAGCAGCTTTAGCAGAGAGAGTTCTTTGCATTTGTAATGCTTGTGATTGCCTTTTCTTCTCCTTCTCTCTCTTTCTCATTAAAATCAGGTTCTTTGATCTGGGTCTGAAATACTTCCATCATCTGCTGTTGCTTTTTCATGCAAAATCCAGTCTTTTTTGGACAACAGATCCTTGTCGGAGTAAGCGTGTTCGTTGTACTATTCTCTGCTTTTGCAAGATACTCTATTCGTTGGCTTTTCTTTTCACGGGTAGCAATTTTTAGCTGTGAGAGCTTTTCGTTTTCTTTTCTTGCGATATGCCGATGTTTCATCATCACCAATCTTCGAAAAAAGATGAGAACTTCGGGCAAGAACTAGATCTAGACACTGCTGTAAAAGACGGAGTCTTGGGCGAAGCTGTAAGTGCAGGCTTTAATGGCGAAGTCAAGGAGAAGTTAGACCTGAGGAAGATGATCGAAGAACTAAACTTGTCTGAAGTCCCATCAGTCTTCATCTGCTCCATATCCCTTGAACCAATGCAAGAACCCGTCACCCTCTGCACGGGCCAAACCTACGACAGATCAAACATCCTCAGATGGTTCAGCTTAGGACACTACACTTGTCCCACCACAACGCAAGAACTTTGGGACGACGCCGTCACTCCAAATAGGACTCTTCACCACTTAACACACGCTTGGTTTCATCAGAAATATTTGCAGACGAAGAAGAGGTCCCAAGACGCCGAGGGCAGGGCATTAGAGCTCATCTCCACCCTCAAGAAGGTTAAAGGCCAGGCAAGAATCCAAACCCTCAAAGAGCTGAGACAAGTCGTCGCCGTCCATTCTTGTAATAAAAAGACAGCCATAGACGAAAATGTGGCGACCCTTCTCTCATCTCTGCTAGGCCCCCTTACTTCCTATGCAGTGGGCTCTGAAGTCGTAGCGATTCTCGCGAACTCGGCACTTAGCTCCAAGTCGAAGACGAACCTGATGCAGCCGGCGAAAGCATCGGCGATCGTCGACGTTCTGAACGAGGGCTCGATTGAGACGAAGGTGAACTGCGTTGGTCTTATACAGACGCTGATGGAAGAAGATGAATTCGGCGTAGAAGTAGTGTCCAGCCATAGGCTGCTGATCGCCTTAATGAGGCTGGTGAGGGATAGGCGACACCCTATCGGACAATTCCATGCTCTTAATCTTCTCAGGTTAATCTGCGGACATAAAGAAGTCATGAGTTTAATCGTTAGCATTGGATCCATACCTCAGATGCTTGAATCCATAGCTGTCTTAAGCCCTGACTGCATAGAGTTGGCCCTAACCTGTGTTAGAAGCTCTAAGCTCTGTGCCCGAAGGGAGACAAGCTTTGATAGATTGTCCGGCCACAGTTCCAACCATGGTTAAACTGCTGATGAGGATATCAGAGAAGTGTACAGAGTATGCCATCTGTATCCTCTGTTCTGTATGCTGCAAATCTTCCCCCGACGAATGCTCTGTTTTGGCTGTTGATGGTGGGCTTGCTGCGAAACTGTTGCTTGTAATGCAAAGTAGCTGTGGTTCAGCTCTTAAGCAAAGGGCGGCCGAGCTCTTAAAGCTCTTCAGTCTGAATTGCTCGGAGACGAGGTTTATTTCCAAGTGCAGATTGACGAAAACAATCCAATTAAGTATGCAGAAAGCTCCATGAAAGTGAGTTGGGTTAATGAATGGTGAAGCTTTCGAGGTTGAGCAACCATAATCTTGGATACACAGAGAAGAATCGAGACAATGTGCCATACGGTGTTGTTCGACAGCTCTAGCCGATTAGAGTCGAAATGCGAAAAAGGTTCGAAGATAGAATTTCAAGGCTGGCAGCAATTGATGAAGTTTTGATTTCGTTTATCCTTATATACTATGTGTGCCAAGTGTATGTATATGTAAGTATGTAATAGAGAACACCACAGAATTGTCAAAAGCTCCACTATTACACAAGCGATAAGCATATGATGTGTTCCAAAAAAAATGCCCCCCCTGGTTGGCGCGGGAGTCAACCGTTTGCCCAAGTCGCCGCTTCGTAAAATACCTGAAATATCAGAAAACACGCTTAGAAATGTGTCGCGGCGCCCCTTCGAAGCTCAAGTTAGATCATATAAAGAAGTAAAGAAGATGATACATATATACAGATCAAATGAGTAATTATCTCCTTGATTGATTTCCCTATTTACTCTAATTGATATCACTATTTACTCTAATTGATATACAACAATATTTACCATATATATAAATATACCCTAACAGAGTTCTTTGTCTGGTTCTGTATACTCCTTATATGGACAATCCACAGTTTCGACGTCTATAGTATGGGTTCGCACGTTTCCCACTACATTCCTTAATCGTTCGTATTCATTCATGATAAGCAAATGGCTGGTTTGAGAATTGAGATATCGCTCGTTTCGACAAACGTGATTGACCGTACAAGTTGGTTCGGGTCGGGTCGGGTCGGGTTTATAAGTAACTTCAGTGTGACAGAACAGACAAGATCCGATCCTTGTGCTGTCGTCGTCTCTAAAAAAAGAATCTAACTTCTTCTTGCCGCGAGTGTTAATTATTGCTTCTATCCTAGCCCTTCTGACTATTCATGCACGTGCTTAATTAATTATTATTTCTTGCTCAAACTCTGTAATATTATAATATCCACTCGTTAGATATCGTGAAGATTATGTTAGAAGATTTAAACTGGACACCTCTCTGAATGATAGATAGCCTTTTTGTTCGGAGTAAAAAACCCTCGCAGGCAGGTTCTTGCATCATATTTTGTATTTATATCCACCATGCATGTACTCCCTATCATCTTATATCACGCATCATAGCCCTTCAAAAAAGAAAAAAATGAAGTCTAATAACTCATCACACCTCATCATCATACTTCTTCCATTCTTCATCATCTTCTCTATTATCTCCTCCTCAGACTATGTCAGCGCAAAGCCGCCGCCGTCTACTACCAACATCGAAGAGTCGTCTTCGTCGTCTATGGTCGAATGCCTAATTGAAACCCACTCAAAGAACAACTCCTCCTCCCAACAACACCCAATCTCGGACAGTGTTCCTCCCCAGCAATGCTTCCTTCGACTCCGTCCTATATTCCTACATCAGAAACGTACGCTTTGCGGGCCCCACAACCCCCAAACCCAAGCTAATCGTCACGGCCAAACACACCTCCCACGTCAGCGCCACAGTGATATGCGCCAAATCCCACCGCCTCGAACTTAGGATAAGGAGCGGCGGCCACGACTTCGAAGGCCTCTCTTCGTTTTCGTACTACTCTCCCTTCGTAATCCTCGACATGAACAACCTCCGCGCCGTGCACGTCAGCATCGAGACAGAAACCGCATGGGTCGAGGCCGGCGCCACCCTCGGCGAGCTCTACTACCAAATCTCTGAGAAGAGCGACTTCCACGCCTTCCCCGGCGGGACCTGCTCCACGGTGGGCGTGGGCGGGCAGATCGGCGGGGGCGGGATTGGAAACCTCATAAGGAAGTACGGCACGTCAGCCGACAACGTGGTCGACGCTGTGATCGTCGACGCCTACGGCCGAGTACTCGATAGGAAGTCGATGGGTGAGGATTTGTTCTGGGCCGTGACGGGCGGCGGAGCTTCGAGCTTTGCGGTCGTCGTTTCTTACAGGGTTAGGTTGGTTAGGGTCCCGTCGAAGGTCACCTTCGCGGGAGTTAGGAGGTTCTATGACAAAGGGCTGACGGGGATTCTGCACAAGTACTTCCGAGTCGTACACAACTTGGACAGGGATCTCTACGTTAAGGTCGTCTTGGGCTCTGTGAAGGAGAGGACGGTTCGGGCGACTTTTCAGATTCTGTTCTTGGGAGGATCGGAGGGTTTGTTAGGTGTCATGAACCGAAGTTTTCCCGAGCTAGGGCTGCGGAAGGATGACTGCTACGAGTCTAGCTGGGTCGATCGTTCGATGGGACGACTTTCCGTCGGGGGCGAACACGAGCGTTCTTACGAGTAGGGTTTTTCCTCGGAGGCTGAGGATGAAGAGAAGGTCTGACATCTTGAAGAAGCCGATTTCTAGGCAAGGGTTGGAGCTCATCTTCAAGAAACTCTTGGAGCTGAAAACACCTGTCCTAAAGTTCCTTCCTTTGGGAGGATTTTCGAGTGAGATTTCCGAGTCTGATAAGCCCTTCCCTCATCGGGCCGGGAATATTGCCATTGTTGAAATTGCGACTTCGTGGGAGGAGGCGGGAGATGCTTCTGCGAACTATTACGTGAATTTGAGTAGGGAATTCTACGAGTTTTTGACGCCCTTTGTGTCCGAAAATAGGGAGGCTTATCTCAACTATAGGGATATCGACCTGGGAATAATCAATCGTCACGATGGGCCGAATAGTCACGAAGAAGGCGCTGCTTACGGTTTGAAGTACTTCAAGAGTAATTTCTACAGGTTGGTGGAGATCAAATCGAGGTACGATCCTGAGAATTTCTTCAGGAACGAACAGAGCATCCCTGTTTTGCGCTCCGTGGACAGTTCATAGTATGTAGTCGTCTTTACGAGGAAAGCAATCAATAATCTGTCTACGACGTCGCCTCAGTTTATGTGTATCGCTTGCTTGCTTTTATGTAATTTCTTCAATCAACATTCAACATCATGAAGATATATATATGACCAGCAGCAAGGATCCAAGCATGATATGTATAGGACCTACATTTTACCACTTCATACCTGCTGAGTAAAATACGATAATATCAACCCATATGATCAAATCATCCTACCCAAGACAAGATTCTATATTACCCACCTTTTACCTCTCTCCCTTCTGCACAAGATACAAAACCTTACATCATCATCATAACAACTATAAATTCAAGTCGAAGAAGAAACTGCAGCAGCATCAGCATCCAATTCCCCATCAGCAGCCTTCTTCCTCCCAGCCTCTAACGTATTCTGCTCCTCATACGCCTTCGCCGTGTCATAAGACGCATGCAGCCCAAAGAAGAAGTAGTAGACCAAAAGCAAAACCGTCCAAATCCCAAACCTTACGAACGAGCCCTTATCGATCGAACCGAGCAAGAATATATTGATCGCAATCGACGCCGACGGCAGCCAAGGCACCAAAGGCACGCCCCAGAGCTGCGGCCTACGCGCCTGAGGCACCAGAAACGCCAGCCCAGCCGTCGAAAACAGCCAGACAGGCACGGTCACGCAGTACCCAATCCACCCGTCCTCCACCAACGCCCAGTAAATAGACGTCCCCACCGACGAAGAGAGGATCAGCGCTACGAACACCACGAGCTTCTTGCGGTTCGACTCGCTCGTCTCTCCGCTCACGTAGTAGCGCCGGACGATCAAGGCCAAGGCCACGAGCATGAAGATGAACAGCGTGGAGATGGACAGCAGGTCGGAGAGTATGGATAGCTTCGTGAAGAAGGCTATGCACGCAGTGGCGAAGAGCATCGTGATCGTGGCGTTGATGGGCGTCTTCGTCCTCGGGTGGACCTTCGCGAACCAGGGAGGCATCATGTGCGTTCGGGCTACGTGCGTCAGGTAACGGGCCTGGCCCACGGCTCCCACGAGCAGGACTGAGGTCATCCCTTTCAGTGCGCCCGCGGCCACGACGTACTGAGCCCAGTCCCAGCCCACCATCTTGAATGCTCGGGAAAACGGGGCGTCGACGTCGATGGTTTGGTAGGGCTGCATGAGGCATAGAGTGATGGCTAAGAGGCAGTACAGAAACGTCGTGATGACCATCGACCCGACTAGGCCGATGGGTATGTCCTTTCCCGGGTTTTTGGTCTCCTCGGCCATGGTCGAGACGGCGTCGAACCCAACGTAGGCGAAGAAGAGGACGGCCGAGGCCTTGAAGACTCCGCGGGCGCCGAAGGGGGAGAATGGGGTGTAGTTGTGCACGTCGGCGTTGATTAGTCCGCACACGATGATGAAGATTATCACGACGAGGTGGATCACCGAGGCGATGTAGTTGAAGACCGAAGAGCCCTTCATGCTGAAGACGGCTAAGGCGCATATCAGGATGATGACCACCACGGCTATCGGGTCGAGCTGGTTGTAGCCCTCGGCTAGGGAGTCGACCTTGATTCGGAAGGTGGTGGGGTCCTTGTTGAAGAGCGTGGCTAGGTACGAGGTCCACGAGCGAGCCACCGCGGCTCCGCCGATGACGTACTCGAGCAGGATGTTGCCCGCCGCTATGAAGGCCATGAAGTCGCCGAGCTCGACGCGTAGGTACGCGAACGAACCGCCTTCAATTGCAAAAGACGATTCAAGATCAGTGTGAATCCTTGCGACCAGTCGTTTAAGAAATTATACAGGTCTCCAAGTCTAGATAAGAAAGAAATCAGCACAGGAAAACATTGGAAATGTCTCCACGGAGTTGGCCTAATGGTTTGGGACGATATTTCATTCCTTAGGGTAATGAATTCAAACACAATGACCATGTGAATTCGGGCTATATTAACATGACTCCTGAAGTAAAAGCATATATCGAAGTGTGTGGCGTAAACACATAGCCAATTGAACGGAGATACTCCATGGTAAACATTGATGTATCAAAATTTTAATATGTGATTCACTTCAAGGTTGAAGTTTTTTAGGCGAAGCGGTGATTAAATAAGCACAAGTATTTTACCTGCAACGGGTATTTCGACAGCGAACTCCGTGTAGCAAAACACGGACAAGAGAGCGGAGACGCCGGACACGACGTAAGAGAGCACGACGGCGGGCCCGGCGGTGTCGCGGGCCTCGAGGCCCGTGAGGACGAATATTCCCGCACCGATGACCGCACCCATGCCGAACCACATGAGGTCCCACCAAGTGAGGGTCTTCTTCATCTGGTTCTGACTGCGGGCCTTGACCTCGAGCTCGGACTCGGCGCTGGAGCGGGTCGTGACCCGATCCATGAGCCGAGAAGGGGTCTGCTTGAGGGCATTCACGTAATTTCCCCAGCTCTGGAAGGATTCCTCGGGGAGGAAATCGCCTTTGCTGCAGGCGCACGAACGCCTCTTGGTCACCACGCCTGTTGATGAAGTGCCGCCGCCGGCGATCTCTGTAGAGGTGCCCATCGATCGCTTTGTATTCTGAGATGGTGGGTGAACAGATTATTAGATTTATATAACATTTTCGTGTGTGAATGAATGATGGTGAGATTCATATGTGGTTATATGAATCCTGCCAAAGACGACTTAAAACAAAACCATAAAATTTACGCGATTAGGACTGCATGAATGAGAGCGACAACCTAGAAAAAAAACTAAACTAGTTTTGTTCTTGACGTTAACTTGCAAGAACATAGAATCTCTGAGTGATAGAGAGTAGCTAATAATACCTGGACGAGGTGAGCGCCGGAGATTCGTTTCAATCCGATTTCCGGCGAGGGAAAGATGGGAGTGAAACGTAGAGAGAGAGTGCGTTGGCGAATAACGAAACGCGAAAGAAATCAATATAAAGGGGTCGTCGGTCTATTTATGGCCATTTATTTATTTGGATGGTAAATGTAATTTTGACTAATGATTTACTTAATATAGGGCCAGGTACCAACTGAATGAAGACTTCCTTAACGTGAAATATCGTAGGATTTCCCTTCATATACGGCACGCAAATCGCCATTCTTAATTTGAAGAACGCCGACTCGGAATCTTGTTATTAATATTCCTTCTTGAAGATCTTATACAAAAGAATGGAAATGCTATAAAAACCAAATCAAAACCAATAAATACCATGAAATATCTTTATTAATTCGTATCGTAGGAAATGAGATCTCCCATACTCATTTCATATGGAATGGATATGGATATGTCATGTTGACTTGACTCTACACTTTTGCGTGCAAATGTTCATGTAACTAGTCTACTTTTCCGTCTACCAAAAGTCAAAGTCAACAGTTACGTTTTTACTAAAATTATGGGTAGTCGGTTTCCCATTAATGTTTACAGCTAAGATCGTAGACTTTGGCAATGATAACGTCCTCAGTCCACATTGAATTTCTGTAATTAATCAACAAACATAACGGCGAGCGGCGACCGCCGATATATTAAACAAATAAATAAAAATATAATGCAAAAATTTTCAGGGGAAAAAAAAAAGGCGATCGTTTCATCTTCATCTACTACTACGTAAACAAAGTGACAACATCCCTTCTTCACTAGCCTCGACACGTTCTCAACGAGCAAATCCAAATACTCCATGTAAAAGTACGGCGGGTGGTCCAAAGGCGGCGGAGGAAGGCTCACAAGCACCACGGCGGCCATCCTCGAGTACTTTAGTATATTCGAGTTCCGCTTCAACGTCGTGTACAAGAACTTCTCCACCTTCCCCTCGTTAGTCCACTTCTTCATTCCCATCCTCCCTTTTCATCTTATCCAAGCGATCACCAATCCTCTCCTTCCCCCCCATAAACGCCTCCACCGACTCATCTAACTGCTCGCACTTTTGTCGGTCCCACGACTTCATCGACAGCACAATCGCCTCGGCCTGCATTCGTAGGTCGTAGAGGAACTTCCTAACGTCGGCCTTTAACTCCTCGGCGTCAGAATCTTCCTCTGCTATGCAGAAAACCTGAATCTTACAGCTCCTGGAGCTCTCCTTTGTGAGAAGCAGCTGAGACAAGAGAAGCATTAGCCCGTCGTCCCTCACTATCCAATAAAGGTCTATGGTAGCGTACTGCCTCTGATACTCGACGAGGCCCTTGACTATGACCACAGCCTTGTTGGCCACGATGCAGTCGTTTATGATGCCCACGAAAGTCGAGGGTATTTCGGTCAGATTCTTCTCCCTTCGCCATATCCCGGGGTACCTCATCACGACGATGTTGGGCTTGAGGTTTCTGAGGCCCATAGTCTGGACGATTCCTCGGAAGCCTTGGGACATGGTGGGGGCCACGATGATCTCTCCCACGCCTTCGCAGCGTTTGTAGTCGATGTAGGCGTTGAGGTCTCTGCTTGCGGATTTGGCGTCCTCGGCGAGCTCGTGGTAGTCTCCGTCCATGATGGAGACGAATATGGACATTCCTCGGCCTTTCTCCTTCATGCAGTTGGCAAAGTCTGCGAGCTTGGGGTGGCAGGGGACGTTCTCGGGGAGTTTTCCCCATGGCCGGCAGAATATGAGTGAGTGGGATGGGGTACCAGTTCTTTGGGTGGTGGACTTGGCAGCTAGCTGAAATAAACAGAAGATGCGTTAAAAAGATTATCTAATAGGATTTCGCTTAATTTATCAGTAATCAAGATATGTACCGAACCTCCTAAAGATCGCAGACTACGAAGAGCAAGTTGGAAGTAAGCCCTCTTGAAACCATCTCCCCAGTCACCAGCCTTTCCCTTCAAGCTCACGTAGTAATATATAAGGGTAGCCAGGGCTAGAGAAACCACAGTGAGTGCCCAAGATATCGGAAACATAATAACTGCAAAGTAGCAAGGAAACGTTAATATGTACTAGTACGGGCAGAGTAGCAAAATGAAACAGTTCGTAACCATCACATCTGCAAATGTCACGTAATCAAGTTCCTTTATTTAGCGTCTTCAAATAAACACCAACTCTAGATCCCAAGCACAAAACGATCATCATCTATACAAAATAAACTGGCCTATATATAGAACGAAACAGTTCGTAACCATCACATCTGCAAATGTCACGTAATTAAGTTCCTTTAGCGTCTTCAAATAAACACCAACTCTAGATCCAAGCACAAAACGATCATCATCTATACAAAATAAACCCCATTCACATAAAAGACTAGACAGCATAAAGCTTACCAGCTGAGTCTAATATAATTCCTAAAATACTTTGTAAACAAGGCACATACACCCACCATAGTCCCCGATTTGACACTGCTGATCTGCATGGCAAATAACTTAGTTCAGCAAACTTGAGAAAAGATGCATGAAACAATATCATCTCCACCCGAAAGAAACACATAATTCACCAGAACTGTAGGTCGGTCCACAACATCTTCTCCATCTCTAGGGCTCAAGGGTATTTGACTCTGATCACCTGCCATACTGAAGTGAAGTACAAAGAATCCGTAAACAGCAGAAACTGTATCATTGGCCTTATGATTGGCAGGAAGTGCACTAGACCATTGATGAATAAAGAATCTGAAACTCAAAACATACAAGAATATAAAACAGATTGGAGGAGCCTCATATTCTAGAATGAGAAACAATGTAAAAACTTATGAACAAAAAGGAAACTGCAAAGGTAATACCTTTTAAGCCCTAAAATATTGACTAGTGAGTCAAACCAAATACAACTTCGATTCCATTTGAGAGCCTTGGCAACCACATGATTTTCCAACGATGCATCCGATCCTTCAGAATCCATCTTTGTTTGACTTCCCATTCCTGCTTTCCTAAAAAGCAATGAGTAGAGACCAATGCATAAACCTGGTTAACAATAAGCAAATGAAAAATGGACGAGACGAACCCTTATGCTAACACGTCAAAGAGAAGTGAGATGTCCCCCTCACATTCGTGTAGAATTTTTTATTTTTTTGCCACTTAAAATGTAGTTATTCAAACCCAAGAGCTTGCGAGCAATCCAAATATTCTCCTCCTATCAACCTTTTTTATGATGTAACTCTGGATGTAGGAGCACTTCCTAATGTTTCAAATTTTACCTAAAACAACCTTGAATGTAAATTGACAACCACATGATTCGAACTTTACAATTGGCAGACCAACAATAAGCAATAAAGTAAGTTCAGTTCAACATCAAGAAAAAAGTTGAAGTCACAGGAAGGAACCATGAACTTATGCCGCAAGTACAGATACAAGATACACAACCTTATGGTTTTCATTTTCACCAACAACTCAAGCTAACACCAATACTACCCATCCCATATCAAACGAGGAAAAACACGCAGAATATAGTGAAACATAAGTTACTTGGGATCGTTACGAGATGAAGAAGAATCGTCAAGCGTTGGATCGATTGATGACATCTCGAGAACTGCACGATCGTGTTCGTGGGCAAACGCTGGCCTGTACTTGCGACCGACCAAACTGATGACAATTTATTAGAGAATCGAATATGGTTGATTAGGAAAAGAGAGATGTTCTTACTGAAGCAAACTTTTTATATGTATATCTTCACAATAAAACATTACATTGATCGTAGTATTTATACTGATAAAAAGAAACTAACTTAGACCCATTATCTTAGAACTGATCACACATAACCTACCACTAACCCAAACTGACTAATCAACATAAACTGTCAACTAAAATACGGATTATCTCCAACACTTCCCCTTAATTCGTATTTTGCAAGACTGAAACTCCAAGTAGGCTTCTTAACTTCATAAATGCATCAAACTTCAAAGGCTTCGTTAAAATATCTGCCAACTGGTTTTCGCTTCGACAAAACTCCAGCTTGATCTTCTTCTGTTCAACCAACTCTCGCAGAAAATGAAAGCGAATATCAATATGCTTGCTCCGACCATGCTGAGTTGGATTTTTGGCTAGATTAATGGCTGAGCTGTTATCAATAAATATCTTCAAAGGCCCTGTAATGGAAGCATGCAGCTGATTCATTAAATTAGTCAACCAGATTGCTTGAGAAGCACAAGATGATGCAGCGATATATTCTGCTTCGCACGTCGAAAGGGCAACAAGAGGCTGCTTCTTCGAAGACCACGAACACGCTGCATTCCCAAAGACAAAACAATGACCGGAAGTGCTTTTTCGATCGTCCAGATCTCCAGCCCAGTCGCTATCAGAATATCCTGTAAGAGAATGATTATCGCCAGCCGTATAAAGCAGCCCAAAATCCGTAGTTCCCTTCAAGTAGCGTAGAATTCGTTTAGCAACTTGTAGATGAGACTCATATGGTGATTCCATAAACCTGTTAATTAAACCAACGCCATAGGAAATATCCGGTCTTGTACATGTAAGATATCTCAGACTCCCAACGAGCTGTTTAAAATACGTCGGATTAACAAGTGACCCTTCGCCTTGCTTCGTAAGCTTCGTACCAACTTCAACGGGAGTTTTTGTAGGATTACAACCATCCATCTCAAACCTTTTCAAAAGATCAGCAATATACTTCTTCTGAGAAATAAAAATTCCCTCCGTTTTTTGAATAACTTCGATGCCAAGAAAGTACGACATGAGACCCAGATCAGTCATCTCAAATTCTCTCATAATCGAATGCTTGAAAGATTCAATTAAGCCCAAATTATTGCTCGTAAATATTAGATCATCGACGTAAAGACATACCAGTAGAATATCACCAGTATGGCTGACCTTCACATAGACAGCATGCTCAGAAGGACATTTGTGAAAATCAGCTTTAAGAAAAAATGCGTCGATGCGTCGATTCCAGGCTCGTGGAGCTTGTTTTAAGCCGTATAACGCCTTTTTCAGCCTATACACTTTTTCTGAAGAATCTTTCGCCGCAAAACCCGGAGGCTGCTTTATGTATACTTCTTCTTCAAGCGGACCATTAAGAAATGCCGACTTCACATCCATCTGAAATATTTTCCAGCGATTTTGAGCCGCCATAGCAATTATGAGTCTGATTGTTTCCATCCGAGCTACTGGGGCGAATACCTCTTCGTAATCATAGCCGGCTCGTTGTTCAAATCCCTTCGCCACAAGTCTCGCTTTATACTTTTCAACCACTCCACTTGCTGCCATTTTTGTTTTGAAAACCCATTTGACGTCAATTGCTTTGTGACCTCGTGGAAGATTAGTGAGAACCCATGTATTGTTTCTTTCGATGGCTTCGAGTTCATCGCGCATAGCCGTCATCCATTTTGGGTCTTGAACTGCTTCTTCAAGTGTTACAGGTTCACAATCTGCAAAGAATGCGAAATGTACCAACCCTCCATCATTAATTATTTCGTCAGAATTTACCTCATAATCTCGTAGATAAGCTGGTGGGTGCCGATTCCGACGAGGTCTTGCAGATTCTGTCGTGACATCAGGGAATGAAGAACACAAAGGAGATTCTTGGTTGGTATTTTGCCCCTCTGGTTCTTCTTCTAAAGAAAAAATATTGTAACCTTTTTGACCTGCGCCGTTACTTTCATTCCAATTCCATGTTTCTTCTTCCGCAAAAGTTACATCGCGACTGACAATTACTTTCTTCGTCACGGGATTGAACAGCTTATATCCTCCCTTTTTATAGCCAATAAGGATGTTTTTTTCAGCACGATCATCTAGTTTGCTTCTCGTCTCTGCTGGAACATGAACATACGAAACAGCCCCGAACACTCTCAAGTGTTTTACGCTTGGTTTGAACCCACTCCACGCTTCAGCCGGTGTACATTCTGCTACTCTCTTTGTTGGGCAGCGATTCAAGATGTAAACTGAGCATGAAACAGCTTCAGCCCAGAATGAATTAGGCACGCTTTTGGTTTTCAACAAACTTCTTGCCATGTCCATGATTGTTCGGTTCTTTCGCTCAGCAACCCCGTTGTGTTGAGGGGTATATGGAAAAGTAACTTCGTGGTGAATTCCCTGTTCTTCACAATACTCGTTAAACTCGTTAGAAATATATTCACCTCCACCATCAGTCCGTAGAATCTTCAAGGCATAACCACTTTGTCTTTCAACGTGAGCTTTAAACTTCTTAAAACAGCTGAAAACTTCTGACTTTCTTTGGAGAAAATAAACCCACGTTTTTTGAGTTAGATCGTCGATGAAAGTCAAGAAATACCTGTTATCACCATTCGACGTGACATTCATTGGACCGCAAACATCCGAGTGAATACTCAAGTGGTTGTGAAGATCGCTGCTGAATTTCTCGTGTGAATGGCGCTCTGTGATGCTTTCCAACAACGCAAGCTTCACACAGTTGATTAGGATGCTGAATGTGAGGCATGCCTTTCACCATATTTTTGTGAGCGAGCGACTTCAAACTGTGAAAGTTTAAATGACCAAAGCGCAGATGCCATAGCCAAGACTCATCCTTTATAATTGCGCTAAGACAATTATATACTCCGCCAGATATATCGATTTGAAACATGCGATTTCTAGTCATAGGAGCCATGAGTATAAACGTACCTTTTCTGTCCCAAATAGAAAATTTCCCATCGCGAAGAGCCATAGTGTAGCCTTTCTCAAGTAGCTGGCCTACACTCAGTAAATTTGTCTTCATTCCCGGAACATAGAAGACGTCTGAAATGTACTTTTGTTCTCCATTTTTCAGATTGATGAGAATCTGCCCCTTTCCAGCCACGGGTATGCTTGTGTCATCTGCAAATTTCACTTGCGTCTTGAAGGTTTCGTCAAGATCTGAGAACAAATCTTTTGTCCCACACATATGATTAGTACATCCTGTATCAAGAAACCACGTATGATGGTCTGGAAGGTCGCTAGTGGTAACCATCAAAAGAGTGTGATTATCCTCTTCCTCTTGTTGTACACAATTAGCCTTCTGATCACCACCTTTGCTTCTACATTCACTAGCATAATGACCAAATTTATGACAAGAGAAACATTCAATATGGGATTTGTCGTACCGTCCTCTACCACGTCCGCGCCCACGGCCTCGTGAGTTTTGATTTTGGTATGTTTTCTCTTGATCATTATATTGGTTTCCTCCGTATTTGTTATTGCCTCTATGACCTTGATTCCCATGGAATTTGCTTCCTCGACCTCGACCGCGACCACGATAATTCTCTTGCCTTTTATTAGCATTGACATTCTGCTCTTCCTTGATAGATGCTTGGACTTGTAATGCTTGCTCAATGGGTTTCTTTAACTTCTTTTCATTCATTCGCTGTTCATGGGCTTGTAAAGTGCCAGACAATTCTTCAACTGACATCTCTGATAAGTCATGAGCCTCTTCGATAGCCACAACGATGTGTTCAAACTCCAGGGTCAACGATCGTAGAATCTTCTCAACAATGATTTGTTGAGTTTGCTTTTCTCCATATAACTTCATTTGATTTGTCAAGGTTAGTAAGCGACTTATGTAATTACTTACAGATTCGCTGGACTCCATTTGTAAGCTTTCAAACTGACGTCTCAGCGTTTGAAGTCTCACTTTCTTCACCTTTTCAGCCCCAGCGTACGTTGTCGCCAGCGTATCCCAAGCTTGCTTTGATGTTGTTGCTGCTTCAATCTTTTCAAAGACATCATCCGCTGCTCCTTGGTGAATGAAATATAATGCCTTCTTATCCTTCTTCTTATTTTCCCGATGAAGAGCCTTTTGCGCCTCACTTGCTCCTTCTGCGATTTCTGTGAAGCCTTTCTCCACGATATCTAGCAACTCGTGGTAATCTAATAAGACCTTCATTTGAACTGTCCATCGATGGTAATTCTTTCCATCCAGGATCGGTACGGAAATTTGGGTCGAGCTGTTCATAGCCATAGCTCTGATACCACTGATGACAATTTATTAGAGAATCGAATATGGTTGATTAGGAACAGAGAGATGTTCTTACTGAAGCAAACTTTTTATATGTATATCTTCACAATAAAACATTACATTGATCGTAGTATTTATACGGATAAAAAGAAACTAACTTAGACCCATTATCTTAGAACTGATCACACATAACCTACCACTAACCCAAACTGACTAATCAACATAAACTGTCAACTAAAATACGGATTATCTCCAACACAAACCTCTCTGCGAATCAAACTCATTTTCATCCGATGCTTCTATCTCAACTCCGTTACTGCTATCAGACGCCATTGCATAACTCTGATTGTGTATTCAACCAACTAAAAGCGAACTCCACCACTTCAGATCGGATTATTAAGGATTTGGAAAATGTTGAAATTTCCTATGGAAGAAAATACAAAGATTTGAAGGATCGTTGATTTCTCTACAAGGAAATAGGGCCGAAGTGTAGGAAAAGATCGAAACGGTTCTGCGTTTAATTTTCTCACCAATTCTCGTCACTCTACGTCACGCCTGGGCTGAGCTGAGCTGAGGAGACTACTGAACTCTGAAAATGGGCGCGTGATATGCACGTGTTAGACTTATGCACGTGTTAGACTTGACCGTATTGTTCATCGACGACCGACGTGCTTGCTTCATATCCTTTTTCTTTCTTTTTTTTTTTTCATATTTCCTTTTTTTTCTAATTATGAATACCCATCCGTGTATCGCGGATTTTGCATAGACGTGTTGGGCTTATTAGTTTCACATATTATTAAAATGGAAGATCTTATCTAGTGTAATTGTTATCTCCATTTTCTCTTTGTTTCTTTTTATTTTCTACATAACTGCAAATATGATGCTATTGCTATATTGGACAACACAATAATGTTGCGAGATTTTCCACCAATTTACAAGTCCATATTTTACACATGGATACAACATTTGATTCAATCATATATATACATTCAATAAAAAGATATTTTTAGAAAAATAAATAATTGAATAGGGAAAGTTACTTTATGATTAAGACTAGTTATGTATGAGATGGTATCAGTATCATGCTAAAAAGTGTAATTATGAAAAGAGTGCACGTTAAGATTTACTTTAATGAAAGACAAAAGCACGCATTGTCTCCCTTGATTGGAAAAATTAGTGGGACATTTTTCTTTTCCTTCATCGGTGCATTTGAAATATCCACCGTTGGATCTGTTTGACGATGATCTTAAGAGGCATCCAGCGAAGCTTGTAATAAAACACCATCATTCACTTCACCGCACAACTTTTGAAATTGTCAATTCGACATATATAGTGTTGACATAAGAACGCATGCACCGAATTTATAATCATAATCACCCCACACATATCTCCCCAAATAATAACGGCAGCAACACACACAACACAAGCTAAGCTCACAATGGACGAATCTTTGCGGATAAGAATGGGCATGCCGGAGAAATTACCTCACTACCCTCACCGGAGATCCGCCGCCGCCGACGACGACGAGGACGTCTACGACCCTTTAAACCCAGAGAACTTCAAGGACGTTTTTGGTGGGCCACCACGCACGATTCTCTCAAGGCAGTTCACCAAAGGACTAATATCGTCTTCTTCTTCTTCTTCATCCTCCTCGTCGTCGTCGTGTTTCTTTCATGAGACTCCTCGGCTGAGAAGGTTCGAACAAAGAAATGGTAACTTGTATGATGATGTGTCGTACGGATGGGGGGATGATCAAAGTGTGTCGGCCATGAGGTCAAGATCGAGGTCAAAGGCGAGCTCTTCTTCGGTTTTGAGCTCTGAAGATCTGAGCCCACATAGGTTTAATCGAGTCCAAGACGATGCTTCTCTGCTCGCTTCGAGGCTCAGGTTAATTATTCACATGCAGTTTTTACATAAAATTATCCACAACGGTAGTTTTGTTTTGCTTAGGACTATCTGATAAAATAAAATTAAGATTGCTGGCCGGTCTTTAATTGTATTTTCTTCTCAGGCAAATAGATGTATACTCAGGCTGGAAACCGAAGAAAATCAGACAAGAAAATCACACGAGTCCACCTTTAGGATTGGATCGAAGAACTGCATTTCCCGAAATTATTAGTATTAGCCCTCCTAACAAACTCACTGCTTTGAAAGTAAGTTGTACAGTTTCTGCAGATGATTTGCATCTCAATTCTCCGTCATCGCCAGTTTCATCGGTCTGTCCTTCGGAGCAAGATGGGATTTTTATGAACAGTAACATCATCGGCGATGAACCTTCGAAAGCTGCTTATATTCTTACTGAAATGAATCCTGCGAAGACGGCGACTGAATCTGATGACGTGGATGAAGCTGTTCAGTGGATGAAAGAGAAGTTCAACGCTCAGTGTGTAGATATGAAGCACAAGCTTAGTTCTTGAGTGACCTTATGATGTTATTATTACCCGTTCCTTTGGCTCTAAGATTATGCTTGTATTAAACTCCTTTTCAGACCGTTGAATACCGTTGAGAGTAAATTAAGCTGCTAACTAATATATGTGTAGATTTGCTAGCCCTTGCAAGTATCTGGGCTGGCTAATGATCCGACATAAATAGAAACTAAGAAGCAAGCTGGTACTAATTATTGTAAGACAAAAATGGGATCCATATTTTGTTTGAAAAAAACAAAAAACCAAGCCCAAAATACAGCGGCAAATGCAAAGAAGAAGCAAGTTTGCTCTCAGTATCGATGAAAGATCGTGAGAGACCATTGCACCTCCTTAAGAAAGATCTGAGGATTACGATTTTTCCTAACAATGGAAGCTGATGCAGATAAAGATGACGATAGCTTGGTATTGTAAGGAGATGGTTGCTGCTCGTATTCTTTCTCATCTTCGTGTATGGTGTCCATCATCTTCGATGTTCTATGCCTCATGACGGTTACAAACTGTGGAGGGGCGACTTCTGTAATGATTCTTGCGATACGTGCATTTGCCATTTTCTTTCTTTGATTGAGTGACTATTTTTTATTATTTTCTTGAATGATTGTAAATAAGAGGTGGAGAGAGATGTGTAAGAAGAATCGAGCAAATGAGCAATTTATAGTTACAACAATTGTTTGCGTAATTAAACGAAAATAGGCACGTTCGTTGTTATTCTTTTTACAAGCGATTGAAATTCATTGAGTAGTCCTTCTCAAAGGTATTAATTTCGATAGGCTGCTTGTGCCGCCTAGAATTCAATTGCGTGTGATAATCTATTAACGGTAATGAAACATGTTGTCTATTTAAAAAATCTTGTGCCAAGATTTTATTTTTGTCAGTGTCGATTGTGTTTCATTTCTTGCTTTTCCATGACGTTGCCACAAACGCCAATGTTGGCCTAACTCTTTGATTGATTTAATTAAGATGGGCTGAATTACGTAAATGTTATTTGCATGTTGCCTTCGATCGAGGGCGGTAACAATCCCACGCGTAAAGGCAATTTCTACCGATATTGGAAATAACGAAACAATTGGAGACTCAAATTAAGAGGCAAAAAATGAGACAGAAGCGTTATTTAAGGAATGGGTATAGAATAGATGAAAGTTATAGTCATTGCAAAAAGGTTGAGCAAACACGTGGAAAAATAGACCAAAACATTTGTTATATTATATAGATAGATAGCTACGTTACCGTACCGTCCATGGAATCGTTTTTCCAAGATAGACCAAAACAATTGAGTCTTGTGTTTATACAACAACATTCGTACAATATAGTTAACGTTCTCAAAGTTCTACTTTTTGCAATAGGAAGAAGCTACTAACTTGTTATCTCAAGGGATGTGTAATGACTTCAGTTCTGTGTATCTTTTTCTTTTCAACTAGTCTATGTCTTCCAATTCCAGGACAAGTTGGTTGTATCACCGTACGGCCTGCAACATCAAAAACCAAAAATCAAATATTCTGTAATGAAAGGGGCATAGACGACGATGTAGTAAGGCGAGCGCTTCTCTTTATAACCTCGGGTTTTTCACATGAAGCAACATGAAGACGAAAGCCGTAAATATGAAGAAAGCGCCGAGAGCAACGTAGGCCATCCCAAGGAAGTTGTTGCGTCCTCCCAACCAACTCGACGTGGACAAGACAAGATTCTTAACGCCGCCGAAACTGTACGTGTTGTAGTTGTTCGATAGTTTGACAGTTATGACGTCTTCGGCATTCAAGTCTTCTTCGATCCTTCCATAAAGCTTCCGAAATGTGGGGAGAGCAGACGTTCGCATCCATACGATTAGGTCCTCTTGGTCACTTAGCTGGTCGATTGGTTAAAGACTCAAAAGTAAGTCGCTCTTTTAAGAATGTAAGAAGCTCAAAACGACGAAACACATAGGTAAAATGGAAAAGTAAGGTACATTGAAGTTGAATGCTGGCTTACGGGGACGGTGGGGTCAAGATGTGCACCGCCGATTAGTGTTCCGTTTTGAAAATTGAAGGGATACACTTGCTTCCCATATTTATGTTGACGATCGCTCTCCCATGCAATGTTCTTTCGGTTGACTTTCAGTGCATCGAGCCCTCGGAAGAAAGAGTATGTATCGTTGAATAAACTCCATGCAATTAGACCGCAAGGAACGATCGGCAGGCCATGACTGGCATCCTCGGGCATGCAAGTACTGATGTCACGGTGTTCAAGACCGTGCAGCAGTTGGGCATCACTTCGACTCTTGACATACCTTATTTGAGAAGAAATTTCATGAAAATACTCAATCAGGGGAACGATTCTAAAACCTATGACGTAAAACGTATGGAATCATTTCTTAGCCATAATTATATGGAGTTGAGCTTGATTGGCAAAAGAGAAAACACAAACAGGACGCCATACGATGGATAGTTCTGGTCTAAACTAGCAAGGAAAGGATTATACTTACCGCCTATGGTTCTGATAGTAGTTATCAAGCTGATAGTAGATATATATTGGAGCTTTCATAGGTCTTGGAATCTATAGATAAGAACATAAAACACGAGGGTAAATTGACAATTTCAAAAGCAGCGCAAGATGACAACACATAGTCTTCAATAGGTTACAGAGTACTATACATTGAAGGATTAACATGAGGCCCCTATAAGAGGGCCTGTAAGGCCTTGCTTCATAATCTCAAAGTTGCTACAAAATGTGATGAACGAATTACATAGCTGTACAGCTTTTATCATAGATTTTAACACATTTCCGGGTCATATAAAAGCAAAACTATACCAACAGAAGTTGCAGAAGAATACAATTCAAATTATTTCCAGGAACTAATATCTTATCAGCATTTAAAGAGAATAGCGCCAGCACCTTCAAATATGTTGTACAGTCTTTAGGAACAGAACTGTTCTTGATATAAGCCAGCTTATTGCTTCGGAATTGTTCTGGGACACATTCAGCATCGTATCGGTATACAATCTCAACAACCTAAACACAAAGCAGCTGCGGATTTAAGAAACCTCAGCGTAAAATATTCGTCGCAGTTCATGGAACATTAACTTCGCCTGCGTACAAGTATATACTTACACTTTGTGATGCATGAATAGAAACTATCCCAATAGGAATAAAAATAGCACCCACTGCTAAGAATATTGAAATGACCTGAAAAGAGAGAAAGACAAAAATATGATCGATTCCTTGTACATTCTAAAAGCTTATTAACGTAGGATGATAGCTAGCATTTACTCACCCAAACAGGCGATAGGATACGTAGTCTGCAAGCTGGGAGATTCTGCTGGGTAAATTGGTGAAAAACTGCAGAAGAACAAGAGATTGCTCAACTCACACTTGGCTACTCAAATTTTCCACCGAATTTACTCTTTATTCAAAACTAGCAACAAAATCCCCGACATCCACAGACATGTACTGCATAGTTAAGAAAAAATCTCTCATGCCCCACAATGACGAATATTGGAGCGTTGAAACTGAAAAGAGAGATACAAAAACGCGTTGAAAGATCGGATAGAGAGAACTTGCTTTCGGAGGAGCGCGAACTTGAAACTGGGATTGAGCTAGCTTCGATTTCAGCTGAAACGGAGGAGATTCTTGTTTCCATTTCCATCTAAATAGAAATCCACGGCGATCAGATCAGCAACACTTGAAATCGTTGTTTCTTGAACTACTAACCAACGTCAAACTGAAATCATCACAGTAGATTGAATTAAAATTCCAGCTACAAACATTTGAGATGTTGGATGAGCATCTCAGATGGAAAAATGCCACGTTTCTGTCCGGGATCCGTCGCTCATCGAAGAATGCTGATTCGCAGCGATATTCAATTACTCGCTCGCGCCACCGACGATTTTTGACTAGACAAGATATTGGGCTTGGTCTTATGGGCCAATTAGTTTAAACGTTTTGTTTGTAAGCCCAATAATTAAAATAAAAGGAAACCGAAAAAGGTAGCTACGAGCAGACAGTGACACGTGCAAGTCAATTTCATCGAGAAGTCAACTTTGAATCTTCCCACGCCTCGTTGTGAGATTACCTCAGAAACCTTTTTTTTTTGTTATCTTTAATTTTAATTAATGTTCACTTTTCCTCCAAATATAATAACATAAATAATACAAAAGAA